>VXBW01008054.1:929587-1063178 GCA_013400375.1 Thinocorus orbignyianus | reverse complement strand
AAAAAAAGGAACCTGAGGCTACTCTTCTGCCTCTCAGGAGTAGACCATGCCTGATTTCTTATACTGGGAGAAATCAGTATCCAATCAGTGTCAGCATACCCTTATTCTCCTTTGAAAACATTTCTGATCATACAGCAGAGCACCTAGTACCTAGCATGAAGTGTTGCTGACAGTGATTTAGAATTTCTTAGTTCTTGAAACAACAGAAAAACTTTTAAAGTGTGATCATGTCAGCTGGTTCCTGTTCTGTCCTCCCCTCCCGGGGTGGTTAAGCAAGGAAAGCAAAAATTCATCTTCATTATATTACAGGAGTTCAAATCTTAACATAGATTTTTTTCCCCCCCTTTTTTAAAAAGGAGAAAAAAGGAGGACCCAGGGAACTACAGGCCAGATCATTCTGCCCCTATACTCTGCACGCATGAGACCCCACCTGGAGTACTGTGTCCAGCTCTGGAGCTCCCAGTATAAGGAGGACATGGACCTGTTGGAGCAGGTCCAGAGGAGGGCCACAAAGATGATCAGAGGGCTGGAGCATCTCTCCTATGAAGACAGGCTGAGAGAGCTAGGGTTATTCAGCCTGGAGAAGAGAAGGCTCCAGGGAGACCTTAGAGCAGCTTTCCAGTATCTAAAAGGGGCCTCCAGGAAAGGTGGGAAGGGACCTTCTATCAGGGAGTGTAGTGATAGGATGAGGTATAACGGTTTTAAAATGGAAGAGGGGAGATTTAGATATTAGGAAGAAATTCTTTGCTGTGAGGGTGGTGAGGCACTGGAACAGGTTGCCCAGAGAAGCTGTGGATCCCCCATCCCTGCAGACATTCAAGACCAGGCTAGAAGGGGCTGAGTAACCTGGTCTAGTGGGAGGTGTCCCTGTCCATGGCAGGGAGTTTGGAACTCGATAATCTTTAAGGTCTTTTCCAACCTAAACCCTTCTATGATTCTGTGGTGACAACACTTACCGTCAGAAGGCTTTCCAGATTTGTCATCATAAGCGTTGCTCACGTTACCAATCTGCTATAGTAGTTGTGCTGGCACGTCTCCCACTGTGGGCATAAAAATACACAATTTTTACCCAGTATATTATACTTGTTCCTTAAAAACATTGAACATTTTTCAGAAGGCTTTGGCAATACTAGTCAAGGAAGTAAACTTTCTGCCCCAATCCCCAAAATGAGTTTTCCAGAAGAGCGACATAAACATTTAACTTCAAATTAGAGCAGGATGTGTTAAAAGTATATAAAGCAGGAGCGTACACAGAACCAAGTCAGTCTAGAAAATGTTAACAGGAAAGAGCTGCTTGAAGTTATGCTCACGTGTTGTGAGTTTAGAGCTTATGGTCACCTCTGTGTTTAACTTGTTCTCGCTACTTAAACTCACTGTACCAAAGAGAGCAAAATGCTTGTTTGTGTTTCTGAGCGTCAGAAAAAGAAAGAAAAAATAGGTGGCCCAAGCCACAATCCAAAACTTTGCACGTAGGCAGAAATTAACAACAGAGACATCATACCAAAGCTTTTCTGGATGCAACCAGCCCCCAAAAATCAGAAGAGATGCTGACACATAATGGAGCTCATTGTATAAACATTCTGTCATTAAAAGGTATTAAAAAATTGTTTCTATTGAGAAACATTTTCCTTCCAAGAGCCTGCTCACCATGGTCTAGTAGCTGGAAATAAAAGCCAGTAAATGTATCCTTCCTGCCTTCAGCACTAGATTTTACCCCCCAAAAATCTGCAAGCAAGGCAAAACCGGAATGAAATAGCTCCCGCTTTCCTCATTTCAAAGCATCTCTATTTTTCTAGGTGGATTTACTCTCACATCTGGGACTCACAGCACAGCAATATGCTCTACCAAAGCACATGGACACGAGCTTTAAGGGTCTGACACAGGCACAATTCAACTACCCTCCTTGCAACCCATAGAGAGACAAACATCATCGTCCTAGAGCAGCGTGTTTTGTCTCCAGTTGCCTTTTTGAGGGCAGATATTAATGTACCAGCAAATTCTCATGTTGAAGTGCTCGAGCAGGGAAGGCCTTCAGAGAAGCTTGCTACACATTAAGCTTATATTTCATGATCAGACTTTTGGAATCTGACTTGTTCCGCTTTTACCAAGTGCTCACTTAAGCAAAGTGTGAAACATGAAATAATTTTATTTTATTGTTTAAATAAAGACTAAGACTGTTTACTATTAGAATACATACAGTTTGAAAATTATTTAATGTGTAACACCTTCCTCATCAGGGTGCATCTAAACAGGACACTAGAACTACGCACTTAGTTAAACAGTCAAAGCCAAGTAGCTACTAGCATTAGAAAGCCATCTCCTCTTCTCCAAACAAAATATACAAGTTGCATCTTCACAAAAAAACTACATTAGCAGGTGACCAGCTACTACAGTTGAGTCATTGCTCTAACTTCTTCTGCCCCCGTATATCTCCAACAGGCCTCTCAGGCCTTCAGAGGCTGAGGAACACCACCGCAAACCCCAGAGGCCTGTACATCCATCAGAAGACTTTCTTCTAAAGCTGCCACTAACTGCTAGACACTCACCTCTCAACACTATGATTGCTCCTCCAGCAAAACCAGAGTTCCCTCTGTTTTATATACAAGGTCCCTGTCAGGTTCTGCAAAACTATTCCTTTTCTAGGACCGCTGGTGCCTCCTCTGCTTAGGAAACTGAATTTCCTCTGCCTCCCTCAGCCCAACCCCCAAAAAGCCACCTCACACAGCTGCACCATGGTCTTTATAACAGCTGTCTCTAGTTAATGATCGGTTACAGCTGGAGGAGACAGCAGGCTGTCTAGGCTGTTGCCCATGCGCTGCATTCACTTACACCTTAGCAGAGCTTTCTGCCATCATAAATTTGTGGATCAGAGATTGTTTCTTTCATGTCTCTGGTTGACAAAACTAAATACGCTTAGTTTGTAAAGGCAAAACTTAATTGAGACACTGACCCTGTCGTTCTCACGACCCCTAAGCATTCACTGATAATGAGGATTTCAGGCATTCGCACTTCCTTCCCGTACCACTGTGTGCTCCTTCTGTCCCTGTGCCACCACACTCTGTTTTTGCTGTTGTGCCAGTTCCTTGCTGTGCCATTTTTTATTTTTTTTTCCCCCCTGTGCTGGCTAATTTTTAACCTGGATCAGTTTCCTGATCTGGTTCATAGGGCAGCCCCACAAAAGACTTGTTAGTGCAACTGAAAGAGCTGACAGGAGTAGAAATAAGTGACCAGAGGAGGAAATGCTTCAAAACAACATCGTTGCCAAATGCTTTGTCATATAGAAAAGTCTCCAGGCTTCCTTTTATTGACTGAGAATTGGCCATTAGTAAAATGCACACCCCGCTTGCAGTAAGTAAGCCCTAATGCTTGCAGCAGGAAGGTTACTGGTCTTAAGGCAGAGACCACCCGTTTATTTTTCACATGTGTATACGCCTGACCTAATGCTTAGATCTCTACAGGGTGAATGAATCATAATTTGAATACAGAAGACAGATTCTTAAATACCCTAAAAAAGCCCCTAAAATTCTGAAGGCTAGGGCTTGTCTGGAGGAGTACCTTCATGTTACACATTCTGTTGGTACTACCTTGCTTAAGGGCTTTTTCAGTAGTAACATGAGTCACGCGGACTGCGGCTGTTGTGAGTCACAGCTACTCAACTGTGATGAGGTTCTGACAACAGCCAAAATATTGCTGGCACCGATCCATGAAGCCAAGCAACACAGAAGTCAGATAACAAAAAAAATGCCTTTAAAATACCAATTAGCCTCCCTGCGCACGGTATCCTACATTACTGATCTAAAGCACAGCTTTACGTAGCCTGCTGATAAATGCTTTTACTGATCTCTGCCGTGTATTCCACTCAGTGACTTTGAAGTGCAGAGATCCACAGCGAAACTAAAATCACTTCAGCAAAGTTATTCCTGATTTATACAGGCATCAGGCAGTGAAATATTTATAGAGCAAAATTTATACGGAGTGATCCGTGGTGTGGCTTNGGACCTGATCCATCAGGTCCATATCCTTTCAATATTGAGGACTCCAGCCCTGCGCACAGTGCTCCAGGTAGGGTCTCACCAGAGCAAAGTGGCAGAATCACCTCTCTGGATCTGCTAGCAATGCAGCTGTATGTATATATACCTCAGGCTCCACGTGGTGACTTTGGATAAAGTAATCACCCTGGAGTGAGCCAGAATACAAATATGCAGGGAACCATGGCGCAGTGCTGCTCTGTGTGTGTCATGACCCTGTGATCCTTTTGGGAGCCTGTGTGTGGTTGTGCAAGCTTCTGACTTGCTGAGGATCACCTGGAGCTGCTTTAAGGGCAAAGAGGCTACAGGTTTCATGGAAAGACCATGGGTGTGCCCTACAGTTTACAGCCTATTCAGTGGTGATCATATGTCCCCTCTGGGACCCAGCATGAGAGGCATCAGATAGCTAAGAGGACTGGGTGGAGTTTGCAGGAAACGACTCCAGTTCAGTTTTGACTGTATTCAGCCTTCCCTCTGAGGTGTATTGAACATGAAGTGAACTCACTTGTGGCCAACCTATGGCTTATGAGCAGTTAACGTGCAGTTCCCATGCTGAGGCTAATTATCTAACTGGCGAAGTTGTGCTAGCGTGAGGACTGCTGGGCAATCGGAGTCCCTGGCTTTGAGAGAAAGGAAGACAGCAGGAATGAGCCAGCCCAGTTCATCCTGTAATGGAACTATTTAATGGAGCTAGGCATTTATTGCCATTTCTAATCTGTGACCCATTTCCAAAGCTCCTCTCCTCTTGAACCTTCATGTGTAGCCAAGTGTAATCTGGGCATCTTGTGCACACCAAGATTTTGACAGCTGCAAATATGTAAAGAAATGTGAAGCTGTGCTTATAGACTGGAGCTCACATTTTCCCTCAGCTGCTTGTTCCCAGTCCCTGCCTTGCTGCTTTGGATGAAAGATTGTTTTTCCATCTTAAGCATCATCTTCCACTACAAATCTTCCTAGATTTGCAATATGATCTACTGTCATCAGCCATCTCACTTTTCCCACAGACTGACTCTAAGCAGGTCAGTAGTTAGCACGTTTGTTTCTCTGTTGAAAGAAAACATTTCTAGTGAGGCATCCCATCGCACCCACCACACCTGCAATCTTGCTTGCACTCTGTTTACTGGTGTGGGCAGAGCACATGATGGGCAGAAAAAAGCATTTCCAGTTTGTAAGAGTTCTCAGACAGCTGCAGTGGTGTTGGAAGGCCTGATACATGCTCTGACCTGGACCCAGATGTGATTATTAGTGGTAACAGGGCAAGGGCCCAACACTGCCTCTATTGGATGTGGTTTATAGGCACCAGGAATGATTTTTCCCCAGAAGTTCTAGCCGTTACTGGAGGCAGCCCCTGGCAGAGTCTGGAGGGAGTTGGGCTCAGCTCCCGTCAATGTTTTCACTGGCCAGCTGCCAAGGAGGTGCCAGTGGGTATCAGCTAACGTGAAGCAGATGAGAGCACCTTCAAAGCCAAAGCGATGATATCTCTATCCACATCACCCAGTTACATAAATGTATGACAGGTCAAAGCAAGTCCCTTGCCCTGCTGCCAAAGCCGGCTGAAATTGGAGATGAAACTGGAGGATGCGACCAAGTAACAGGGGTGCAGAACTACAGAGTCACTTTCTTTTAGACCTATCAAAGCAAGAAAACCAGCTGTAGTGTTTAAGCTGTGCACTTTGTTCTCTTTCCATTACTGTAGACCTTTGCTACAAATTTCCAGGTCCCTCCTGCCCAGTTTCCAGCTATGGCTTTCAAGACACAATTCACTTTCTGGATGCTGGGACAGACAATGTGCTGTATTGATAACAGTGCAAAGTGCTAGGGAATGAAGAATACAAGGGCACAGAGCAGAGACACTCAAGGTAAGCCACGCTACAAACGCTGTAAGTCTGCTAAGGACCTTGGAAGGAGATGTTCTTCTGGGTTGGGGAAACAATGGAGGGACATTAGATTTGCATTCAGCTGGGGCTCTGTCATTTCAAGGCAGTGATTTAAGCCTATCTTAACTTTCTTATCGTCTGAGAGGTACGGTCTTTTATTTCAGTTAACTCTTCAGATAGCTTAATTTCTGAACGCTTGAAAAGGACTTTCAAACTATTTAAATGAAAGGTGATAGGAAAGGACAAAGTGATATCCAAAAATGTATAGGCCGTGAGGTTTTTTGAACTGTTTGAGCATATCACATCTCCTGGAATATACTTTAATAACTCCTAGGTACAGTTGTGCATTTGGCTGACTTGAATCCAAACTCTCAGAATCAATTACAAAATGTGATCAGAGTGAGTTGCCACTGATTTTATCAAACATGTTCAGTTGTTCCCACATGAAAGTAAAGAAGGATCTCTCCCTTAGGTAGAAAATTTTTGTATGGAGATTCCCAACAGAACAGGGCTTTTCTAGCAAACTTGAGGAGGAAGCTTGTATCGTGAACACAACTATCATGAGCTCTGATTGTGGCCGTACTGTAAATGTTTCTTTTCCAAGTTGAAAGTAAAAGATGCAGCCACAAGAGGGAGGCAGAAGTCCTATGCCAGTGTAGTAACCCCAGCAGAAAACATAAATCAAGAAATATGTTTTCAAAATTCCCTCTTTGGGCTAAAATTATCCAGCAGCAATCTCATTGAGAGCAATGACTGTTGGATGCAACTTAGTAGGTTCATAATGCATAGGAAATGTTAAATGATTTATGGAAGCTGAAAATTAGTAACTAGTACCATCTTAAACCTAAAGAAATCACTTCAGGACGCACTGAAACTGATTTTTATGTGCTTTTTGTGGGTGCTGGGAAAGAGCTGTCCCCATGCTGTAAGGGATTTATTTCAAAGGCATATAGTTGTGTTCTTGCCAGGTTCTAATATGGAAGGATCATTTTGTTTCAGGAAGGAGACTTTTTATAACAAATTACTCCTTAGAAAATACAGCACAAGGATGTATTGAAACACTTCTATTTCCTCAGCAACCAGAAAAAGCAATATCCTCAAATGGTGTTGTCACTTATCCCGTAAAGCACTTTCACTGAGCTGCCTGTGTTCAGCGAGCTCAGCAGAGAAAGAAAGTTGTCTAGAAGAAGAGGACAGGTCTGGCATCCAGTTCCTGCTCCAGGGACTGTCTCCATCAGTTACTCATCATTCCAATCAAGGACTGGCAAATGTGGTCAGTACTGTAAACTCTCAAAGTCTTCAGTCCCTCTTTTCAGTCTTGAACTGCCTCTACCTCTGTCCCAGCCCTCTGGGTACCCTCTAACAAGGAGGAGAGAGGAAGCCAAACTCCCTTGGCTTACCTGCAGTGCAGTGCTCTGACCAGTGAAGAGCACACAATGCTCATTCCGAGCCCGGCAGCAGGTTAGAATGCTCAGGAGATGGAAGGTGGGAGAACTCTTGGCTTGAAAACCCAAACTGGACTTGGCTTTTATAACCCTCTAGGACTCTGGAAATTTGAGGCATGCACAGGAACAATAGGTGTGTAAACATCTTTCATGCAAATTTATGTGAGCTCCTGGAAATTTTGGTACTTCCAGAATAAGGCATGGGGGGTTTCCTGGATGGGAGGAGTGGGCTTGGCTGCCCAGGCTTGGTCTTATCCCCAGTGGTGTACCTCGGGGCGGTGTCATCTCTTGAAAGAGTGACCAGACAATAAAAGGGTCAAGCTACTGTTCTCTCCATCAAACAATGCATAATTGTATAGACCTGTGCATGTCTATATGACCCACATGTATGCTTTTGTTTTTTAATAGACAGTAGTTGAAAATTGACTTTTTTCAGAATTTTTAGTGGAGATATTAAAAGTCCTTTATGGAAGTAAATTTAAAGAGATTCTGTGCGTGACAGGCAAAACAGTGAGAAGGCCTGCATGGATGAGTAAGGAAGTATTAGATAAGCTCAAAATCAGAAAGGAAGCCTATAGAGGGTGGAAGGAAGGACAGGTGGGCTGGGTAGAATATAGAGAAACTGTCCGAGTGGCCAGGAACCATATCAGGCAGGCAAAAGCCCTAAGGGAACTGAATCTGGCCAAGGACATCAAGGGCAATAAGAAAAAATTCTATAGCTATGTCAGGGAAAAAGGTAGGATTAGGGAGGCTGTGGGCCCTCTCCGGAAGAAAACAGGAGAACTGGCCACCCAGGATATGGATAAGGCTGAGGTACTGAATGACTTTTTTGCCTCAGTCTTCACTGGCAAGGGCTCTAACTGCACTGCCCAAGTCACAGTGGGTAAAACCAGGGGCTCTGAGAATGGAGAACTGCCCATAGTGGGAGAGGATCAGGTTTGAGACCACCTGAACAACCTGAAAGTGCATAAGTCCATGGGACCTGATGAAATTCATCCACGGGTCCTGAAGGAGCTGGCGGACCAAGTTGCGAAGCCACTTTCCATCATATTTGAGAAATCGTGGCAGTCTGGTGAAATTCCCGCGGATTGGAAAAAGGGGAACATAACCCCAATATTCAAAAAAGGGAAAAAAGAGGAGCCAGGAAACTATAGGCCAGTCAGTCTCACCTCTGTGCCTGGCAAGATCATGGAGCAGATCCTCCTGGAATCTCTGCTAAGGCACATGGAAAATAAGGAGGTGATTGGAGACAGCCAACATGGCTTCACCAAGGGCAAATCCTGCCTGACAAACTTGATGGCCTTCTACAATACTGCTACGAACTTGATGGACAAAGGCAGAGCAACAGACGTCATCTACCTGGACTTAAGCAAAGCGTTTGACACTGTCCCGCATGACCTCCTAGTGTCCAAATTGGAGAGTCATGGGTTCGATGAATGGACCACTCGGTGGATAAGGAACTGGCTGGATGGCCGCACTCAAAGAGTTGTGGTTAATGGGTCAATGTCCACGTGGCGGCCAGTGACGAGTGGTGTCCCGCAAGGGTCAGTACTGGGACCAGTACTATTTAACATCTTTGTTGGAGACATGGACAGTGGGATAGAGTGCACCCTCAGCAAGTTTGCCGATGACACCAAGCTCGGTGGCGCGGTTGACACGCTGGAGGGAAGGGATGCCATCCAGAGGGACCTGGACAGGCTTGAGAGGTGGGCTAATGCAAATGGCATGAAGTTCAACCAAGCCAAGTGCAGAGTCCTACACCTGGGACGTGGCAATCCCAGGCACAAATACAGGTTGGGCAGAGAATGGCTGGAGAGCAGCCCTGAGGAGAAGGACTTGGGAGTGCTCATGGATGAGAAGCTCAACATGAGCCGGCAGTGCGCGCTGGCAGCCCAGAAAGCCAACCGTATCCTGGGCTGCATCAAAAGAAGTGTGAGCAGCAGGTCACGGGAGGTGATTCTCCCCCTCTACTCTGCGCTTGTGAGACCCCACCTGGAGTACTGTGTCCAGTTCTGGAGTCCTCAACATAGAAAGGACATTGAACTGTTGGAACAGGTCCAGCGCAGGGCCACCAAGATGATTAGAGGGATGGAGCACCTCTCCTATGAAGACAGGCTGAGAGAGCTGGGACTGTTCAGCCTGGAGAAGGCTCCGGGGAGACCTGATAGCAGCCTTCCAGTATCTGAAGGGAGCCTACAGAAGAGCTGGGGAGGGACTCTTTGTCAGGAAGTCTAGTGACAGGACAAGGGATAATGGTTTTAAATTGGAAGAGGGGAGATTTAGATTAGATATTAGGAAGAAGTTCTTTGCTGTGAGGGTGGTGAGGCACTGGAACAGGTTGCCATTCTATGATTCTATGACTGTGCAGACAGGTAAGGACCAGCTGGGTGAAAAGAGCAGAAAACACCACTGAAAAATTAATTTGTCTGTTGGCCTTTTCTCACCTGAACATGGACTCAGCTGAGGTAGTCAGCTCTTACACCCAGTTCTGAGATCCAGCTGGTTTTCAGTATGTCAACAACAGGCCAAATTCTGCCTGGGGTTCCCAGTCCTGAAAACCAGTGAGACTTGTGTTTGATTGATTCTGGCTGGTGCCAGTGGGTCAGTGGTCCAGGCAAAGATCTGGCAGCTTCCAACGGCCACTAGAGAGCAACAGTCCCTTAGCTCTGATGAACCTGGGGAGTGTGAACATGCAGTAAACCCCTCAACTTTCCACCCTGCAGTTCACTCCAGCCACTCTTCCTGGAGCCTGTAGTGTCATCACTTAGTTGCAAACTGCCTGCAATTCTGATTTTGTTTTTCTTGACCAGAAGCCATGCTGTGCTACAGTTCTGCCTGCATCTGTGCGCTGACATGAAGTTTCCCCATTCCTTCTGAATCTGAGTACTCTGTGTATTAATACAATTGCTGAACTGACCATACCCTAATAAATTCCTCTGCATCCATGGCAGAGGAGCAGAGCTCTCTTGTTCCGTGTAAGGGAAACCTTTACAAAAGATACTCTCACCTGAGAAGGTACTTATAGCTGCACTCCTGCATTCCACCCTGTATTCCCCATATCCCCTCAGAAGCTCTTCAGGCCAAGCTGATTGTTCCCAGTTTAGCTACAGCCCCATGGCCAGTAGCAACTGGGAGACTGCAGAGGGTCCCTGACCATGGAAGGACCAGTCTGCCCACCTTCCCTGAACCCCAGGATGTGCCTGCTACATGCCATGGCATCCTACTGCAGCAGCAGGCAGGGCCACAGTTATCCCTCCCCACCAGGCTTTGCCAGCCCATTATTCAGGGTTCAGAGAGACACCCTTCACAGCTGGTGTTTAAAACACTATTCCAACTACTCTTTTTTTTGAAGATATATATATGTATGGCAGCTGCTGTTAGGCTCCTAGTACTGTGACCAAGAGGTCTCTACCTTTTGTTTTACCTCAACTGACCTACAGAAGCTTTTACCCTGCTCATAAATATACGACATACCTGGATTAGACAGTAAGGGCAATCATGGCAAGTAAGAGCACTGAAAGAAAATTCTGGTGTTTTTTTCTCCCCAGGTGGAGGTACCTCACTCCAGTGATGTCTTTTGTTTGGGTACACATTGCACTGGCGCTCTTAACTTCTCCATCTCTTGTAGGGCGTTTTGGCTTGTCTTGAAGGACTTGCCCTGTTGCCCAGGAACTTTCAGCTCCCTGGTTTCAAACTTTCAGCTTCTTCTCTAACTCTCTCTTTCCAAAACCATTTTGCATATTATCAAGCTATCATGGTTAATATAATCCAACACTTCCAATTTGACAGTATCATTTCCAAATGTCACTGAATATCTGAATTACAGTAAATAAACTGCTATTACTTACAGCCTCATAATCTTTCTGTTTAACTGTCCTTCTTTTTTCCAGCTGACCTAATTTACACTTAAGTAATGAACACATGGCATTGTATCCTGTGTACCTCCATTTTCCAATGTATACTGTAAACCAACTGATTTAGGGTTAGTTGTACTGAGGCATACCATGAAGAATGTGCTGGGCTCAGAGCAGCAACCTGAGCAGCTCTCACGATGGGTATGTGATTCTCTCTGGTCAATGTGACTGCCCAGCTCTTCAGTCTGATTCAGGAGGTGCTTTTTAAAAAAACAAAACACTGGTCTCAGTGGCTGTGAGAGGAGTGGAAAGATATCTGAAATGATACATGGCTTACTCGACTTTGAAAGAACACGGAGAATCAGAGGACTCTTTAAATAGTTTAGACCTTATCTTTACGCTTCCTTTGTGAACAGATGTACTGATTACAGGAAGACACTGCCCTTGTGTGTACTCCTGGCTTTAGTGGTCAGAGAACAGAAGCAGAGAAGACTCACTGAGCCAAAGTTTCAATTCCCAACTACTAGGTTTCAGGAAAGCTTCATTCAAATGTATTATGTCAGTGCTGCTCCACACTGCTCTGGTATGTGGCTCAAGCTCTAGGCCTGCTCCATTTCCTTTGCAGTCTATCCTTCAGTCTGGATGATCAAATGAAATACAGTCTCTCTTCTGTATATGGTACCATTACTTGCCATTTATGTCCTTTATGCCATTCAAAACACTCCCTTTTCCTCTTCTGCATTCAAGACTTCTGACTTATCAGAATGTACAGCACATGCAACTTCAATTTCACAGTGAAAATGTGGATATGCCGTTTCATCTTAACATTTATTTAAGTTTTCCCACAGTTCAAACAAAACATGACATCCCATTTCAACTGATAAAATAAAAAGAAAAAAAAATAAACCACTTCTACAAAGTTAGCCAGTGTATAGACTTTCTTATTTTACAAAACAAAAAGGTAGGAAGAACATGTTACAAAAGAATCATCAAATCAACCAATGTCAATAGTGCAAAGAATGAATTGCAAGTACAGGAGAGAGAGAGGGAGGGAGGGTAGGACAGATGGGAGGATGGATGGATGGATAGATGTGCGGGTGGGTGGGTGGCTGAACAAAACAGGAAGGCTAAGAACAGCTATGCCTGTTAGCGTACAAAATTTCGTATGTCAAGAACCTCATGATGTAGATTTAACTTTAGTGGTGGAAGAGGGGAAGTACATCATCCATAAGCGATCTCTCTGTGCTGCAGATTCTTGAACTGGCCAGACCTGGAGATGAATACAGCTGTAAACACGAGCTGCTAAGAGCCACTGAAAGGAAT
The DNA here is from genome assembly GCA_013400375.1 of Thinocorus orbignyianus. Lineage (NCBI taxonomy): Eukaryota > Metazoa > Chordata > Aves > Ciconiiformes > Thinocoridae > Thinocorus > Thinocorus orbignyianus. Next base: position 1,050,651 of record VXBW01008054.1, on the reverse strand, counting down.
TTTTCACCCTCTAGAACAGAGGTGATCTATCAAGGGCTTGATTAGTATGTGTGTGCTCAAGGGCCAAGAAAATAACTGAGAGTTTCATGCAAGCAGCAGAGTTAAGTACCTCCAGGCTGAATCTTGTATACCTTTTCCTCATGTTTTCATGCTCTTTTGCATGCAATTGCTCTCTATACTGTAAGGTGACTGGTCAAAAGGGAGTTTTAGCAGCCACTAAGTCATGTGGACAGATAGACCAAGAGGTCTTGGATGTCCTGTCAAGCAAACAGGTCAGCCAGCAACCCACCAGAAAAGGTAAATTATTTCTTATGATACTGCTACAATGAAGAACCTAAAATCTGTCTCCTTCATAGGATGACTAAATTTGATTCTAAATAAAATAAAGGACAAAAAGAACATCAGGCTTTCACTCAAATAAGCTCAGCTGCCCAGAGATGTTTTTCATCTTTACCCCTCGTGATCAAAGACTGTTTAAGTTTATTTTTCTAGGCAAAATTCCCTGCAATACCTCAAGTCTTACCACAGTACGAAAATGAAACGAAACCATAATGAGAAATAAAAAGAAGGTTGAAAGTGGGAAGAGCTTCAGGGAGTAAATGTACGCTTACCTTGAAGGCACATTTCCTGCACGGAGTGTTTGGGTACTACAAAGCTTTCCAATAAACCAAAGGACTGTGATTTTCTCTTTCATAAAAGGAGTACTAAGCTGAAACTATTACAGAGATTTCTTTTTCTCCAAGATAAAAATCATCCCCACTACAGACATAGCTTGTATCTAAAATCATTTCTGCTACTCTAAAACTGACAGAACTCTCAGCTCTTTTCCCCTCATCTGTCCAAATTGCTACTGTACCCCCATGGAGGAAGAGCATATGATTCATGTACGTAACGCTGACACTTTATCTAGTGACAGTATCTAGCACTGAAAAATTGGCACTGTTCAATCAAACAAGAACAGCGAAGTCTCAAAAAGAGCACGTAGGATCCCGGTGTTCAAATGCTCAGTGCTCGTAATGGTGCTGGGCCGAGAGAAAAATAATCAGTGCTGACACTTGGTGATACCAACACAAGATTATCTGAAGATTTTGGTTCTTAGTGCTCTTTTGAAAAATCAAGCTACTTACTCACATGCTTCAAAAGGAAATAAGTTCTTTTAAAATTCTGGCCAAGGTATTAATCTGAAGCTCTTGAAAATTCAGAGGAAAGTACATCAGAAAGATATTCTTCAGAGATTAGAGTGGATTAAAACAGCTTCTTTATGAACCAGAACACTTTTCCAGTTTTGCCTCATAACTCCATGAGGACTGGGAGACATACTTCTGTTGCTTAACTACGCAAGAGAGATCAAAGTCAGGCCTATGGTCTTTCTTTCATTCATTAACTTTGAATAAAAAAAAAAAATAAATCAGTGATATAGAGGTAGAAAAATTAAGAAAATCCAGAAACCTCCAATATGTTAATCTTTCAACTTTGGGGGCATGAAATATTCTGTGGATGGAGTATGATAGAAACCAAATAGTTTAAGAAATGAAGAGAGATGGAAAATGATTTTGATTTTTTTCCCTCTTTAAGGAGCACAACATAATTTTGCTTATTTGCTGTTACATATTTGTGTTTTCAAGGGCTGGGGAGCAACAGGCAAAACTTCAGAGACTACGGCCTGCAGACCTGAGCAGGGACTCTCCCGCCTCTTTCTTTCACAAAACATTCTCACACTTGTTCAGCAACACCTCAGCACTCCTTCAGCTCGCTTTTGTTGGATGTCTTGCTGGTCCTTTTCAAAAACTGTACACTGGGAGTGGCAGTGAAAAACAGGGGAATCACCCAGGAGTCCTTTGAATGCCTTTGAAAAGAGTGAATTTCGTAGACAGAAGTTGCTACGCACCTCATCGCAACCAGCTTGGCATGGAGATGAGAATCAGTCAAGAATTCAGCCCCGTGCTCTCAGGTATTTCCCAACCTATACAAATTATTACTTAATGATCCTTTGCACTTGATCAGTAATTTTAAGCCACCGATCTCAGAACGCTTCGTAAAAGAAAACAGCATTTTTTCCATATACAGAGAGATGTTGCAAATGCTGAGCACTAACTGGTGTGCTCCCAGAGAGGAGCTCCCAGTGGGACTACCTCCAGTAGAGTATTAAATGTATATTAAGAAGTCCTCGAAGGACTGAGACTTTACATATTTACATTGCTGTCCTGTGTAAATATAAATCACTAGGTTGATCTAGGCCTGGAATTTAGATACATATAAAAAGGCAGAAGTTTAGAAGATCCCTATAATGCTTTTTAAATTCTACAACTATAATTAATCTCATGTTTTATTTGGGTTCTTAACAGTGTAGTGATTTTTATAGGAGTCACAGTGAAAGCAGTAATTTTCTGTTATATGAAATGTAAAATAACATAAATTTATAAATTTATAAAAAAGCTTTAATTTTAATTCCTTGTAATTTTAAATTTCATTCCTAAGGCTTTCCAAATGTATGATTTTAAAGTCAGCAGTAACCTTTCAAGAGAGAAATGATTTAATAAATTACTTTTCTTACATTTAAAATTACGTTGAGAAACAGTATTACGCAAACCATTAAAACAACTACAAAAAATGTATTTTGAACACTGTTTTATCTGAAAATATCTATGAAGGAGTGATTTTTGCCTTCTGCATTTTTATTTAGAAGTAAGATTTAAGACTTGCTGTTACTTTCAGCTAGACGAAGATGAAAAATCTTCCATGATGGAAGCTTGTTTTTAATTTCTGAAACAAGATTTTGGGTCCCAGTTAGTGAGGGTTTTCTAAAGATACAACTGACTTAGGTTGTAGGTTCAAGATAGAACATGAAAGTAATATTGCAGTGCAAGCACGGACACTCCAAGGAGTTTCAGGAAGGCAAACAAGGTGTCTGTTAAAGCAATCATGTTCTGACATTTTCAATAACCATCCACCTTACCCATCCAAGAAAACATAAAAAAACCCCCAAACTACCCAGACCCAATCCCCAATGTTTTTCCCTTAAATATCTTTCTAGGCAGGAATGATCTAATCTTAGCAAAGTCCCTCCTGAATCACCTCTATTGTAAGACACATTCCCTGTTACTAGCAGCTATAACCATGTTCAGTCAATATAACAGAACAGCCCAGACTAACAAATAAAACTTTTTAAGAAACTGCAGAGGCTTTCTTGTAGCTTGTTCTGATGCCATGAAAATGTGCACAATGACATGTTGTCGTTCAGAGCATGAGACAGGAAAGGGTGATTTGAAGAACAGCTATATAATTAGCTGTCGTGTCTGTAGTTCATCTGCTTGCCCACCTACTATGTTGAATATGCAGAGTCTGTTGATTCTCCAAAATGATGCTCAGGGTTTTCACTCCGTTGACCACCTTAGAAATGAGGCTTTGTATCATTTTTCACTCTGCGCTCCCTGAGTTTTATTTGGCAGCTCAGCGAATCTGCTGATGACCAAACCAACAGACATACACAAAAAAAATGCTTAACATAGGAGGGCAAAATTGTCGGTGAGATAAAGGCTGCTTTCTGGTTAGGCTGTGATGGTGCCAGACCATGCTTCAGTGCAGAACCTAGACAGAGAAGAGTCAGAAAAGGCAGGCTTGACTGTAATATGAGTCATTCTGTTTATACTAATTGTACTTAAATCATTTCAGCAAAAGCCCATGGGTCCGCTCCAAACAAATCACTGGCAAGCTTCTTCTCAAAGCATGGATCATCACAAGGAAAAATAACACTCTTCAGAGCATTATTTTAAAAGTAGTACTCCATACTTCTTAAAGAAAAATAACCAAAACCCTGCAACTCCTTTTTTCCAGGTCCATTTGACCACCCTTCTTGGGACCTGCAGGCTGGTCTTCCTTCACTGCATAGCACATTCATTGACATTTGTAGCATCTTCTCCCTTCAGATCCTCATTCAAGCTTTTCTTCTGCTCTATTTCCACCTGGCAGAGGAAAAAGAAGAGAACATTTGTCATGAATTCAAAAATCTTCCTTAGTGGTGACTCGTGTCCTGCTCAGGTGAAGAATCCCTTGGTAAACTGAGAGGGTTGTGAAAAGAAATAGACTGAAGAGGCAAAGCTGGATTTGATTTACTCTAAGTGTTTTTAGTCTAATCCAAACAGTTTTATGATACAACAGTGTAATGACATCGTTTCCAGAAGAGACAACGTCATGCAGACAACTGGTCTCATGATTTTATATTCATTACCATCTCCAGCTGTACCCTGAATCCAAACCCAGAACCAAATCTGTAGAGGATAGGTGGCTTCCTAAGAGACAGCAGATGACCAGCCTCAATTTTAAACTCTGCAAAGACTTATGTATAAAGCAAAATTGCACGTCTATATTTGTGTTCTAAATTTCAACACTTAGGAAAACTAAGGGATAATCCAATGTTTAATTCTTAAAAGGGATACTTAGGAAGATCAAATCTCCAGAGAATTTAAGAGGTTACTAAAAATGTAGTTACAATTACCCTAAAAAAAATATTTGCCATGAGAATCTTTTCAGTGTCCCCTGTCATTGCTCAAAGAAGGCAGGTAGGGTGCCAATTTCACTGCTGAGTGATCAGCTAACATGCAAACTTTGGCATCCTGAGATTCTTGGCAGGTATATACATACTGCATTTTCCCACCTGCTCCTCTCCTTAGGGCAGGCAGGAAGAAGCAGCACAGAAATAATGTGATCTTTTTGTCTGCTGTAGCACTCCCACTGTAGCTGCTATGAAGAGCAGCAAACCTCCCTGTTCACCCTCCTGCCATATCAGCTAATCCCCAGAGGTTGGCTGTGTGTGTGTGTGTGTGTGTGTGTGTGTGTACTCTTTGTCATGGTTTGGGCTGGGCTGGCCACTAAACAAATGACACATGCTCCCTTTACTTCTCTCTCTCCCTTCCCGGAAAAGAAGGGAGAGACTTACGTGTTGAAAAGAAAACTAAAACTGCTTTATGAAATATTAGTAATAATTATAATAAAAAAAGATAATATATATATTTAAAAAGAAAATAATGAAATATATACAATATATACAAAACCAGCATGGAATTCCCAAGATGACGATTCCCAGCACTGGGAATGTCCCAGATTGGACTCAGTGATGGATGGGAGCTGGATTCCAGATCTGAGTTCAGGAACACACAGATAGGGATCAAAGGGCAGAGTCCTCCTCAGACACCAGCCACTCAAGAAAGAGGCTGACCTCTCTGATCCCTCAGCTTTTATACCAAGCATGGTGCAGATGGGGTGGAATATTAGTTTTGGGGGGTCACCTGTCCTGTCCACTCCTCTCTGCAGATGGGACCCCTCAATGCTTTTTTGCTTCTGACCCTCTGACAGGGCAAAAAACAAAGTGAGCTGACCTGGGTTGTTGTAGCAATAAGTATAAGCAGGAGCCTCTCTGTGTACTGTTCCTTGGTATTAACCATGATGAACATCAGGCCTTATTACCCTGGAAGCACTGTCTGAAGATTAAGCCATTAATTTCAGCAAGTTCAGTTAGATAGAAGAGACTTAATTAAAAAGTAAAATTACTGAACAGAAAATTGGTTCTCTCTTACTTCAGACCAGGACACCCCTCCACAAAGCAACTACAAGCAAGTTTATTCCATCTTTGCTGAGGGATAATCTGCTGCTTGTGTGCCATGAATCAAGAGGCTGTACATGGGTAGCTGCTGCACAGAGCTTGGCATGTGCCAAATTCCCACCTCATCTGCCCCATGGCATTTTATTTGTCCGCCCACACTTTTCAAGGCAATGTAGTATGCAAAGTAACCACGGCGATTGCCACATGTTTAGTTTTACCTTGTAACTGTAGTGTGCTGAATAGTTCACCCACTTCCTCACATCGGTCTTGTCCTCAACAGAGATGGACCGAACGGTGGCTTTGGAGGCAGAAGTGGTGGGCATGTCAAATTCCACATCTACATAGCGGACAAAACTGGAAGGCACTTCCCGGTCAGAGCCAAGCTCTAGGTGACAGAAGAAGCAGTGAGGATGGCCAGAAGCTGGAAAAAGAGAGCAAACAAACATGAAAGTTGTGTTGGATGGCTTAAAAAAGACAACATCTAGGAGGAAGCAACGCCACCACAGTACTGCAAGAAACCCAGAATCTGCCTGGGTGAACTGCTTCATAGCAAGTGACAGTATCTTACCTGCTTCAGTAATGCTGGGAATTACTAGAGGAAGTAAAATAAACTGCAAAGAGGACTGATGATCATTCTAGTTTGCTTTCAGGGGGTGAAAATACAAGATGTAAATCAAGTGTCACAGAGTAAAGGTATTTCCCCGCTTCTGATTCCCCCAGTGCATGTAACACGTGAACTACATTGTGGTACATCCTCCCAAAATGTCATGCATTGATAGTAAGTAAAGGTGGGATTTCACATTTATTTGAAATTAATATTTATTCACATTAATATGGCAGACATTTCACATTTATTTGAAATTGTTATCCCCGTTTTTAGCAAAAAAAAACCAAAAAAAAACTGGATAAGGTTAAATCATTTTTCTGGTTTCAAAAAGCAAATCTGTGTGCAGCTTGGAAATAACTGTTTATTCCTTACTCTAACCCACAACAAGGTGGCTAATCATTAAGGATTGCAAGGTGAGGAAGCAATCACATTTAGCTTTGTCATCTGTAAAAGATGTTTGTCATTATTTTTCCCCCTTTGTTTTGATAGAAAGCAGTGATGTCTAAATATTAAAGTAGAGACTGCAAGTCAAGCTAGGTTATTTTATTTCTGACTGCTGTCAACTCCCTGAGCTCCTGAGCAAATCACTGAAGCTCTGCACCTCAGTTTCTCTGTTGGAAAAATGAGGATGACAGTTTTCAAAGCCACCTTGGGCTTTGTGATTGACAGGATCCTAAATCTAAATGTGTGTAAATGAAAATAATGTATAAATAAATGAACAGGATCCTTGTCTGCAACTGTTACAGGCTTTAGGATTTCTGACTACTTGTTCTTTGGGAAAGCTCTTCTCCATAGAGTTTAAGCAAGGTGTACAGGACGGAGAAGAGGAAGGAGGAAGGCAGACAGAGTAAAAAAAAAAAAGGGTGGGGAAAGCCCAGAAACTCCCCCTGGGAAGCGGAGGAAAATACCACCTGTGAAGGACTTGCAAGCCTGCACCTCGACAAAGAAGTCAACTCCTCAACCAGAGCTCAGCCCAAAAGTCAGCCTTGTGAAGCTGAAGCTTGAAAAGCAAGAAGTGGGTTTTTGAGGTATTACTTGTCCCAACAGGATGAAACCGAGCAGTCTCTAGAGGACTCAGGCATTGCAACATCCCACTTAACCTCTGAAACAGAGTCGGAAAAAAATGTCAACCCAGTGTTAAGTCTGGGTAAAAATTTCATCTAGAGTCAGCCTCATAGTTCCAAACAGAGTTTCCTCACAACCAGAAGGTTTATAAACTTATGTCTGTGCAGCAAATCCAATGCGAGACTATGCAGTTCAGCAGAGACCACAGAGATATGCAGCACCACAGCAGGAGCTAAATTATGAACGAGTGGGTGCAGTATCAAGCAGATATAAAAGCTCGAGCTCTGCATGCATTAAAATACATCACTCGCTTTTCATCAGGATTAATCATCCCAAGCACGGTTGCGCTGGTTCTAAAGTGAGACGGGATCTCACTCTGACAGTGCTTCCCACCTTTCCATACCTGGAGCACATTTTTTCTGGGTGAAAAGCAGGGGTGCACAGCAGACCTTCAAGAGGATCCCATTCACCACGAGCTCCCATGTGAGCCCCATGTGCTCTCAGGGAGAACACTGCCCCTTCCAGCACAGCAGGGCTTTTGGTTCTGCACACACCTCAAGCTTGGCTGTGGTGGGCACACCTGTGGTGGCCATGCATGTCAGCCTCTGCCAGGGGACACTCGCGTGCCACTGCACATTCCTGGCAATCACTGCTTCTGGCACTGCATTAGGAAGATGCCTAAAAATTAGTCACTCCTGGCTCAAAAATTCTGTATTCAGCACTCAGAACTGGCAACCAACTCCCAGTCTCAGGCTCCCCATCCCTTCCTATCTCTTCCCTCACCCTCTACCAGTCTCAGAAGACTCCTCATTGTAATCTTTCCAGCTCATCTGCTTTGCTGGGCTTTTCCTCTCCATGGGTTGCTCCCTACTTCAGATGGCCTGGGTTGCAGTGTCACTGCACTCCTGAGCTGGCGTGTGCTTGGCTGCTTGCAATGGACCCACAGGGAGGTAACCCTGGGAAGTGTTTAACTGAGCACGCTGTGTGACAGTTGCTTTGGAGATCTGAGCTTTTAAACTCTTCATAATTTCAACTGGACACGTGGGACCAGCAACCACTCTTCTAACACACCTGAGTGTTGATGGATATTCACAGGCTCAGAAAAAAAACCCAAAGGCGGGGGTGTGTGGAGAGGAATAAAGGGAAAAAAGGCAAAAAAACCCACCCAACGTTAATGTAATGCAATTAACAAAGCAATTTTTCAGTAAATTAATTTCTTCTAGTAGGAGCACCTACTAACAGAAAAGACTCTGCACAACACTAAAAAATTATGGAAGTTATTAATTTAAACTAGCTCAGCACGGTAAGCAACCAAATGAACCAATGAAGGTAGCAACTCCTCCACCAAAGCTACAGCAAAAACACCAACCACATCAGAGTTCACTAGCACCTCAAGTGTGAGCCACACAAGGCACAACTTGTACAGACCTTCTGTTTGTTCAACTGGTTCATTCAGAGCTCTTTCTCTAACAGACAGGTACGCTTTTTAGCAAAATCAGGAGGAAATCAACAGACTGCTTGTGTTTTGCATTTCTTGCTTCCTTGAGCTACTAACATTTCACTCTGACAGTTGAGGATCTGATAATATAATTCATGTGTGTGCATGGATTGCTGTGATTGGAGAGGATCTGTTCCAAATGACTCTGATGTCCCAACATGTTTGGATTAAAGGATTTAATTTACTTCAGAAAGTACAGCAGGAGGCATGCCTGGGATCCACAGCCAAACTAGTCCAAAGTTCAAATATCCTGATCCAAGGCTCTGCATAGAGGCTTTGCTGGAAGACCGTTTTCCCACGATTGAAGACCCGATGGATGTTTTCCTAATATTCTGCTGGTGGATTAAAAAAAAGCCAAACGTGGATCCCAGCCAGCTGCAACTGAAGCTCTGCAGAGCCTGTAAAAGGGCTTTCTTTATCAAGTGCTTTGATCACATTAATTGTGAATATGAGAAGGGCAATAAAGTTTAACAAGCTATTTTGGAAAGGATTTCAGCGATGTGCTCAGTAGGATCCAGTCCTTTTTTTTTTGTTTCTGTTATTTTTTTTGTTTGTTTTTTGGTTTTTTAGATCAAATCATAGTCAGAGTACACACAGTCCTTCATCTGCCATATACTTTTCAACATCCAGTCATAAGCAGATGCTTTGGCTACAAAACACTACAGACAGTGCTGATAACATGTTCCTACGGTGAGAGTGCAAAGGGTCCCATGCCATTAGAAAGTAGAAAGAGAAAACACCCAGATAAGACAGCAAAGCTGCTGAAATAATTCTTAACAATTTGGATGCTAGGACAGCAGAGCCTGAATGTGAGCAGTGAGCTTCAGGAGGGACCGGCTCCCTCCCTGCGGGGCAGGGCTGATGGTGTCCTACACTTCATATCCACACAAAGCCTGCACCATCTCTGTTGGATTGAAGCACAAGAGATCCTGGAGACCTCTGGAGTTCCTGGGATGGCGTTCACAAGGGACTGATGTGTCAGAGCACACAGTGTGCGTGAACAAAGGGTCCCACAGTAAGTCTGTGCCTACATGTGTACTTCTTGGATAGGCACACGGGGCTGGAGAGAGTCATTGCAACACATATGCTCCAGGTCGCGTGGACAGACTGTGTGGCCTCTGAAGGCAGGTGGAGCTGGAGACTGTGGCTACCTGTGGCATTTCTCACCAGCAGCAGCTCCAGTGAGATCACAGAATCACAGAACTGTCAGAGTTGGAAGGAACCTCTAAAGATCATCTAGTCCAACTCCCCTGCTAAAGCAGGATCACCCAGAGCACATACTCATGGCTGCATCCAGGTGGGTCTTTCAAGAGAGGTCTCCAGAGAAGGGGACTCCACAACCTCCCTGGGCAGCCTGCTCCAGGGCTCTGCCACCCTCACCCTAAAGAAGTTTCTCCTCATATTTGAATAGAACTCCCTATATTCCAGCTTGTGCCGATTCCCCCTCATCCTGTCACTAGGAACCACTGATGCCACCACCTCCCTCCTGCTCTGGACTTCCAGGCACCAGAAGAGTTCATCAGCAAACCAGGTCTTTAGAGAGGACCCAGAGTGCTGGAAGAGGTGAGTTGCAAGTGACACAGTAAGAGAGGGTGAAGTGCAAGACAGGGTAATATTTTTATACTTAATGCTTTAGAACTGTGTCAGTTACAGGGACTTCTGCAAATAGGTGGAGGTGAGTTACTGTATGACTTGTGGGTAGGGCTGGATAATGCCAACCATCCACAAGGGTGGGAGCAGACCTCGTATCAGTATCACATGGTCAGAACTGTATGTGGTCCATCAGGCAAATTTAAGGAGGAGTGGGAATCAATGCTTTTGAGTTCCACTTATATCCCTCTTTGCCATATATTTTAAGGAAAACCATGGGACAAGTACTGTCAAGTAATGTAAATAGTCCTTGAGAGGCAAGGTCAGATTTAAAACTACACTTGGCCTGCCCTGTCACCACTTTGGGACTCCCTCTCACACACTTCATGTGTCCTGGCCAAAACAGTGCTTGCGAGGCCCTTCCTTTCCCTGAAATTACATCTGACCTGACCAGAGGGGTGAGGACACTCTCTTCCTCTCAGGATGTAAGCAAATACCAACTGCCCTGCGTTCTGCATGGTGACACTGATGGATGGATGCTCTGTGGCTGGGCTCCAACAGCAGCGCCAAGTCCGTGATACATTTCCCTCTGACACAGGGTATATATAACAGTGGAGAGAGAGCAGGGGGGGGTCTCTCCCCACTCTGGGAGAGATGAGATCAAGGAAACAGGAGACATAGATCAATATCTCCTTCAAAGTTGTGATGTGTAAGGGGGCATCGCCTTGTGGAAGGTAGCAGATCCAGTTCTGCCTCTTCTCCTGATTTGCCACCAGCATGTTCAGTGACTGTGTTAAAGTTTGGGGGCTTTCATTTCCCCAGCTGTAATGTCTATGCGGGCATGTGGAGATCTTTGGAGAGAAGATGCCACAGAAGGCCCAATTTCACAGCATCTCATTCCCAGAGCGCATGCAGATGGCATAGTGAGATTTTCCTCAGAAGTATGTTATTGCTCATAAACAGCCTGAGATTAATTTTTCATTGCGATATTTCTCTAGAGTTCTCAAGCTTTCTTCTTACGCCCCACGCTACAGAAAACATGGAGCCTTCACTTCTGTCAATGATAATCCCTCCAAATTTGTAACTGGTAGTGTAAGCTGGCATCCTTGGGCAGAAATGTGACCCAAAAGATTAGAAGACTTGGATCACTGTTTTGCTGACACTGTAGCTCAAACTCAGGAAAAACGTATGTCCTTCGAAAGCATCACATCTGGTACAACACTGAACTTTCAGGGAACTCTGAATATCGAAACTAGCTGCATTACTACAGCATTAATACTAAAAAGTGCATCTTATTTGTAAAAAGCTAGTCTAGACAGAGAAATCAAAAAGAAGAATTCGCTACAAGTAAGAATAAACCTGAGTTGTCTAGCTTTATTGCACACCGTGCAATAAAAGGCAGGAAGTGGAATGACTGGCAGCGATAACCACAGGGAGGTAGCCTGCTCATGTTATTTGAATGTTTAATTATGATCATGTTGCTAGAAATACAAAGACTTGTGGGTTTTATCTTGGTATTCTCTCTTCAAGTTTAAGCTGTACTTAACGTGTCTGCACTTATTACAGAAACATAGCCACAAACTGGCTTCTGCAATTTATTTATTTTTTTTATTTATTTAATGGTTGCACAACGTCTTCTGGCCTTTTACAGTCCTCATTCCAGACACTTCGTAGGCATTAATTGGGGCACAGATGTTGAAACACATAGCACTGGCCCAGTATGCTTGGTGAGACATGGAAAAGGAATCACGTGCTGGATCTACAGCAATTTATCTGGTCCTCTCCTTCAGCTCCATAGTGTAGTATCTTGCTTTCTTACTTGAAGAAGTCTTGCTTCCAGTAACAGTGCTAAGCATACAGAGATATTTGACCCCCGAGTCCTATAACATACTCATAAAAGCATATTTTTGCATCAGGAAAACCTTAACCTGTTTTTTCTCATGAGTAATGTTTGTAGGATACATAAAACTACTGCAATGAAGGGTCAGATAAATGCTTCATGCAACTAACTGATATCCTTTGGTATGCTACAGAGGATGATTTATCTCCCACTGTGTAAACACAGCATTCCCTACCTTCCAAAATACATCACGCCATTTTGTTTACTCCTGCAGAGATGGTATGCACCACTCACCTGAGTTTTTGTCAGGCAGTCGGTTTATCCTCCATACGATGGAATTAAAGGCATGCTCATATTTGGCAGTTCCCAAAGTTACTCTCATCACTGGCTCAGAACCAGACAGACTGGCTGATCCAAAAGCAGCCCCCTTGTTCACCTTGGCTTTCAAAGATTTCTCCCCCAGGACACTCTCCCTGCGGAAGTTCTTCACCCACTCGTTTGGCACTGGGTAGCGGATCATCACATTTTCACAAGGGACCTGAGTTAAAGGGTCACGGTTGGAAGAGAAGCCAGTGGACATCATCAGCCAGCTCTGCACCTCCACCTCAGCACCATTGATGCTGGCAGCCGTCCTCAGAGTAAAAGGCAAAGTTTTCTCAGCAAAGACAGTTCTGAATCGCATCAGTTCGAACCGGCAGGCATCCAAGGGGTTGAACAGGATAATACGGGAGTTATTAAACATATCCTCATCCACACATGAATGGAACCGACAGCTGTATAACTTAATCCACTTAGTGGTAGTAGTGGGCATAATATCCTGCCTCGCGACTATTTCATTCCCTTTGATCAGGATATCATTAAGGCCCAGTCTGCATTCTGCCAGGCCAGAAAGGAAGCTTAGAACATAGATATGGGTCAGCACGCTGTGCTGGAGAATCACGCTGTCCCCTTTGGCCAAAATACCACGAAACTCATCCCTGACATCAACCGTGATTTCTTCTTCTTGGTAGTTTAGTCCCACCGTGCTCAGATCTGTTGATGAGGCCGGCAAGTTCATCAGCGTGTCTTGCACAGCACTGATGAAGCTAAGGAAGTCTTCATAATCTGTAGTCCCAAGCTTGATAATTTGCTCTCTCTCTGCTGTGTGAGCAATGGCTGGCTTAGGCTGATACTTCTTTTTCTCCTTGTAGGTTGTGCGGTCCAACCGCACACTGTGTATCCTCCCATTCTCATCATAGTTCTGGAGTTTGCGCTCGGAAATCTCATGATTGATTTCAAGTTTGAATTCCCGAAAAGGCTTCTCCAGCCCTTTCTCATAAAAAAGCTGTATACATCCACTATCTGTCAGCTTCACGTATATTGGTCCCCAGTGCCTGGATGACATAATATTCTTCTTCTCTGGGATCCTGAGCATCATTGGCCATCCATCCTTTGGCTGAGCTGGTGCCAGGTTAAATAAGGCTCCGTCCAGATCATATGGCATCATGGGGTCATCATCAGGCAAGGTAGGGCTGCTCACATGATCTGGGTCTCCAATCTGGAGCTGCTTGAGCTGCTCTACAGCATCTGTGTGGGTTACACTTTTGTTTGCCTCATGGAAACTGATGGTGTCAGGCTCTTGATGGAGAATAATGAGAGAGTCTCTTTGGCTTTTGCCTGGAGCGCTGGAGACAGAAGAACTTTTGGAACGCCTGTCTCGCTCCTCAAAGAATGAACTGAATGGATTGATGGGTGAGGGTTGGACATCTCGCAGAGATTCATCCAGGAAGGGATTAGTAGCACTCCATGGTGGTGTTTCAACAGAAGGCAACTTGGTTAAGGACGAGAGATCTAGTTTTTTAATTTTGGAAAGGTCACCCAATGTGCTTTTAGGACGTTCTCTTTTCTTAAAGGATGTAGTGAGGTTAAAGTTAAGATCTGGACTCTGTGTTTCTGCAGGTGGGGTGTCTGTTTTCAAGGGAGAAAGGTTCTGCGGTGAAAAACTGACTTCATTGTCATCAAAAGTCACCCAGCTGGGAAAGCGAACTGTGGTTGGGGTAGATGAATGCCCATTCATGGAAGTGTTGTTTGGCTGCCAGTTGACAGCCTCCATATCTACCTCTTCATCTTCCTGGAGAGATGAGGAATTGTCTTTAAAAAAAGAGGGGAGGGGAGGAAATTTCAGCTATTTATTCTGAAGTTACCTAGAAAGAAAAACACAGTTTGCACAATAGTTTGCATGCTCAAGAAAGGCCTATTCATATGCTGGGCAAGAAAGATAATCAAAAGACTTGGCTAAAATGTTGAAGAGTCTGGCAAGAATGAAGGAATAGATTCAGCCAGTTTTAAATGGGCAGTTTAACACAGAAAAGAAATGCAGGAAGACAGAAAAAAAGAATGCCAGCAATGATTGTATTGCTCTCATTCAAACGCAATGACCTAAAAAAGAAACTTAGCCTATATGTTGCAGTTAAAAAGCTTCCCTCTCTAAACTTTCAGGCTGCGTTTCTTCTCTCTGCTTACCTTCTGTCACGTGCCGGTTTTGTCCCCTCTCTCCCTTGCTCTAATTTTTTTCCTTTCTGTCCCCATACTCTTTCTCTACAGAAAAATACAGTGGGGAGAGGGAATGAGCACTGAGGAAGAGCTCTTCTCTGCTCTGTTCCCTCATACTTGTCCGCACACTCCCTGCTATCACAAAAGCACACAGGGATGTGGTGAAGGTACCATAAAAGATGCCTACATGGCATTTTTGCCCAGGATGCATTCAGAAAAGAGACTCTTTGGCTCAGCCAGTGGGAAAGAGTCTGCCAGACTTTGGATGTCTCTGAAAAATCTCTTGGAGGAGCTGTGATCTAGGGATCTAAGTCAGGATAAGGAAAAACATCTTCGATTTGTATTGTGGAAGCTGTCATCATCCTGTCAGGACATGGCACCTTTGACTGCTATTTTCCTAGCCTCAGGCTTTGCCAAGACAATTCTCAGAAACCTGCATCATACTGTGCTATTTCAATCCCAAGCCTATCTGGAGGAGATAGCTTCAGTGTTAATAAGGTGTTTTCCAAAATGAGCATAAATTCCCAGAGTTCAGAAATTAAAAGATTTTCTTCCCATTTATTCCCACCGGGCTAGTGAATCAGAGCACTCCTCAAAACAAGCAGCCAGTATGAAATTCTGCTCTGCACCTGCTCCATGGGTTTGTTCTACATACGGCAGTGCTAGCATCTGTGCTTTGTTTCTGATAAATCTATAGATCTCACATTTTATACGAGTCACTGTTGTTCTGTACAGGCAGTAACGTGAGTGTAAACTGTAGCACTTCGGTATGGCTGCACACCTGTGATGTGAGCATATTTTACAATATTTTACAATATTAACAACAACAAACTATTTAAGTCATTATTTAAATTGCTACCAGTTTGCAGGAGATGAGCTTGATTTCCATTCTGCCTCAACCATAACAGACAATTTGAATTTTTATTACAGTTACCATTTAGAATATGAAAGAAGGAATACTTATATAAGTCAAAGTCCTGCCATTAGCTCGTTAGAATGACTTGAGTAACCTGATTTTCTGGACCCCTCAGCCCACCTGCATCACCCAACCTTTTGATCTAAGGACAAAACATAGCATGCAAGTTCTAAGGGCTGTTATAACTGAGAATTATATATGAAGCACAATGATACCAATTTGTTTTTCAGGCCACAATAATAACAAAGCAAAACTAAGAACAGATACCTTTTGCAGACTATCCATGCATTTTAAAGTGTATTTGAAAAGAAGTGGCACCATCTCAATTTCTCAGATTTTCTTCTCTACCCTGCCCTTTCCCTCCCAGCTTTGCACGATGCCTCTCTGTATTCCCCAGTACTGGTTGTGCCGCTGGGAAAAGTGGTGGGTCCTTCATCTGTTAAGTTTTGCCACAAGACTATAAATAGATTTGTGGGGCGAAAAAATAACAACAAATGAACTGATTACCATCCACAACCACACCCTAAGTAAGAAAGTAATAAAAATCCTGACAAGAATAATCTCTGACATTGCTCTGATCCTCAAGGCCGCGCCAATAACTTCTGTGTCCCATGTCTTTCCAGGACTTCAGTTAGCAAGCATGTAATCCTCCCAAGCAAAGCAAAGGCAATGGAAAGATGTGATGAGAGTACCACCTCTTTGCCATCTGCAATGATAATTTTCTGCAAGGATAATGTCCTTATATCTTAGCTTTTGAATTGCAGAAACCAAGTCTGATTCCACAAATAAAGTATTAACACTTCTGGTAACTTTGAGAGAGGCAGATGAGAAGATCTTCAGAATCTCTGTGAAAACCACATAGAAATCAGCTGACAAAATTTCTTGCTGAACTGAACAAGTTTTATAAAATAAATTGCTTATCTGGCTGAGATGCCCAGATATAAAAAAAAAAACATTAAGAGAAGATGGCTTTATAAATGTAAGCATTTGTGTAATTTTATTTTCTAGAAAAATGAGAAACTGTTATTTGATGTGATATATGGAAGTGTCGAATCTAGGAAGTGAAATTGTCTTTCTTTCCCAAACTATAATCAAAATTATATTATTCTGCTGTCAAGGAGACATATAGTTTGGTTTACAAATATCTGAATACAGAGGTGGTTCTAGAAAAGACAGGTTTTTAGCTTTGTCTGTAAGAGAATGACTAATAGCAGGGAGGATAAAAATAAAAATATGCTAATGCAGCAAAGCATCCAAAGAAAGTTCCTGAGAACTAGATGAAATGGAGTCTATATTCCAAGAGAAACACTGGCACCTCTGCTGCAAAGGCGAATACAGCATGGTGAAAAATCTTGGCACTGCTAGACGACAGCTTAGACAACGATTTGAGATTTTTCCTTTCTTGACTTTTGACAAGTTCCTGAACATGGGTGATAATGATTAAATGCAAATGTCCTTCAATTTGGCAGCACCCCAGTAGGTCTGGGAGAGGTCACTTAGGAAAGCGATTTCCTAGATGAACGTTAAGTTCATTATTTTACTTATTGCTTTCATTACTGCTTCCAAATCCCTTCCTACAAAATAAATCAAGACAATAGCTAGTCTTCAACCCAGAGTGACTCCTGACTGAGAAAGACTGATCAGACTGACAAAAATCATCAGAGGGATGGAGCACCTCTCCTATGAGGACAGGCTGAGAGAGGTGGGGTTACACAGCCTGGAGAAGGCTCGGGGGACACCTGATTGTGGCTTTTCAGTACTTAAAGTGGGCTTGTAATAAAAATGGGGACAAACATCATAGCAGGGCGGATTGCGACAGGACAAGGGGTAATGGTTTTAAACTTACAATGAGGGTGGTGAAACACTGGACCAAGTTGCTCAGAGAGGTGGTAGATGCCCCACCCCTGGAAACATTCAAGGTCAGGTTGGACAGGGCTCTCAGCAACCTGATTTAGTTGAAGATGCCCCAGCTCATTGCAGCAGGATTGGACTAGGTGACGTTTAAAGGTCCCGTCCAACCCTCCAACTATTCTATTTTTCTATGAAAGACTAGATCTGCATTAAAAAAAGGAAGAAGTATTCAAAACAAAGCACTTGTTTTTTATTCCTTCTTGACCTATTGACTTTGCTTTCCTAAGAAAATTACTTTGACATGTGTTTACTTTGCAAAATTAAAGAATCTTTTAATTGTCCAACCTTGCCAGATTCCAACCTGACAGCTTGCTCCAGCCAACTACAAAATGCAGGAGCAGATTTACCAAGGACAGTAGCTCTGTCTCCTTTCCCAGTGACACCAGCAAGGTGTGAGCTCTGGGGCAAGCAGCCTCAGGCTGCCCACACAACTATCCATCTCTGCATTCATTCCCCCACATAAATGGTGCCTGCAACCAGTGCTGACTGCATCTTACTACATACATGCCTGAACATCATTACCAAGCCATTAAAGAATTTGGAAGCTGGTGAAGTCCCCAGTGAACAACGAAATGCCAACCTGCATTGAATGCAGAACATCTCACTATGATCAGCCTCATGACGCACTACAAGGAAGAAAGGCTTTGATTCTCTTTATTGTTTTATCTTTTCATTTTTTCTGTTTAAACTATTTTGGCCAAAACCACCAGG
Source organism: Thinocorus orbignyianus (assembly GCA_013400375.1). Taxonomy (NCBI): domain Eukaryota; kingdom Metazoa; phylum Chordata; class Aves; order Ciconiiformes; family Thinocoridae; genus Thinocorus; species Thinocorus orbignyianus. Next base: position 1,032,382 of record VXBW01008054.1, on the reverse strand, counting down.
TAATATCACGTTACTTGTGCCTGGGGGAAAGGCAGCCATCTGGCTGCTAAAGGACATTGATGCTGCAAACTGTTTCTGGCTGAAACTGTGCCACGGAAGTAGGAAGAAGATTGCAGAGTGTTGTACACCTTTCAAAAAAAAAAAAAAAAAAAAAAAAGACAGAAAATTAGTTTAGGAAATGGATCTGAGCAAAAGCCTGGATTTCAAAACTTCTGAGTACTCCTCTACTTTGCCTTGACAGAAATTAGCTCAGAGCTTCATGGCATTACTGTTTCTGCTACCTGAATACATTAATTTGAATTTAATTCAGATAGCTTTACTTTACACTTCAGTCTGTAGTAGAGGTATACCCTTGACATGGTCACACCTTCCAATGGGACACTGCTTCCTCGATGCAGCCAACACTAGCCCCTCAATGTAAGCATTGGTAAGTTTTCTGTTGGAATAGCTGGATCTATTCTAGAATGCTCGCTAGGGAAGTAATCCACGTAAAGTCCACCAGACATTGATATTCAGGCAGGCAGCACCGCAGACTTGGTGTTTAAAATCAGTCAGGTCAAGAGGATGCCAATTAGAACACCTGTCTCTGTATTCATAAGCCATGAAAGAAAAGCAGTGAGTGCAGACAGACCGAATCTGGGAGAAATCATGGACCAGGCTGCTGGGCAGTTATTTCTTCTTGACAAAAGGTTATACTTTCACATACTTTCTGTGACGTCCATACCTGGTCATTTCCTTGCATTGCTTTTCCAGACCCAAGTCACAACAAGTGTGTCTGTGCAATTTTTTTTTTAGTGTAAAGTGAGGGGGTGATTGTTTTGATGCGATCCAACCAGACCCCTGTTTCCAGCCTGGCCACTGACCTACTGTGTGGCTCGGAGGAAAATGTCTCATCACTCTCACAGCTTCTGGTTCTCTTCCTGCTTTTTGTCATTTTTGACTGTAAAAGTGTTAAACGTGTAACAGCGATTGTTCCCCTGTGCTACACTATCCACTGCATTTCCAGGACTCACAAAACACAGTCCAAGTGTGTAAATGTCACAGAGTTGGATATAAACCTGCACACTGATGCCACGAATATTTCTGTTACACCAATGCACTTGCAACGAGTTTCAAGTTGGGTACAAGCCATGAAGCCAGCCCTGGCTTTGTAAGCTTTCCTGTTTATCACAGCTCTGTTAATGGTGGAAGATCCAATATCTTACTGCTGCAGGCATCGGCATAAGATTCTCCAGCCAAACAAAGCTACAGCAGAAAAGTGCCAGGGAAATCAGCTGAAAGACTCCGCAACTCAAAAGTGCAGAAAGCTCTTCATCTGTGGGAAGTTACTACCTGTTTATTTTGCACAGAGGATACACCTGTGAGGATAACAGTTATTACCTCCACATGCTTCCTGAGCATCTGTGCTATCAATCAGCATATGGTAACATTATAGGACAAGCGGTAATGGATTTAAATTGGAAGAGGGGAGATTTAGATTAGATATTAGGAAGAAAGTCTTTCCTGTGAGGGTGGTGAGGCACTGGAACAGGTTGCCCAGAGAAGCTGTGGCTGCCTCATCCCTGGAAGTGTTGAAGGCCAGGCTGGATGGGGCTTTGAGCAACCTGGTCTGGTGGGAGGTGTCCCTGCCCATGGCAGGGGTGTTGGAACTGGATGATCTTTAAGGTCCCTTCTAACTTTAACCATTCTATGATTAAGGGAATACCTAGAAATGTCCTCTGCAAACTTGCACAACACTTTCTTCCCATGAGTTTCAGAACAGACTTGACCTAGGAGGCAGAAGAAGAGGCAATTACCTTGCCTCCTTGCAAGAACTTTATGGGAAGGGGCTGGAAAACCCCAAATCTCTTGAGCGCCAACACGTGATGGCTGGAAGGTACATTTGTAAGCATTCCTGCAGATTCGGAGTCTCTCTGCAAGATCTGACATGTGGAAGAGATGACACAGTCATTGCCCTCTACTCCTGTAGCTGAACACACCACATACAAAAATTTAACTGCCATCTAGCTCTCTGGCTTGTTGAATTGCTACTAGAAAAATGATGATTCTAACTTCATCCTTCATGGCACAGCTAAGAGACATTTCAAAATCATTACAGACTACACAACCAGCAGAATGTGCAAGATGAAAGGCTGAAGTCACAGACTCGATCTCTACGCTTCCCTTTCTTAATCCTTCTCCTTCTCCCACCTGACAGGCTTCTCAGATCATGTTGAATGGTTTCATCCTTAGATAACTTTTGAGTTCATCATACTTCCTCTTAGTCTACCACAACATCCCTTTGAACTTGGGTATCTAAATTTAGACCATGTAAATCAGTGGCCTCATTAAACCTAGTGTAGTTTTATCCCAAATCTGCAGCAGTTCTGCTCTGAAGTACTAAATAGTCTGTTCCCAGCAGTGGGTTAATGAATACTTAAATATGATTCCTGGTGCTTGGTTAACTATTACAAATTCATCATAGGTCCCAAAAGAAGTTTAATTGTCAAAAGAAGTTAAATCATTGGAACTTACAAAGAATTTATATCACAGAGCTTCCAGCTTTATTTAAAACACAATGAATTCCTTCTATGTTCAATTAGTTTATCCCCAGGAGTCTCTAATCTTTATAAGAAGTGCTATATTTCATTTTAAATGGAAGTCATCATGCAGAAACTAAACTGAAGATGAAATACAAGCAAATTATGACAGTCTCTCACAGCTAGATTGCAGCAGCCCTCACACTGAAAAAAAAAAAAAAAGCTGTTGAAAAGGACTGTCCTCTGTGTACTCTCCTAATGGACTCTAGAAGATTTTGAGGACTTTGTTTATGCTCTAACATTTTCTTGTTATTCTGTAGCTACACAAACTTACGTATTTATGAGAAGGTAGGATTACTGCATTTCAGCCATTGGTGCTCACTGTGCTTTGTTGCCCTAAATTATTTGCCTTGTGTCTTCTTCACTGACATTGCTTCTTGCTGCTGAAGAGGGAAGAGAACACCTTCCCAACAACCAAGCCTCACCTAACCATTAAAAAACCGGCATCAGAGTATCCATTAGAACGGTGGTAGTTGCAGCTGGAAGTTTCATTGCAATCAGCCATAATACCCGAAAGCCTTTTTCTGCCTCACCTGTTTTCTGCTCCTCTGTTTCTTTATTCAATTGGAGAAACTAATTTAATGAAGCCTGAAGCTCGATCAGAGCCCTGTTGAGAAAATGCTCAACAAAACAAAATCAGTTTTCAGCTTTGAATTTTTCCACAATTTATTTCTCAAATACTCAATATTTTTACTGTGTTATTTTTATTGAGTAGTTAAAACTCTTGACTTATGAAAAAACCAACGTATTTCAGATGTAATGTGGAATAACTGAAACCATATTTAAGCAACCCATAATCTATGTACAGTTAACTCGCCTTTTCCCTGTACAGATCTCAGCTGTGCCATCTGCTCTGGGCTATAACTATAGTTCTGTAAGAGTTTCTTACACGTTCTGCAGTCTGTACTGTGCAGTAGGTTAGGCAACAAGAATGGATCTGGCTAGTCATAAAACAAAACCAACCCTCTGTAACACACCTCAGGCACAAAGCTGGTAAATGAGATTCCTACGGCAGACATCCATATTCAGAAAATCAGCTTTCTAAATACACTGTTTAGGTTTTAATCTGTAAACACTTAGAGGTTAGTTTACTAATACTCATAGACAGAATTACAGTCAAGAACAAACACACAACCTAGCCATAAATTACCAAAACACTGCAGCAAAGATAGATATACAACTTTGAAATATATGTGCCTATATGCCCGTGTATCCAATTAATACCAATTTATCATTCCAACAGCAGATTCCAAATTAGACATAGTTCATGCAAGTCATGGACAAGGTTGTTAGCATCTTGAAGAAACTGTTAGATCTTCATGTCAGGTAGGAATTACGTGGCAGTAAGTCATGGCAATAAAGAACTTTAAAAGGGAATAAAACTCTCCTAGCTATAGCTAAAAGACATTAGGTGTTCTAAGAAAAAACATTATCATTTAAACCCAGCTTTCTTTGATTTTTTTTCCCAGCCTAGAAGGCTACTTTAAAAAGAAATTGAAATAAATATGTTTTGTTCTTGTGTAACATACTTACAATAAGTGGAGTTCTTCTCTTATATGTTAAACAACGGTAGTGAATGGGTTCCAAAACCCACAGAAGGCGGCTTTTTGATTTAAACCCATTTGAGAGTCACCCATCTAGAAAGTGCGTGTTTTTCCTGAGGATCAGTTCATGTGCTTCCATTAGCTGGCCAGAAGGTGGTATATTAAGACTGATACAATTAGAGGAAGTCCTCAAGATTTTTACAAGATTTTAGACAAGACTATGCCTGTTCAAAGAATTCATAATATATATGTGACATAACACTATTCCTTTATAATCAGGAATCATTTGAGCCAAGCCATGAACAGATCTCAGGTAAGTGGTGCAGAAAGCATTAAAACCTGATTGTTTTTTCTCAAGAACTTAATTCTATTAAGCAAACATAGTATACTCATGAAATAAACATCTTGGCAATCAAGCATATCTACATGATTCATTACAAGGCAACTTTGTTTCCACCCCGAAGACAGAACATAGATACCACTGACATATTTTTACCAGTATGTTGTCTAACCTTGTTCTCAGCAAGGTGTGCTCAGTCCAGAGGTTACCAAGGCTGCAACTACACCCCAGCCTTAGTCACCGTCACTACCAGTGCAGTACTCATGCTCCCAGTTTGACCAGGCTGGACAAAGCCTGCCTGCGAGGGGACAGAGCCAGAGCTGGGACATACAAAGCTGTGCCTGATCCAGCAGAGGAATGGGTAGGAGAGTGACAGGTTCTCTGGAGAAGGATAAGTCTCCCTGCCTCATCTTTTATCCAGAAAGAGAACAAGGAGCAGACAAGAAAAACAGCAGACACGTATGTGAATTTTTTCAAAACCAGTTCCTTTCAAAGTGCGTTGGCTCCGATAAACCAAGCCAGTTTGCCTTTGAGTGTACTTTGGACTTTGCTTCTCCCCACAGAGGTCTGCCTCCCTCTGATTTCAACCAGCAGTGCGTAGAGAATATCCTTCAATAGTGGAACTGCCACTCAGACAACGCCACAGAGCTCATGAGGAAATATTCTGAGGGCAAATAAGGAAAAAGAAATGCTCCTGCTGGCCCAGGATATTTCAGGAAGTTCGTGATATTTAGAAAGCAGAATAAATCTCTAGCAAATTCTACAGTGGCAAAGTCATAGAACAGAATCCTAGAATCATAAAATTGTTTAGGTTGGAAGGGATCTTTAAGATTATCTAGTCAAACTATCAACCTAACTCATAAAAAACCATCAGTAAACCATGTCACTAAGCTCTATGTCAACCGTTTTTTAAAATACCTCCAGGGATGGTGCCTCAACCACTTCCCTGGGCAGCCCATTCCAATGCTTAATAACCCTTTCAGTGTAAAGATTTTTCATAATATCCAATCTGAACCTCCCCTGGTGCACAGTCAATCCCACTCCATCTCCGAGGAGCTGACTGTAGGGTGAACTGTTCAACAAACTCTCTCTTGCAAAGAGCAGATACATAAATCTCTCATACTCAGGCACTACGCTGCTTCATTCTGCCTTAATTTTACAAGCAATATGTAATGGACTGGTAGAAAGACACAGAGATTTGCAGAGCTCTTAAGTTTTGTCTTCAGTAGGATTGGCTCCGTTGAGTAAATGCAGCAAGAAATATTCCTGTAGCCACAGGAAAACTGAAGGCAGGAGACCACCATGAGTGTTAGGTGTCTGAAAGAGTCTGGGTTTGCTATTGCCAGTCCATCAATTCAGAAACTGCACTGGCAGTGACCACAGATGTTAACATCAGCTGATGACACCTTGGTAGTGAGTGCAAAATAATTGGTTGATCCCTGATTTCTAGATGGGCAGCTCCCACGTGGCTGAAGCCAACATCACCCCAACTGGCTGCTCAGCCTTTTGCTGATTCTGGAGCAAAGAGAAATACAAGTCAGGACAAAGGGATGTCAAATAAGCCTGCACCAGTGCTCAGTTCACTGCTCACAAAAATAACCACTGATGTCCATATCTGCATATCATTTAGGAGGAAGGACAAGGTATACCAGGGAAAGAAGGAATGTGTTTTGCTTGATGACTGACATTAAAAGGTACAAAATTAAAATTTATGTTAATAGGAAATCACTCAAACTTCTATACTGCAGAGAAAGAGGTGATGGGGGAAAGTGCAGAAAAAACAGACATTTGTTGTTTTACATCTTCAAAATGCACTATTGCCCAATGCTTCTGGCTCCCCACAACATTTAAAAATAGTAGCAATAACTTCCTCATTCCCGCACCCAAGGCATTTCCCAGGATCAAGTTTTATATCATATCAAGCAGCTCACATCCTGTCTGCCAGATTTGTCTGCATATCTCAGGTTATCCGGGCAAGAGGTAGTCTCATATTTATACTACTTTTATCCTGAGCAATATCAAAATGATTTACAAGTTATGCCACCGCTGTTCTTTCAAAAATCCCAAAGACTCCTTTCCCAGTTTCTAAGGTAGGGCTTTGTGGAAACTTCAACTTCAGCTACATATTTTAATAATTTAGTTTCCTGATTAACGGTAAAGACAGATTTGCTGCATTGACAACATAGCCAATACATACTTATAAATTATAGAAGTTAACAGTGCTCCACTTTTGCCTGAAGCTCATCCTCGTATTTCCACCCTCTGTAGCTTGTCACACAAATATTTTCTGTTCAAAGTGCAGGGAAGACCACGTAACTGCGTGATGGCAGCCAGTTTGGCCAGTCCTTCTTGACTCAAACCATGTGGGAGCTCCAGGCTACAGTCAAGTTTTATCAATGAACAAGTGAGGTGCTCGATGCAAAGGTGAGAGGAGCTAGAGCAAAGCCATGTGTGGGTAAAGTTTGCTCGTTTTTTGTTGTTGGTTTGTTTTTTTTTTCTCATTCCTGAAGGGTTTTTTTGACACATGATACAAAGGAGACTAGCTGGAAATAGTGTGAGAAAACAAAAAGAACAGCCTGATCTGTGTGTAATGCCTGACCCATGTTGATGTTGCTGAGGATGCACCTGCCAGAGCAACACCCCCACCCCTCAACAAATACTGATAATTACAGGTGTCTGAGAAGAAGCACGATGCAAAGGATATGACACAGGAACGGGCTGCAGAAGGCCTAGGTGCTAAACTGAATAACGTGATTGTCTAAGTGACCTTCAGCCAGCAATTTATGCCCTCTGTTCCGCAAGTTTGCTCTCTGCAGCAAAGCAAAAATACTGATGTGGTGGAAAGTGTTAATGGCTCTTGTCAAGTGTGTTTGATGAATGGGCTATGGTAAGTCATGTGAAAGCTTGTGGGCTTTCTAGGGACCAGGCAGGATAAATGGAATAAGCAAGGAAGCTCCTGTAGGGAATAAAATAATTGGAGACAGTAGAAAAAAACCTCATGTGTGCCAAGGAATTTCTGTATGAACTGGTTGCTTGCAAGTAGGTGTATCAGGGTGAGAACAAACTGAAAGGCGGAGGAGTTGCAGTGAACAGCTGAGACTGGATGCTTGAACAGGACTGCCTACCAACTGCAAGGAGAAACACTGGGAATTTGCTTCTTACTGTTCCTCCCATATGCCGAGAAACAGCACTGTCCACATTATTTACAGGCAAAAAGGATTCCGAAAACGCTGGAGGCCAGCCAAAAAGTCAGCACCAGTCAGCAATACTCTCTCCTGAGATCTGACTGTGACAAATACCGTGTGTTTTTTTAATAAAGAGAGAGTGTGTACAGCATAGATCCTTCTGCCAAGACCAACCTGATATTAATTGGGGGAAAACTTGATGATGGATAGAAATATTATCTCATTCTAGCTCTCAGTGGAAACGATCATATGAATTAATGACTGAAAATACAGTTATTTTGAATGCATCTGCCTTGCAAAATGTTTGAATGTTAAAAATTATCATCTGGCAGACATGTTCTTATACAAAAACAAAACACAGAAAATATCCCCTGGGACAAAGAAGGGCCTGACACATCAAGATCAAGTGATGAGGTGGGCTGGAGAACATTTATAAAAGGAAAAGAGATTTGAGGTTTTTTCCAAGAGCGCAAGGTGAACATGGGGTTGCTCCTTACTCTGTGACAATAAGGGCACGGGGACTAGTTATACCCACTCTTTGAAACTGTGCACCTGAAAGACTGAAATATTTGCTAAAGTAGAAACTGGGATAACAAAAGTAGGACCTATGGGGTTGCTCAGAGATCTCAAACAGGAAAAGCTTTGCATTGAATGAAAATATTGAGAAAAATCCTGGAGTTTCCAAACAGTAACTGAGACCTTGGAAAGCAGACACTTGGTGCCACAGATATAGAAATATGCCTGTTACAGCCATTTCCATTGTGGAAATAGACTAAAACCCTATGATGCTCCTGCAAAAGCAGCTGCAGAGTTGACTCAGGGTGCTACATCACTGTTTCTCACCTCAATGCCTTTAAAGATGTGGTTTGGAGAAATGCTGAGCAAGAGAGTTTAGGGAGATGGGACACAGTCAGAAGGAATATTTCCAGTGGTGGTAAACTAACTTTAGCCTCCTTTACAGTAACACTTGAAGATGTTTTCATGTTTTATCTGACCAGGAAAACTGTAATAATGTTAGAAGGGCTCTCTCAGAGAATGTTTCTAACAGCACGGCTGTATCAACAGACCGTGCCTGCCCTGCCAGTCTGACCAGCATAACCACACTAAACCAGAATTTCAGCCACTTTTGGAAACTAACAGAACTGACCCAGCTCACACCCTCTGTATGCACACAACGAAAGGACTCCCAAGGATGCCGGAAAACAGAAAACTTGTCAGCATGTTCATGTAACTACATTTTAGCTAACCGCTCCTGCTAGTAGGCCCTCTGATCCAGCCTGAGAGTCTTGTTATCATCCCACGGTGCTATCAGCACCTCATCTCCAGCCTCAAGGCAGCTGCCGACCAGCCCAGGAGGCTCTTAGGAGGGAATGACTTATTTTACGATGTACTTTTCTGATTGATGAGGCTGTTCCCTGCTTTCCACACTCATCTGTTCCAGGTCTGGGATTCCCTTAGCGCAGCCTTTTCCTTCAGCCCAGGCTCCCACCATAAAAAGCCCAGCTGTTGCGCAGCTATTGACAATTGCAGGAAATCAACAGAACCGAATTCTGGCCCATTACCTTTTTTTTTTATGTCATTTGGAGTTGTGTTTTTCCTTTGTGTATCTGTGTGCAGAGCCACCACTGTACACAGGATTATTCAGGGTCACCCCACAGAAGCTGCCAAACAGAAATGATCCCACAGGCCGTTTCTTCCTCTCTCCCTCAGGCCACGCTGGTGTGACTACAGCCAACAGAAAGGCTGACCAAAAGAGACCCACGTATGAAGAATGGAAAGAAGTAACTCATAATTTTATCAAAGCGCCCTGTGGTGATGGAGAGGAGAGGGAGAGGAGAGGAGACCTATGCTTCTTTCCTCTCTGCACAAATTCCCATCTTTCCATCTCCAGCAGGTATCTTCCCTCCAAGCTACGATCCTGCCTAGAGACAAAACACAAGGCAGAGAGGGCCCAAATTCCCTTATGCCGGTCCTGCCTAACTTCTCAGCCATGCTGATTTCTTTTCTTACTGTTAAGTTTTAGCTTCCCCCATCACCACCGAGTATTAGCTGCCTGTCCTCTTTCTTTCTCAAACGATGCTCCCCATTCTTTTGATGGGAGTACAGAGGGGGAGGAATTCAGCCAGTGGCTTTGCCAAGTCATCTCTTTTCCTTTGTAAGACAGAGACAAAGAGTGGGGAACATTAGAATAATCCTGTGGAGAATTAAGGAAAAGACCCCAAATATCAGTCATCTCAGTTAGTGAGGCCCTTGCCATATATGTGCATATATATACACACACACATAATACACATGACAGAAGAAGTTGGCAGCTTTAAAAGTGATAAACAAAGAATCCAGAAAATTTCTGTCCTGGGGGAGCAGTTCCTAGGAATTAGGCAGGGCACAGGGGTGGGATGGGGCTCTGACAGTGTCAGGGCAATCCCTGTACAAAATACATCCCAGCAAGCTAAGTGGAAATAAACTTCTGTGTTCTTGAAATATGGACAAGACCTAGCAGGTCTTCAGGGTACGGGACAAAAACAGGGAAGAAAAGAAAAAGACGGACAATGCAATGGGAAACCTTACTGCCTGTATCGCCAGCCGTGTAGTTGGTTTGGTGGCGGCTGAGAGACAAGAGCTGAGCACTGAATGTGACCGATGTGAAGGAAAACAACAGGGGCCCCACAGCTGCTATGCCCTGTAAACAAAGCCCGGCTTTCTGAAGGGCCATGTGAGATTTTGCAGAAGAGCCCTGAAAGAACTGAGGTCTGCCTGAAGGGAACAACAGGGATTAGAGAAACGAGGAAAAGGGCCTAAGAAAATAATATGAGGACTCGATTGAGCATGAACAGAAGGGTACCCAGATTATAAAATGAGAAAATAATTATTAATGTATTCCTACGAACAGATCAAATGGACATTCAAAAAATGAATGGGCAACAAACACTTAACAGGTAATTAACGTACTCTAAAGCAAAATCTTATTATACACTGGCCCTGACTGCTGCAGGAGATTTGAGAGGAGCTGCCTAAGAAGAACAGCAGCGCTACAGGCTAGAATGACTGCCTCAGTTCACTAGTGAGCGTCATATTCTAGCATTTCAAAAAATAAGCTGATCACTTCCTAGGAAAAGAGATTTTTTTCTTCATGAGATCATGTTGTAGAATTGTTTCAGTACATTATGGAAATGGGGGGTAGAGGGAATTTTTATGCCCTACAGCTTACTTGGGTACAGTGGAATAAGTATTTAGATAAAGCGTCAGATATAGACGTCAGATGAAAAACGTAGCATCAGCTGACTTCTACTAGGTTAACAAGTCTAGAAGAACTATCTAAGAGGGATAAGGGACATGATCTAATCTGATCTTTTGTGCTACATCTCCCCAGTTTGCAGGTTCTTACCACTCGTCTAGGTCACGCAGAGGGCAAATGGTGGAAACAAAAAGGCCAGTCATGTGGAGAGGGCCGTGCATCTTATGGAAAGCTTTGAATTTAACATCTCTTATGAAATGGCATTTCTTGTAGGATTTGTTAAGGAACATGCATATGAGTGGTTGAAGTCACAAAGGAGAATTCTGCCTTCTCTCTGGCTTAACGAAAGTGTGTTTCTACTTGGGACAAGGAAAGAGATTGTACTGGAAGGGAGTGTGTTTATCTGAACCAGAACTTTAATGCTCTAGAAATGCTGACAGCTTGGAAGATTAAATCCTATTTATTAGCTATTTACTAACTCAGCAGTATCCCTCCCCTCTATATCTCCCCATCATCGGTGCACCACAACATCAGGGGACAACCTTAGAAAACAAGATATCTACTCGACACGTGGCGAAATCTGTGCTCAAGCTCACCCAGCTGGATGCAACAAAACCGCTCCTTGGGGTCAGCTCCGCGGGTGACTTTGGATATGAAAACTGGTTCACCCATAAAGCAAACTGAAACCCAACTCTTTTATTATAGGATCTGAGCAGCTGTCATGAGGTAAAAACTGTGCCACACAGTCCCGTGTGCGAGCCAGCCTTCTTCGCAAATAGTTTTGTGAGGCATCAGGAAGCAATTACCAAATCCCAGCAAAACCTAATTATGCTCCCTCTCCTCCTTCACAAACTATCATTTAGGAGAAGCCAGAATTATTTTTCTCCTCTCTCTCCCCTACAGCTAAAACATAAATTATGGGATTCTCTCCCCTCTGCCCCCCTCTTTAAACTTTTAGCCCTGTTTAGTCCCTTCTTTGTACTGGGGCCTTTTGTCTTGGGGGCAGAGGCTGCCTTCGCTGGAAGCCGATGGCAAGACAACCCTCCAGCAGACAATAAAGCTGTCTGCGAACCAGACATGCCTGAATGGAGGCAGGGATGGCCTGACAGCAGCATTCCCATCCCGTTGCTGTGGCAGCAGGGTGAACAGGCAGAAACCCCCCTCCCTCTCTCCATCCCTGTGTCCCCCTGGAAAGGAGGCGGGATAAATGGTGCAGGCGGGTGGTGGGAACAGCAGCTTGGAGGTGTGCTCATGAACCACGTTCCTCCAGGAGTATTTGCTTGTACAGACAAGACTTGGTGCTAATTACAGAATTTGAAACAGATCAAAATAACAAGCACCAAACAGGTTAAAAAAAAAAAAAAATCACACCATGCCTGGAACTGACAGCCTTCTGGGTCCACCAGAAAGAGTAACAACACGAGTGGAGGAACTCACAATGATGTCCTCACAGTAATTTTCCAGGTAGCCCTGGCTGGTGAGGGATGCTGAGAGGTGGTTTTGCAACTTTAACATACAGCAAGGACTAATCGTGCATATTTTATCTATTCCTCCTGCACAGCATGCTACCGTGCAAACCTTTAGCAAGTCATTTAATGGAAGCAGCAAACACTTCTCGAGCAGAAAGAATAAATATAGATAGCATTGGCTGCATTATCATTTGTAAATTGAGGGGAGAGTTTAACAGGAGGGCAGTTACTGGAGTCCTGCATGCTTTAACTCCTGTCTGGTTCTCAGCATGGAGTGCATACAGATTTATAAAGTGCAGAGCAAAGACTCCCTGTCCAAAAGGAAGACTTCTGGATGCTTTTGTGATAGGCAAGAGATTTTTTTTTTTTTTCCCCTGATACTTGATGAAGAAAAAGAGAAAAGGAAAAAGATAAATTGTTATCTCATTTCCCTTTTTATGCACTGTAATGCCTGGATACAGAAATGGAGGGAACAACTTCCAGCAGAGACAAAGCAAATCCCTGTTCCTCCAGGGCAGCGTTACTTTTGATTCAGTTGGAGGAAGAAGGATCCTGCCTGCAGCAACTGCCTACTCCAACACTTTGCAAACTACATTCGTGTAAGTACACCAAAGTCCGGGTGTTTCATCATCGTCTTTTTGGACTGCAAAGCAGACTGAAAATCTCTCGAGAACAGGAGTTCTCATGAGAGTATCTGAACTTCGGTCAGGACAGAAAGTCTCCTGGATCAGCATTCCTGACAATGTTTCAGTGATTCTCTGTTGGTCCCAGCTGGAACCTGTACGTGCTGAGGCAGCTGCAAAGCAGAAAATAAGCTAAGCTCAACTGAACGGCTTCCAGCTTTGGGAAAGCTATGGAGTTTGGCTTAAAACTGGGGAGGAGAAAGTTCAGGTTGATTCCTTTCATCTACGTTGCTTCATTCATCTCCTAGCACGGGACCACCTAGAAAGGAGATGGTCATCTCTGCCCATAGGTGGCCAGATGCCAAGCAGGTTTCACTACTCGGTGAAGTGGCTCCTGGGCTGGTCAGGCTGTCTGCAGGCTGCACAATGAAGCAGACAGAGAGAGATGCAAAGCAAAACTGCACTATTCTGTGAGCAGCAATTTTGCTAAAGAGGCAAAAGGGAGGCTCTCCTGCTGCACTGAGGCATCAGGACCCACTTTTACATGGAAATAGTTCTGTACATCTTTTTTACTGCCAGCTGTAATCGTGTTTTACCATGAATAGTGTGTTCAATAGTATGCACTTCGGGGTAATGTGCATGGATTTCACTCAGGTAAGGAAAGCCAGAGGGCAGATATGGGATGGAGGGCAAGTTCAGAAGCAGTGATTCTGGAAAAGATTTGGATGATTATCACCTCTGGTGCAATCCTGAGGCTAAAAGAATCATGGAATCGTCAGAGACCTCTAGAGATCGTCTAGTCAAACTCCCCTGCCAAAGCAGGATTGCCCAGAGCACACCACTCAGGACGGAATCCAAACAGATATTAAAGGTGTTCAGCGAAGGGGACTCCACACCCACACCCTCCCTGGCAGCCTGTTTCAGGGCTCTGGCACCCTCCCCCTAAAGAAGTTTCTCCTTATATTCAAATGGAACTTCCTATGCACCAGCTTGTGCCCATTGCCCCTCATCCTGTCACTGGGGACCACTGAAAAGAGTCCAGCTCCATCCTCCTTTGACCTACCCTTCAGATACTTATAAGAATTAAGAAGGTCTCCCCTCAGCCTTTTTTTCTCCAGGCTAAAATGTTCCAGCTCTCTCAGCCTCTCCTCATCAGGGAGATGCTCCAATCCCTTAATCATATTTGTTGCCCTACGCTGGACTCTCTCCAGTAGTTCCGTCTCTCTTGAACTGGGGATCCCAGTATTCCAGTTATGGCCTCACCAGTGCAGAGCAGAGGGGGAGAATGATCTCCCTTGACCTACTGGCCACACTCTTCCCTATGCAGACCAGGATTCCATTGGTCCTCTTGGTGACAAGTGCATATTGCTGGCTCATGGAGAGTTTACTATCTACCAGGATCCCCAGACCCTTCTCCTCAAAAGTGCTTTCCAGCAGGTCCAACCCTAACCTATATCTGTGCCCAGTATTCTTCCTCCCCAGGTGCAGGACCCTACACTTGCTCTTGTTGAACCTCATTAGGGTCTTCTCTGCCCAGCTCTCCAGCCTGTCCAGGTCATGCTGGATGGCGGTACAGCCCTCTGGAGTGTCAGCCAGCCCTCCCAGTTTGGTATCATCAGTGAACCTGCTGAAGATACACTCTGTCTCCTCGTCCAGGTTATTGATGAATCTGTTGAAGAAGACCAGACTGAGTATTGACCCTTGGGGGAAACCACTGATGACAAGCCTCCAACTTGACCCTGCTCCATTAATTACAACCTTCAGAGTCCTGTCACACAGCCAGCTCTCAATCCACCTCACTGCCCCCTCATCTAGCCCATACTTCCTCAGTTTCCTAATGAGGATGTTATGGGAGACAGTGTCAAAAGCCTTGCTGAAGTCAAGGGAGATGATTTGTGTGTCTAGCACAGCTGGATTCCTGGCAGACCACTATGACCCAGTCTTTTCTACAGAACTCAAGGACACAGAAGACTTGAGGAGCATTCAGAAAATCTCCACAACTATAAAGGAATAAAAACCCTACCACACAGCAGAAGACAAAAGCTCAATCTATTTAATCTGCTCCGCAGGAAATTCAGGAACAATCAGTCTGTAAGCACCTACACAGAAAGTTATAAAAGAAAAATTGCTGTGATCTAATAAGTGATATGCAATAGTTGGAAGGCAACACGGAGAAACTGAGATTAGAAATCATGCAGAGTTTTAATAGCAGAAGCAATTAACCATTGAACCAATTTACCAAAAACTCTGTGCAGCGAAGTCCCACGTCATGGGAGTGCTTTAGGCAGGTGAGATCATTCTATTTCTCAGAGAAACTAAGTCAGGGATGTGCTATGATTTGTGATATGCAGAAGCTCCAGCTGCATGTTCACTTCAAAGCTTTCTGACCTTTTAATCTGCATGGGGAAAAAATACAGCAACGGTTATTCAAGTAGCTCCATCTCACTTCCCTGTTGCGCGGTGAATTGAGAAATAGTTGAATGAATTTCAGTGCTGCTCCCTCACGGGAAAACATTAATGTAACTAGATTAAGTATGGAGAGTTGATGTCTGATTGAGCATTTTGGAATTGGCTGTAAGGAATGGAAAGTAAAAACTACAAAGAAGTCCAGGCCAGTATTCAGAAGACCAAGTTATCTGTGAGAATGTCCTCACACAACCTGATCTCAAAGCGCTCAGACATACGCGCTCTTACACATCGTGATACTGCAGTACAAACTGCTGCTTAAAAGTAACAGGAAGAAACAAAGGAGTTGCATAAAACTATTTTTTCTTATAGATCACAACACAGTTGGCTGAATGTTGCTTTTTGCACTTCAGAACTCAGTTCCAAACGCGCACTTATTTGTAAATCCAGCTGCTTATTCCTACATATGCGAGGGCAACGCATTTCTTGTGTTTTCAACAAATAGCGAAACACTCCAGTCTCCTAACAATGCAGCGCTTGACGAATCTGAATTGCTCACTCACCCACTGAAATTCTATACAGAGCAGCTCAGAGCTGTTAATCTCACAGCAAAACCTGCTTCCAAACCTTCCCTTTCTTGAACACCTCGGCAGGCACAGACACAGATTTCCATTATCCCTTCAGCAAAATTTGGAGAAAATTAATATAGCTATTTTTCTATGCTTCAGTTTATCTTCTTATACCACAGAAAAGCTTTTATCATCAAGGAAACAGCCTACTTTTCCTCTGTCAGATCAGAAAAGAAATAACCTCCCACAAAAGTTCATGAACCAAACTGCCCTCCTCCCCCACATCCTCCTTGACTCTAAAACACGGTGCGTTTGTATCCGTGCAGCAGGCACTATGAATAAAGCGCAGGAGGATATTACATGCCAATTTAGTTGTATACATACAACTTACACCCCCCTTTTAACCACTTACAACTTACAAACCCCACTTTGTTCCCAGAGGACCACAAGTCAAACCCTCTGCCTCATCCTGCCAGCGTTCGCAGCATCAAACTCTTCACCTAAGTAAAACTTTCCCAAGCCTAGTGGTACCGTGTTAGAGGTTCCCCTTGGACTTTCTTTTCTGTGTTTCTTTCTTTTCTTTCTGAGACGTCTTTTCCAGTCTTCTCTCTCTGTAGTTCATCCACCAGCCATCCTTCCCACCCACTTTCTATTAAATGAAGTTCACACACTCTTCCTCCCACCGATAGAAAAACCTGAAGCCTGGATGGATTCCCTCCATGGTGCACTTACCGGGGGGCTCAGATCACTTTAGTTTGGGGGTGCCAGCAGCTGGCGTGTCAGCCCAGCCTGGCTGCTTCTGCCTCCATGGCTTGATGGCTGCCCGCCGTGGGAGTTGAGCGGGGAGGTATGCGCCCTGCGTGCCGGAGCAGGAGCCGTGGCTCGCCGCCTGCCAATCAGCCCCTCTCTCAGACGGAGTGGGCAGGGCGATGAAAAAAAAAAAAGAATATAATTAAATAATATGCGCAGGTTACTGTTCAGATTCAGATCTGGCACACCCAGCTAAAGCAGGAGGTGGGAGACGGGCAGAAATGCTGGGAGCAGCAGCCTTTCTTCAAAACTTCGCATTACGCCCTGCCAAACAAAAAAATAAGACTACCCCAAGTTCTGTTTTTTCCCCCTTTCGTATGAAAGCTCCCTTTTGTGGGAGGGGTGGGAGACAAAACTAAACCAAACTAAACCCAACCCCGAAATATTTCAGCTGATCACCTTGCAAGAAGTGCAGCAGGCTGCTCCCTGTGTCAGCAGCTGAATCACTGCATCCAGTTAACTCTTCAGACACTGGCTTGGTTTTAGGACTGGGATTTTCTTTTTTTTCCCCTCAGGTGAACTGCTTTGGATTTACTCCAGATTGGGTAATCACAGAGATAACTTTTAAACACAAAGTACTTGCCATGTTTTAAAGAAGCCAGTCAATCAGTCCATCATTTCTAATCTCTACCTTTGCACCTCCTTGGAAATATTTTCCTCATGTCTGTCTCAAACTAAAGGACAGGAATTAGAGGACAGTTTCTGATCATTAGAAATATGAGAGATTCTAGTGCAGTCTTACAGAAGGAAAATGAATGCTATAAAAATCCTCTTTCTAAGACCAAACACGACAAGTTTATGACAGCAGTAACAGGATACACCTATCTGTGATTGCGGAGGATTAAACTTTATGATCCAGCAAATTCTTTCCAGTTCTTCCCATAAAAGCCAAATGAAAGAAGGAAACCTAACCTACCCACCAAGCAGCCAGCTCCACAACACAGAGTGTTCCACCTGCCAAATACACCTCTAGGTCTCCCCAGATGTCCCATCTTAGCCTACATCATCTCCGTCCTTGTCCCTGCCCCAGGCAGTTCGGATGTAACACCGAAAACTAGAGGGACAATCTGTCAGTGCCTCCGAGCAACAGCCAGCATCCTTCCGCTCCGCTGACATTTCTAGGGTTACTCAGGTTTTTCTCATTTCCCCTCAGTGGTTACTATGGAGAAACAAAATGTATTGGGGATTTTGACACGCTAAGGAAAACAAACAGATTGTTTGAAGGCAAGGTTATCTGGATAATTTGGAAATCATGCCAGAAAGTATCTAGCTTACACATATATCATTGATTTGTCATTTAACCATTAAAATAAATCAGTACAGAAATAATTTTAAGCACACTGAATTAACTGCAGAAGGTTTATGGTTTGAATGGCGGAGTATGACAGTGTGCAGAATAAACAAGGAAAGACCAAGCTGCAACTTTTGGGTTTTGGTCTAACCGTAACTGAATTAAATGATGAAGGAGGGACTAGATTATGGGATGAACGACTACATGATTGGGTACTGTAGGGGTAAGTGTGTTGTACAGGAGTCTTTCAGCTGGGAAAGGTGCAGAGCAGCCTGCAGCAAAGCTGGTGCCTGCCAGCTCGCAGAAGGGATACAACTGCCTAACTAATAGGGTACATCTGGGTTGGCAGACAAAGGGGCAGAATCAGTAGTTAGATGCCTCTCCTCAGGAAAAAAAAAAACAAATTAAGAGTGGACACATACTGTCTCCCCTTGGACAAGCCTCTCCATCTAGGTGTTTGCATGTTGGAGCCTATACTACTCATACGAAATTACATAATTAATGGCAGAACTGGAACATTTGTTTTCTAATACCCCCAGCTCTGCCAACCACGAAGCTGTCCCTTCCACAGCATCTTCACTGCTCACTTCCCTCCTGCACGTTGTTGTTAACAGCTTCATACAGCAGATAGGGCTTGCTTTATCGTTGTAAGAAAAAGCACTTTTTGTTTCACAGAGGTTAACAATTCCCAGGCTTGTAGCAAGTTGAGGCTAAGGCAGAACAAGATGGAGAAATTAGCCCAAGGACAAACTGCTTGAACAAAAACTTTTGAAGGTGTGGGGCTTAAACAAACCTGCTGGCTGAAAAAAGATGAAAACTCAGACTTGCTCTTGTGACTTTCCAGACGAACAATGATCCTTTTCTCATTTTATCCTTCCTCTCCTCAGCCAAAGGAAACCTTTATGTAGATAATTTTGTCTGCTGTTCTGTCTGTTGCCTCAATCTTTTTGTGTGAAACAGCAACGTAAGATGAGCAGGGAGATGAAATTATCTTCCCCTAGACTCCCTCTTTTGTTTCGTGTTCCCAATTAAAGTCCATAATTAATCTGGCCACCACAACAGAGTGCTGCATGGGGTGCTGGGATGTTGTGGACATACTGAAGCAAACTTGTTTCTCTGCAAAAAGTGGTTTTTTTTCCTCATGTCGTATTGACCCTTTTGTCTTACAAAAAAACCCAACTTTTAAAACATGCACTGCAATGAACTCAGATTAGGAACTGAATCAGATTTGTGGGGAAAAAAAATCTGCTTTCCAAAAAAAAAAAAAAGCACTAAAGTGCTGCTGTTATCTCTAAGCTGAACACCTCAAAGACTTTCAACAGCCTTTATGAAAAATCAGAAGGATAAACTCCCTCCAAAATGCCTGCAAGGCTGGTGACTCAGCCTTTCTGCTTGGCTGTGGGAAACCCAGGTTCAACTGTTCTTGTTTACACAAGAACTTGACTTGAGCTTCGCGTCTTTCATCCTAGAGAAGGACTCCACCAGCCCTGCTGTTGCCAGTTTGGATCTAGTCTGTCAAAACCTCATTATGGACCTTGACATATGTTCTGTCAAAACCAGTAAGGCCACAAAACTTTTCCAACAAACCCTTCAGAAAAACTGCTGATCGATATCAGGTGTCCAGTTCATCCATTCCAAGACTGTCCTTTAGATGTCTGACACTTCTTTGAAAGACACTGTTGTAGATAGCTAACCAGTGGAGCTTTTACTCTTAGTCCTGGAGCCTGTTTGACAGTCTTATTGTGGAACAAATTGCTGAAGAACCCCCTAAGCTCACCCAGCTACCCATGACCAGGTCCATTTTTCATCACACCTCACCAGGCTTTATTTGTATTCATCCTTACAACACATGAACCCTAGATGAAAGTCTGTTTCAACTCTGTTTCCAGAGGCATTAGAAGTATAGATAAGAGATAAGGACTTGCTCTTAAGCAGTATCTTGTCACTGCTAGCCTGTATTCCTCCTGCAGCAGTTGAGAAAGAGAGAAGGATCCAAGCCCAGGCTGTACAATTCAGCTTAACACCATCCCCTCTCAGCTGTGTTTCCCTTGTGTTTATGATTTATTTTGCAACCAGTGACTTCTGAACAGCAGCCATTCCAAGATCCTTTTCTTGGGACGAAGAGATGGCAAAATTAAAGCTCAGTGGCCCAAACCAAATTTCTGGAGGACCATTCTGGCAGGACAAGATGGTTTAGGTCAGGATATATTCAAAGCAAAAAAAGCATATAAAGAATGAAAGGCATCAAGATACGTTGGAGGGCAAGATTAACTGAAAGCCAGATAATCCTCAACTATATAACACATAGCTCAATCCAGGCACTAGTCAGAGCTAAATATGGCTTCTCATGACTGAAAGTATGAACAGCCAAACCCACTAATATCCGGGAGCTATATGAGACATGGCCTCAGATGGGTTTCTGCCTGTTACATGTTTCCACATGGCTGAAGCAGAGTCTTGCCAGAAAGTGTTTACAGTCTGTGGTAACAAGAGTGTATAGAGAAGTTCACAGGTCACAGACCACTGCTCAGCTGGTCCAGTTCTCATTCTGGGAGCACTCGGAGATGCCTCCTTTACTCCCAAGGGTGCCCTAACCGTGCCTGCCATTCAACTCCACGCAGACCTTGCTGTGGTTAGAAATGGATTCCTTCAGATGCTTCTCCTGTCACATGTAAGCAAGCCCTTCTCCAACCCTGAGTCGAAGGCAGGAGTTTCGTCCCCCTCAAAGACAAGGCTGGTTCAGAAGAATCTGTGAATGTTATTTTCCTCGCACGTTGGTTGGATGCCACCTGACAAAAAAGTGGTTCTCCTGGTCTTGTGAAGCAATCTGTGCTGTGGGTTGAGGAGCCCTGGACCTGTGGGTGTAGAGAGGGATGGAGGTGGGACAGGGGTATTACTTGTAGCAGCCTGAAGACCTACTTGATTCCACAGCCACTTGGGCTGGTTTGTCTGATGCTTGCCCATCCCTTCCAACAAAAAACGCGGCACAGATTTTTTGTTCGAAGTCCTGCAAGAATCTGTACACTCATATATATAGAAATACATATAATTATGTGCATAGAAAGAGGGAGCACCCTGGATCACCTGCTGCATGCTTCCACTGCCTTGTGACTTTAAGGCACAGAAAAGGGAAAGGCTCTGATGCTACACGAGCCATCGCCTGGGGGAAGAAACCTGAAATCTAAACTCCTGACCATAATGAATGGAAGTCATACCACTCCCTCCACTGCAGTAACTCCAAAGGGAACAGAGACCTAATCTGAAGGAGCAGCAAAACCAGTGCCAAGGTAAATGCATCATCGTCGGGATTTATGATGAAGAAATACAATTTTAAAACTCTGGCCTTTCATTCTTCTGGAGCAATGCAAACTCCAACATGCTCAAGGAATTACATAGTTGTGAAACAACTCGAAAGGGTTTAATAACTATTACAAAACCCCCCTCTGCTTTATTTGGTATTATTTGTAATAACTTTACCTTCAAGTGGAAGGTGATTTTTCATCAAAGACTTG
The DNA here is from genome assembly GCA_013400375.1 of Thinocorus orbignyianus. Taxonomy (NCBI): domain Eukaryota; kingdom Metazoa; phylum Chordata; class Aves; order Ciconiiformes; family Thinocoridae; genus Thinocorus; species Thinocorus orbignyianus. Next base: position 1,010,819 of record VXBW01008054.1, on the reverse strand, counting down.
TGTGCAGTCTGCTATGATGCACAGAATTCACACCTATTTTAGCTTACTCCTGGTTGAAAAAAGAGGCAGAGAACATCTGGACCACACTGGTTAGAAATGGAGAAAAGCCTCAGTCACCCTAATGGCAGACACATTGCTTACCCGAATTTCTTTACACAAATTTGGAGGGAATTTTGTTCTATTACATTTCTTAGCAGGTTGCCAGCACAAGCAATACCAAGTGACTATGACAACTGGGTGTAACCAGCTTTATCTTCATCTGCCGTTCATTTCCACGGGATTGGGAATTACATGACTAAAATCACACGTTACTGAATCACTTGAGGGATGCTCCAAGGGACTTACCTTGAGAGCAGCAGTTACACCAAAGGACAAGCACAACCCTACCTCATCCGAGGAGACGAGCTGCAGAGCTACTAATTGTTAAGAACGCGAGAAGCCAAACAAAGGCTTTTCACATCTGAGGCATCACGGTTGATTTGTCCAGGTCATGGTCTGAACAGCTGATGGGGCCAAATAAATTCTCCAGCCCAGCAACATGAAATTTAATGAAGACTTGTTCAGTCAGCCTTATTAGCAAAGAACTCCACAGTGTCTACGGAGGAGGGGCTGCTCTGCTTTCAACAGAACACAAAGGGTGCTAATTTCTAATCAAATTCCACTTGATTCTCTTTAAAATTCATAGACAAATTACGAAGTATGAGAAGCTGAGGAAAATAAACATGCAGTTGATAAAGGCAGCCTTTGTATTCAAACTTGTGCCGGAAAAACCACAGAGTAGAAAATTATGTTGAAGGATCTTCACTGTTCCCACAATCTTACCTCATCACAAGAATTAAAAATGACTTTATCCTTACAGTGCTAGCGATAAAGAGAATTATCAACAGTCCTGCCATTCATCACAGAGGACAGTGAGATAGCAAGTAACATACTGTGGCCATTCAAGTCCCAGTTCATTGCCTTAGTGATTCTAGCCATTATTTTTCAACGGTATTCATATTTTCACCACTTTCACCATTTGCTCACAGGTGTTAACTTGCAGTTTACTTTAAAATAAACTATACTGACAGGTTTGGCATACACCTTGCAGACCTTAAACATTTCTGTATATTCACCATTGTGTTTCCCTCTTTTTAAACATCTTCCCTTTTGGCTGTACACAGTTGATGTGGAAACTGACTTTGTTAAACACAACTCCATTTATAGGAAGAAATACAGAATACAGCATTTTCCAAACAGAGCTGTGATTTTCTGAGTTGACGGCTTTTAAAACAAAAGGCTAAAGGAATATAAAGGGAGTGTCAGGCTCTTAAATTTCTGAGGAATAGCAGTGAAGAATATTTACCTCCCAACAATTACTATGCAATTGGAGTAAAAATGGCACAAGAATTTCTTTTACATTTCCAGTTTGGTGCCACTCCAGACAATTTGCCTGTGGCTCTTTAGCAAGTTGCATGGGGCACTGTAGGTGAGTACACTGTTAAGCATAGTGATCAGTGGCCTCCAAAACTTCTTGCCTGACTTGAGTGGCATTTTTCCCAATTTCTGCTAATTTAAGTGCAACTTAAGAGTCATGGTGTAGAGTATAGGAAATAAAGATAGGTTTTTTGGGTGGGGGAACGATTTAACTAATTTTGAGAAATGAAAATATCCATAAAATTTTCATCCAGAAAATTCAATTTTAAGAACAACACTTATTATGCAACAGTAGAAGTCCAGATACAAGAGTCAAAATCCTAGAGCATAATACAAAAAAAAAATTAGAGTTTCATATTCCTGTAAGGTGCAAAAATTATCATCACTGATGAAATTTAAACGAGACTACAGGGTACTGCTCAAATTGGTACGTGTTTACTCAAAGAGTACCATTACTTCATGACTTTGCAACAGTCCTCTGTAATTATCCAGTCACTGAACAGCAATTTAAGTTCGTAAGCAGAATATGAAGAAATTCTTCTGCACGCAGAGGGGTTTTCTGCCAAGTAAAGGGAAATGACAGTCCCTTTACCCATTTTACCTTCACTGCCAGGAAGCAAGATGCAGCAGGTTCACCCACAGGGAACAAGCTGAAGCCACTTGCATCACATTTCTTAGGCATTTATGTTACTTTAAATTGGAAAGGAATTGAAGTAACGCAGCACCCCAGAAGAGGAAAACCAGACAGGAAGAGAGAAAAACCTGTGCTGGAAGAAAGGGTAAAAGAGCATTTCTTGGAGGTAGGTGATGGATTTTAGAGATTTGAGCAACTGAAGGCAAAGTTTTATCTCTGCCCAGAATCCCTCTGCATCATAAGCATATAAAAGTCATGTAACACAGCAAAAGAAATCCTGGACAACACTAGAATTTGGATGAAGCCAACAAAGGCAGAAGTTTTTCCTGACTTGGTTAAGACAGTGTTTCAGCGCAGTCTGTACAACAGACAGGCTCTTGGGCTCTCCAGAAACTGTATTAAGAGTGCTTTATTAAAATCTAGTAAATGCATAAGGCTGTCAATTCTGGAGGAAAAGAACGACCTTGCTTATGATCTTATCTACATAAAATACAGCACTTTCCAACCAAAATGATCACAGAGCACTGCATGTACTTCACTAACTGAAACATTAAATTTGTATGGTAAAATAAGTTTCCTCTGAGAAAGAATACAAAGCCTTTCTAGTCGTGTACAAAGATCAGCAAGTGAAAAATAGCTTTTTCTCCTTAAATGCGTGAGAACGCGTAAGGAGGCAGTATCATTTACAGTTATTGTAGGTGAAATAGAGCTGCCTTTCACCAGGAAGCCTTTGCTGGCTCCCTTTTCTCTTCAGAAAGCACTGGCAGCCAGGAGGCTCAAGAACCACCTTGAAACCTTTCTGTAAAGCAGGGGATGGGCTGGAGCACGTGGATTAAGACTGTTCACTACTTAACATAGTAAGAAAGTACTAAAATGCAAAAACAGTATAGCCTAGCCATCTGTCCTCATATTTCCTTCCTCCTTGATTCTTCCCTGGAAAAGTTAATCAAGAGTCACCTGAGCTGAGTTTCGAGGTCTGGGAGGAAAAGCCTAATGTGACCTGATCCCACAGTTTGACTTTGAGATCTCCTTGGAAGTGAGCCCCGGGAATTAATGAGTTAATCTCAAGTGCCTTTGCTCACTGAAAAGCAACCCCTCTCCCTTCTATTTCACCAGGGATATGTTGATTCCTACTGACCTGCTTTTCTTTTTATCCAGCAGACAAGGAGCTACTGGCTCCGACAAACCCCATCTCTCCCTTTACACCTGTTTGTTCCATTAGTTCAGCCTTTGGGTTGCCCAGACACGCAGGACAAACTGGTTTTGTTTTGTGGAGGCAGCTGGACTGTCAGTCTCAGCAGAAGGCCAGGAGCAGCTTGGCAGGGGGACAGGGGGACGGATGGCAGAGTTGATGCCTCAGCTGCACGCAGCAGCTCCAGAGAGGTCCAGAGCAAGCTGGCAGGGCAGGGGACACAGCCGTGAAGGTGCCCACAGCCATTTACAGCCTCCAGAAATCAGCTGAGCCCACCGTGAAACTCCTGCAAAACACGGGCAGCCCTAAAATCAGCAGTGGGAGGAAACTGCAGGGCTCTCCAGCATCCAAGCCTCTTGCTGACTGAACTGCCTGGTGAAAGAAGATCACACTCAAGAAACCATCTCTGCATTTCCTCCCAATATCCACCCCATTGCCACCAGCACCACTCTCATGGGAGCACTTGGCTTTGCCTCTGACTCTGCTCCTGTCATGGAGATGCCATCTGGTGTTGATGCCTTAACCCCCGGCGTGCTGACCTACCTCAGCAAGCCTCCCTCGACCTTAGCGGGGGCTCAGTTCCTCTGCCACCGCACATCTCTGGACCAGTATGTGACTAATCAGGCAATCGAGTGCTTTTCACAATGTTTTAACTAACTACGGTGTGACAAAATAGCTGGTCCCTGCAATTCTGGGACACAAAACAAAGGAGCTGAAGCAGATTTTTGAGGAAAAATATCGAGTCCTCTAATTTCAAACTGAGTATACCTACAGGGTTTGACCACAACACAGGGAGGCTCTCATAAACCGCGTTTATATCTAAAGTATTCGCAGTGGCACGGGTTTTAGCAGAGACTTATGATCTTAGCACAGCCTGGAGTGCATACTCGTGTTATTACTCTAAGTCACTGTGCCTTCACTGCTTCTGTAGCCATGCTAAATCAACAGAAAGTTGCTTACGAATGACACAATCTGTATTTACCTTAAGGTAAAGCCTGAAGACTACCATCAGCAGGAACTGACCTGAGCTAACAAGTGCACCGCCCTGCTGAAACCTTCTCAACTGAGCACAGCAGGCTGCCTGGTCTCAGAAACAGCCCTTAGAACAGGGCAGCTCGGTGGCTTTACCAAGAAGAGCAGATTCTACTGACTGTGATGAAGGCTCCATAGTCTTCATCTTGCTCCCAGTTACAGCATTTGCTGACGAGACACACCAGCATTCAGAGGGGAATAATGTACATGCAACTGCATCAACAGAGCAAAATGCCTTTGCGTCCCTCCCTCCTCGGGGACGAAGAACTCAAAAAGGTTCGCAGGGAATCCTGCAGGTCTCCCAGGATACACCATAGTTCACGCTAATAATGTGTTGCTGGAGGCAACCAAGCCTGAAAGAACAAATCAATCTGGGGGAGGAGGCGTGTTGGGTTCATGAAAGCAAAGCCTCCAGTAAAAGGGCCCCCCCCATTTCTTTTGTGTAAGCTTTCCCACCCAGATCCCAGTCCTGGCTGGCTTGCCAAGGGCCTGCCGCAGAGGAGGCGCAGCCAAGCACCCTGGGCCAGCCTCGTGTCCCACTTTTCTGAGCCAACTGCAGGGCAGCGAAGCAGTGAAGCTGGCATGCCAGGGGCACCAGCAGCCTCCAGTTGTCTGCTCTGCCGGATGGACCACATGCCTCCATACCCCACGCGCTGGGACGTGCTCCCTTCCCATCCCCATCCTTCCCCAAGACTTGTTCCTATCATGCAGTACACAAATGCACGATGAGGTGGAGGCAGAACATAAAGGGCAGAAACACGTAGAAATCCTTCTGCTTTTTGCTCCAAACGAACGTTTCCCTTGGGCACCACAGGAGGAGGAGCAGACTATATGCTTTGGTGAACACAACCATGAATGCTCTTGGTGCTTATGCAAGAATGTGAATTTATTTCACTTCATTCAAAACTGACACTCTTCTTACCACACATTTCTTGTAAGAACATGTACACTCACCATTATGAAACTGCATAAATTTTTTTCAGGATGAGAGGATTAATTCCAAATTGCGGACATACTTTAAAAAAAGCATATGGAAAACGGTCTAAAGCTTGGCATTTGCCTGTGCTCGGTACTTAATTCTTTGTGTAGAGAGAGAGCTGAATAGATAATCATACAGGTTATTTTAACACATACCCCATGTTTACCAGAGACTCACAAATCTATCAGATCACTCTGAATCCAGACTGAGAGCTACCCTGCTCCCTCTGGCCATGTCAGTGGTGCTATGGAAAGCCACCCTCTTCATGTGACCAGAAAAACAAGACTTTTAAAGGCCATTTTTAACCTGAAACCTGGGAAAGTGGCAAGTCTAAGCTGACATGTTATCTGCATTTCAGATAATAATCAAAACAGTTACTTGTTCAAACACCCACTTCAACATGCCCACTTAATATTATTTTATATTATGTGTTACCTATTGTCAACAACCACTGATCTTCTCTTGTCCTGTACTTCTCACTTTTGGGTATGGAGCACAGAAGACACCCAAGTGTTAATTTATCTGTGTTTATGCTGCTCAAACATTAAATTATTCCATTGCTCCAAAATCTGCGTTAGGATGTTTCAGGAAACAATGCACTTGGTAATTACCACGTTTGTAAAAATGATCAACAAACCCTAGGGCTGGAGTGAAAAGGTGCCTATTACAGACCCCTACTGTCTTGAATGCTACCCACACCGAGATTTCAACCAGCAAGGAGATTCCTGCAGGCAGCTGCACCCACAGAGGTCACAATCTCACAGCCTGCATTTAGCGAGCTCATGCCTCTTCCGTGTGCCAGTGTATGATAAAAGCAAAAAGCAGCCAGTGGTACAGAACTACCAGCTGTAGAAGATTGCTGGTTGCCATGTGCCAGAGAGTGATCATTAAATGGTTAGAGTTGGAAGGGACCTTAAAGATCACCCAGTTCCAACACCCCAGCTATGGGCAGGGGCACCTCCCACTACAGCAGGTTGCTCAAAGCCCCATCCAGCCTGGCCTTCAACACTGCCAGGGATGGGGCATCCACAACTTCTCCAGGCAATGTGTTCCAGTGTCTCACCACACTCACAGGAAAGAATTTCTTCCTAATATCTAATCTAAATCTCCCCTCTTCCAGTTTAAAACCGTTGCCCCTTGTCCTGTCACTGCACTCTCTGACAAAGAGTCCCTCTTTAGCTCTCCTGTAGTCCCCTTTAGGCACTGGAAGGCTGCTCTAAGGTCTCCCCGGAGCCTTCTCTTCTCCAGGCTGAACAACCCCAACTCTCATAGCAGAGGTGCTCCACATCATCTTCTTGGCCCTCCTCTCTCCACCGTTGGCCAACCCTGCCCACACCACCCACCTCCAGATCCTATCCCCATGTTCTTCACCTGACCAGTGATGAAGACGCCTTTCTTTTCTTCACTCCCAAATGTTAGTTAAGTTATGCAAGCACTAATCGGCACGTAAACCTGACAGAAAAGCATCCTGCCTTACTCTTCTGATTTTCAAGCAGGTTTAGCTTTGTCCCTGGTCTAAAGTTTAAGCCACCAAAATGATGGATATTTTTGTTTCTTGCAGAGATGACTTTTTTTTTGTCAGTCTTATAATTTAATTCTCCCATACAACTACAACTCTTCTTGAAGATAAAAGCTCAATAAAGCCAACACAGGACTAGCTGACCTGGAAAGCTGGGTCTCAATAAGCCCTACCTTTCTCAGAAATAATCTTTGGTGCTAATATTACATACTGAAGCTAAAGCAAACCACATAAAGAGCAATGAAATGGGTCTGTGGTGATAATTAAAAAGTAACGTATCTAGACTTTGTGCCAAAGCTAATGAATACTTGCCACTGCTCTTTAATAAGAATGATTATGAAGAACATAGCGATAAGTGCACAGGAGGCAGGTTAGATAGCCAAAATAGGGGAGCAGAAATGGAAATTAGTATTAATAAGGTAAAAAAGCATTTAGGAGAGGTTACAGTGGAGAGGAGTGTTTGGAGAGGCTACAGGATCAGGAGGTCTGATAAGCTCCATTCCTAAACCCTCAAAGAACTAACATAGTTTAGTACAGCTTTCATCATAAGGGTTTAAAAATAATTGGTTCAGATGGGGGTGCTACCATAAAACTGGAGAATTGCATATTGGTTTATTATATTTATAAGGGGTAAAAATTACTTTGGAAAATATAAGCTGAAAATCCAACTGCAATAGTATGCAAGGTTTTGGAAGGAATAAATGAAAAACAGAAGACAGAAAAGGGGATGGAAGCTAGTTTGAAAAGAGGCTATTTGTTCTCACCAAACCTAACAGATTTCCTTGACAATTTCTTTTCTAAAGAAAAAATAATTCTATCTGTATTAGAAAAAAAAGTGTTTCATGTGGTGCCACCGGGGAAGGAGTTAAAATGGAGACCGGTACCAGTATGAAGACAGAAATAAAAACCAAGCTAGAATGAAGACAGCCTTTGAGTTTTAAGAGAATTTCTTGATTAAGACTATGTTTATCCATATTTTACAACAATGATCATGATGCAGAAATGAACATGCTAGTGGTATTTGCTGAATGCACACAATTAGGAAGAACTAGGTATATACAGGAAGCTCTGAACATCATAGTGAAGAGAGAGGCTCATCTCGAGGACTGAAGTAACAGAAACAAGATGAAATGTAATAAACAATATTGAGTTCACAATAAAGTGTTTAAGGGCAGATACATTTGTTATAATGAAGGAACTCATCAATTATGTACGAGAGAAAGTGCTCTAGGATATAGCCAGTCAACCTGAATACAGCAGAAGGGTACTTGCCTGATGCACTAGCACAAACGAAATTAAGATCCTGAGATGTACCAAGGAGAGAATTCCAGAAAATGTTGGAACAGAAACATTTTGGTTTCAGGCTATGGCAAGGCCTCAGTCTGTGCAGTTTTAGTCAGCACATTCAAGAAGGATTAACTCAGACAGAAACACAAGCTTCCTAAGATGGGGAGGAGAAGGAAGAACCAGAATACTAAACACCTTGTCTCATTCAGTTTAGCAAGTGAAAGCAGAGAGGGATATAATTACACTGTACAAATATATTAAAGGGCTTACACTGGAGAGGGTAAAAAGCTATTTGAAAGACAATATTGGTACAGGAACACGTGGATAGGAAACAGTCGTGAATACATTTACACCAGTGTCCTGGGAAATAGCTTCCATCCCTATGATCTTAAGTGAATCCTGTATAAAGCTCTCTGAAATGTCTACACATTAAAATACACCAGCCTCAATAAATCAGTGAATCCTTCTAGGAAGTAAACTAACTGGCTGGATTTAGAGAGGAGCACAGAGAGCTCCTGTTTGAAAATGTTGCTGCACCATAACAGGAATAGCTGGAAAGCTCAGTATTTTGGAAGCAGTTTTAGGTACTAACCCCAGATCTGGACTCCTTCACAGTAAGTGCTAAGCACTTGAAAGCATTTTTAAGAAATCAAATCCTTAGTGATTAGTTTGAATCAGTTTCCATGAGATTTAGTGCAGTATCATTAGGAAGTTTACAAGAAGTATCTTGGGCTGGCACCCACATCCAAAAATCCAGGATTATTCTTGGTAACCAAGATGAGCACGAAGAAAGTAGCATGAAGTCTCCTCCTCTTCCTCCAGTGTAACGAGCCCTGTCACAATGCAAGCACCAATTTATATCTGTTCTAAGATCAGGCAGAGGATTTTCGTCTCATCTGTCAAGCACAAGGACAATTAAGACCAAATTGCTTCTGACAATTGATGAACGATTGCATTATGCAAGATTTGTATCATATTTGTGTTCTAGCATTATTTGGTTTGATCAAGGGTGGATCAACCAGAAAATGGAGATGTTGAAGGAAGTAAAGGCATACATCAGCCATCTCCCTACAGTGCTCACAGTCAACTCTCTTCATTTCTGTCTTGAATAAATAGTGCATGTTACATCTTTTTCCTAACATTAGGGCCAAAAAAAAAGAATAAAAGAAGCAGAAGTTACGATAGCAATGGACACAAAAAATAATCAACAAAAATTTCAAAGTGCACACAATGGAATAAAATGTCACCAAAGAAAGTTTTGCTTAAATGGTTCCAACATTCTTCTTGTTTTTAAGAAGCTTGCTTCCCATTTTATCCCACACTGTTCTTGGAAAAGGTGACTCTGTAACTGGTCCCCTAAAGGTGTTCATCTGCACTTTCCCAATTCCTGTGCTGCACAGTGCAGCGATCCCCTGAGTGTTTCTTAGATTTCTGATGATATCACAGTAATGAAAAAGCAAGCAAATCCACACATTTGGGCATCACAAAATCTTTCATTCTTACTTGCTGTCTGCTCCTGCCAGCCTTTTCACCTGCCGTTTTACACTGCCAATTCTATTTGGCCCCTTTGCATTCAGATAGGAAATTCAACACAGAACTAGGATCTCTAATTAAGGGCACACAAAATGATTTATGGCTTCTGTTAATTAACTGCTGAAACCTTGCTTACTTCTCTGTCACCTGGAATTAAGGGTGTGAGTTGTCAGGTGGGTAATTTCTCCAGGAGTGAATCCTGCTGCTGTCTGAGAGCAGGGGAATTGTGTTCCCTGGGGGGCAGCCAGTTCTGCGGGGCACTGGCTGTGTCACTAGCTGTGTCACCGCATGGCATGAAGCTGGGATGGTGCAGCACCACAGCTATATCTCTATAGTGCCATTTTTACCTCCTGTTGGTGGCACAGCAGCAGGCTGCTGGGAACTGAATGCAAAAGGGGAGATAATGCTGCTGAGGATTGCCACTGATGTTTGCCACTTCCAAAGAGCTGGATGTGGGGAGATGCCTCAATGCTTTTCCCTCCCAGGAGGGTTTTCAGCTATTTAGCATCCAGCTGAATCACTCCAAACAAGCCCAGTCTTTCAACACAGCAATCACGGATAGCTGCTGCACTTAAGTATCCCATCTCCAATTAAGCTTCAAATGGAAACGTCCTGCCCAGCTGCAAAATATCCCCCTGAACTCCTCTGGCTTATCACATGGGCATGTGGCTTTCTGCACTGCACCAGAGCAACTGGAGCCAATGTAAACACCGTGGCTGAGGAATCACAGGCTTACAAACACAAACAGAGGGCTTCCTACCACCTCCTCTGCCTCGCTGGCACCAGATAAACTACAAAGCCTCTACCCCACATCTATTCTCTTGGGATATCCCTACATAAAGCCCCTATGACTGGGGATGGAATTCCATCTGCTTTCCTTTTTGCTGATCTGTCTATATAAAACCATCACTGAACAGGCGTGGAAAGAGCGAAATTCATCAAGAACACCACATAGGCTCAGCACTCAGCAATTTTACAATAAAGTATAACCCTGCTGCAAATCCAGTTACTGTTGCCTGTACTTCAGAGTAGCCATGAGGAGGAAACTCAGTACCTCAACTAAGAGATGCTCCGAGAACTGTCTGCAGCACAGTGCCAGTGACAGATGAGATCAGAACCAACTTCGTGCTGGCATGCAGGCAAGAAAAGACTCCATTAATTAACAAAAGAACAATATTTTAAAATATTTTTAACTAAAACATTTCTAAGGAATAATGAAAATCAGACCCAGCTCTTTCCTGTTACCACTTTCTCCTCTCACACTTTGCCTCTTCTGTCTTAGACCCGGTGTCCTCAGAACGCAGAGGAGCAAGGGAGGCCCAATTAATTCACAGGAGTAAGCTGCATAAGACTCAGCCTTGTAGAAATTAGTGGAAACAACACTTCTGAGCTTTCTTCTAACTCCTTTCTTGCTATGAGAGCAATGTTACATTCCCTCCTCCTGTACCCTGAAATTCCTCATCATTCCTGAAGAAAAAGCAAGAATCTGATAGTTCTACAGCAGCTTCAACCACTCTCCTGTGGGAGACAGAGTAACAGAGAAGATAACTAATCAATGTTGTTTTCTGGGGCATAGATGAGGCAGACATTGATCCTTTTGAGGTTAAGAGACTGCATTTAGCCCCAGCTGAGGACACAAGAGCTGGCAGAGCTGGTATCTGAAGCAGCTCAATTCTACTTTAAGTCCTTTTTAAAGGACAGTTCTTTTTAAAACCAAAGGTTTTGAAGGGTTGGAGACAGATGAACAGGGGCAAACTTTGCTGCAGTTGATGTTAATCAGAAAAATATTATGCAGATACGTGCTCAGGATATGCTGTATCTCAAACTGAAGTTATGGGTTTGGTGCAGAGATGACTGGGCGAGGTTCTCTGGCCTGAGATATGCAGGAGGCCAGATTAGATGACGATAATGATATCATAGTGCTCCCTTCTGACTTTAAAGTCTGTGAATCAGATAGCTGTGGAACAAGCTTATTTTCTAATTCTCTCTACTAAATAGAAAGAAATAAACTTTTGTTTACTGTTGTACCTGTTTTCTCCTCACTCCAACACCTTCCCCTTCCTCCTGACAGGCTTTCTGCGGCTTTCCTTCCTGTGGTCAGGAGGGACTCTGGTCCACCTGCAATCTTCAGCTGCTTCAGAGAGCAGGACTGTTCAGCCTGGAGAAGAGAAGGCTCTGGGGAGACCTTAGAGCAGCCTGCCAGTGCCTTAAAGGGGGCTACAGAAGAGCTGGAGAGGGACTCTATCAGGGAGTGCAGTGACAGGACAAGAGGCAATGTTTTTAAATTGGAAGAGGGGAGATTTAGATTAGATATTAGGAAGAAATTCTTTCCTGTGAGGGTGGTGAGGCACTGGAACAGGTTGCCCAGAGAACCTGTGGATGCCCCATCCCTGAGAGTGTTCAAGGCCAGGCTGGATGGGGCTTTGAGCAACCTGGTCTGGTGGGAGGTGTCCCTGCCCATGACAGGGGTGTTGGAACTGGATGATCTTTAAGATCCCTACCAACTCTAACCATTCTATGACTTTATGACTGCCAGACTATACAGCAGAGACCATTTCTACTTCACTCAGGTCCAACCTGCACAACTGGGCTGCAAGGCTCCACCACTGGGGAACAAGGATGAGAATTCCACACTGCTGCAGAGGTCACTAGGATACTGCAGATTCCTTAAAGCAGTCATGAAGTGTTGAAGAGGAGCCAATTTCCAGTCCACAGATCCAATTAGGACTAAAACTTTTCTACCGCTATGAATTACCTAGACCTACCTTCCCAGATCTGCCCTATGAAGGCATTACTCAGAGTTCAAAATGGCTTGAGAAAAATATGGGACATCAACTAGGATATAAACCTCCCCAATTGCTAACTGGTGTCTGGTATCGGACATAAGGAAGGAAAAAAAAAATCTCTGTGGCTGAATTTAGCCCTTACGGGTTGGAGTTGGGCAAGAATACATTTTAGGTGCTATTTGCTCACACCATTCTGGAGTCCCCTCCTCTGTGAAGCAAAGGTTCGAGGTTCCTCTCTGCAGTCTCTCCAGCTGGCTTTGGCAAGCTCTCACATACAAATTTTTTCATGTGTCTGGGACAAGAACAAGTTAGTTAATAGTTACACAGCATAACTGAAATGCAATTATGGGTGGGAGGTGGTAACCATCAGCATAGGCTATTTTCCTCCCCTCATCTGGTAATTAACATGGAATATCTTCATAGTTTGTAGCCTGTTTCTGGCAAACACATTACACAGCCATATAATCTGTTCAAAATTGCTGGTTTCAAACCTGCAGAACACCATTCTCACAGTCATCTGATGGGGACTCAGTATCTATCCAGCTACAGCCACAGAAAACATTTTTAAGAAAACTACTGCAGACAAGCATTGGGAAAAAGTTTGAAAAGTTAGTACTTGCCCTACGTTACCTTCAAGACATAGCTGGAGCCGAGCTGTCACCTCCAGGTTTCAAAATAGAAGCAGCAGAACCCCCTTAAATCATGCAATTTACTTTGAAAATAACAACATTCCCAGAATTAATTCCTTGTGCTATTTATTAACTTTCTTGATTTTGAGCAGTTAGGGGTCACACAAGCAACCTTCTATCTCCAAACACGCAGATGTTGTTCTCAGAAAATAGCAACACAGTGATTTCCTCGGTATCCCAACAGTCCCAGAGATTCAGGAGAATGCCAAACACAACAACTGGCCAGCAAATTGAACCATCAGCCTCAAACACGGCCTGGCCACAGCACTCCTGAGATACAAATCAGAACAGTAACAACAACAGAGCTATCAACCACACACCAAAAGTAGCTAGCGGAGAACTTACGTCTGCAAGGCTAACCAGCTTTCTATACACAACACACAGAGTATGACCATATAATTTAGATAGACCTTACTATATATTCTTTCAAATTTATGATCTATGCAAATATATCTATTTTTTAATGTATTGAACATACAATTTTTTGTATTTTGTGTACAAGTCAATATTTAATTTTCATTTATATAGATAAAAAATTATTTTGGAGATGAGTAGGGAAATGCAGAAATACAAATCGAGCGGCGAGGTATTTGTGCACACCCTCAGAACAGATCTTGGTGTTTCCTGTGACCAGAGCTACAAGGCGGTCTCTCCCCTGCTCCACTGACATGTAGATATTTGGCCTTTTTTGAAACCTGAGCCAGGCGTCTGCTTCAGAATGAATAAATACTTGTGCTGTATCAGTAACAGCGATGTCCTGTGTTACTTATCTTGCACAAATGCCAGATGTCCCCACTTCTTTCCGTGCTCGCTGATCCAAGCTGAGTTACATGGCGGCGGATGGTGGGAAGCTCTGAGGCAACGGGCCACTTCAGCAGCATCAAATACAGCCTCACACACACTGTGGAACCCCAGCTGCTCTGAAGTGCTTGTTGTTATAACCATGTCAATATGCCCACTTTAAATGGGCTGTCTGCTATCACTTGACCCAAATTTATTGGCTAGCTGCTGCAGGCTGACATAGCCCCCCCTGTGCTGACAAAAATGAAGATGATATACAAAGCTTCTTGGTGCCAGAGTTCAAACCAGCACAGGCAACCAAGCGCAGCATCTTCTAGTTGCACTTTGATTGAAAAGCAAATCTCCTTTCTCAGCTCTGCTTGTGCAATATTTACCTTCAAATGCTGTCAACTCCACTGCTTTTACAGGATATCACCGAGCTTATCCCAGCTCCATCAGTCAGGAGGTTTTCTGCAGTTGTCCCTTCCCTGTAGTGTGGGTAAACTCAGCTCTGTACCACCTTTCTCAGACACCTTCCTAAGTCGTATCTTACATAAACACATGCACTAGATAAAGCTCAAGCCCATAGAACTGTTTATCTTGTGTGAGAAAATTGATTCCTTGCCAACTTCCCCTTCTTGGAGCCTACCCGCCCCAGACACCAAACTGCGCACTCTGGCTGGTGGGACACAGCTCTGTGTACACCTGCAGTCAGTCCTATCTCGGGCTTGTATCTGCTCTCATGCAAAACCCTGCGCCCCGATCTTTGACAGACAGTTGATCTTAAGCATCTTGTGTGCATGATCAATTCAAGACAAGCGGTGAAATTATGGAACAGAGTAACCTGCATTCTCTTCTGTGATATTCAGGCAATACAAATACACCATGGCACTAAAATAGTTATTTTACTCAGTGTCTGACCACTGAGTAAAATTTTTTATGTTTTTCTCACCAATAGGTTTTTCTTCTTTGAAACAATACTGAACCCAAGCTATTCATACAGACCCAATTGTTTACCATCACTATGGCAGATCAAAAATTGATTTCTTATTTTTGTTAGGTTTTTTAGCAGTGAAACAAATCTGATTTTTTCCACCCTCCCTCCATCAAAGCTTGACCTTAGAGACAATACATTTCTAACAATCAATGGAACTTCATCTTAACATAGAGCATGATGATTCCTCTCTTTTCATTCACAAAAAAATGAAATGTTATTTCATTGCCTTGATGAAGCCTTCAAACTCCACTACAGACTGTGGCAGTCAGTCTTTGGAGAAGAGGAATGCAAATGAAATGCTTGAATCAGGTTTGAGTAACTGAATTTCTGGAGAAGAGCAAAGAAGAAGAGAAGAAAGAGAACATGCATTTTTGTCTGCTCATGCACTGTGAGAGTGGATTGAAGGCAGAGTGAGTAACAGAAAAGCAGCCAGAACTGTACAACAGTTCCACAGCCACCAGGCCCTCAGCTCCCTCAACTCCACAAACCTTTTCTGAAGCCAGCAGGCACCTCAGGGGTAGGTGGGCTGTGAGTCATTCCCAGAAATGGGAACAGAACAGATGCACTTTGCTCATGCTGCCCTATTGCAAACTCTGTATCTCGTGGTAGGAAGACTCTATGTATTTCTTACTTCAAGTTCCAGTACCACAAAGGTAGTGTCTCTTAGGTTTTAACTCATGACACGGCCTTGCCTATATTACCTACTTTTTTACTTTTAAAGATTTATATGCAACTGAAATGATTTTTTTGAACCTGTTTTGCTAGTAAGTATGTCAGTTTGTGACTGACTGGGAAAAAAAAAGTGTGAGAAGGTTGCATACAAAGCTTTTACTGAAGTATCAACTTTTCTTTTGGCGATATATAGCAAGTAATTCCATATGTGCGTCCGTGATGTACAGTAGCACTTTTGCCTTTCATTTTCCTATATGATGCAAAGTTATACACAAACTGGGCAACCCTCGTTTCCCTTGCTCACACGGAGACAGTCCCAGTGAAAACAGCCACCCTCTGGCAACCTACACCAAATCAACAAAACAGCAACAGCCAGCACAGACTGCGGATGAAAACGCTTGGACTTTGCCCTCACAGACATGACCTCATCGGAACAGAACTGATGTCCATGCTGCCATCCAAACAGCTGGCACACGATGCCAGGTACCTATTGTACCTTTCTACCAGTGATTTCGAGACTCAAAGGTATAGAAAAGCAGAGTATTGTAAAATAAAAACAACCAGACAGATTTACAGTAACTGTATTATTTGAAGAATACTTATCCAAAGTAAATACCACTTTTCCACAAATCCTTTGTCTTAAGCACCCAGCCAGTACCTACCATGCTGCTGTTTATGAACTTCCCTCAATGTCCAACCCAGCTTCAGTGAAATAATATTTGTCAGGTCACGTATGTATGTTTCTTATAGAAGGAACACATGACCTCAGTGGGGCTTAGGAAGTCCATTCTTCCAAAACAGATCTTATTTCACACATATGGTTACATTCATCACCTGAGAGAAAACAGATTAAATACCTCATGTCTGAGCTATCGTGACACCAGTGAAACAATTTTCATCCCCAAGCTGGGTTGGTACTGACCTTCCTCAGCTTGGGGTGAACATACTGCAGGGGCTTCCTCCTGGAGCTGTGTATTTTATCCCTTTTGTCTCCTGATATGCCAGCTCTTTTTATGCTCTGTGAGAGCCTGCTTTGTCATTCAGCAGCTTTCATCCCAACTCTACATGACGTGGATGGCACCACTCTGCTTTATTTCTCCTGCTTCAGGGGTTACCTAGAGGAGCACCAAGCTGCAATACCATGCAGCACATTTTTCCGCAGTCAGGATGCCATCTGAATAGATCCCTACAAGGTCAGATAAAGGATCCTTAAATTATCAAAATCTGCTGCTGAACCACCCACTGTCATCTCCTACACTCTCTCTGTGTTACTTCACAGCAAGAGTGCAAAGAACACATCCAGCAGCCTGGATCTGTGTCTCGGTACTCGCTGAAACAGAGAAGGGATGCAGAGCTAGACCTGCCTGGCTGAATGCACCAACAAGGTAAGAAAATTTCTGCATGGAAGTTCAGGAAGGGCATCCAGCTTCTCCCACAATACACTGAGAACAAGCTCCTAGATCAGGTTAAGCTGATGTGGTATGCAAAAACCAGAAATGCTCCAACACTTCACTCAGAGAAGTGCACCAACAGGTCCATAGTTGCATCTGACTCTTAATTTGAGAGCCTGAACATATCAGGGGTGTGTCAAATCCAGGTGTGACTTTTTGGGAATTGGACTAGAACAAAGCGTTAGTCTGCCTAATCTTTGAGTTTGTCTGCTTTGGATCTGTTCCCCGTAGCTGGATTCTGAGCAGTGAGTTTAAGTAGCATCAAAAAGATCGAAATGGAAGCTTGAAGGCTTCCCTCTTACCAGCTGAATCTGCTGCAGACGTTCCACCACTGGTCAAGTCCTCGGTATTAACTGACTGCAGATCTGTGTAGGAGGGAGCGATGCTTGGGCTGCTGGTGTCCTCCGAGTTGGTTGTCCAGCTGCTGCTCTCCGAGGCCTGGGCTCGCCTCTCAGAAGAGTTGGAAGAGGGAGAAGTCCAGCTGGGTGCTTTTGATGGAGACACTGGATGCAGAAAACAGATGGGTATTGGTTAGAGACTTACAGCTTCCAGAAGATCACAACTATTCCAAAGATGCGCTGTATCAGCGTACTGAGACTCCGTAAATATAAACTACAACATTCACAGTAACACAGTCATTTTATAACAAACACTCATCAACTTAACTAGTGCCTGGCACTACTCAGCTGCCTGCCTTGGACCCCATGCTGCTGGCAGCTGTACGCTTTCCTGTTGTTCAAATTTTGTTGAAACTGTGACTTCTCAGAGCAGCAAGATTTCATGTTTCTGACACTACTGACAAGATCTGAATATCCGTGTTGTGCAACAGAGAGGAGTTTTTAATAGCACCATAGATTTTTATAAAGTGCTTTTATTATATTTAATTAAGCACTGTCTATCTGTGATACCCACACAAATATAGTCGTCATCTTAGGAATGCTCCACATGGGAGGAGTATAAAAATAAACTGGAATTGACCTATTGATGTGCACTAGAAATGGCTTTTGGTTTGGATGTGCATGGAGTGCCCTAATCTGAATAAACCGCATAACGTTTCTGTTCAGATTAGGCCAAAAATCCTGTTCCACCCACTTGCCAGGCTCGCATGACAAACATAAGCCCTGCCTAATCATCATTCAGAGATGAGAAGACAGTCTTATACATCCACTGCTATGGGTGTGTACCGATACTCTTTGCCCACAATATTACTCGAATGTTAGGAACAACGAGTCACTCCAGTGAGGAAATAATTAAATAAATAAATAAATGCAGTAAAAAAAGTCTTCCTGAACTAAGCAAAGGTATATTGGTAGAGACTAATTCTAATTTAATGTCAGCATAATACTCTTTTCTAAGGTAGTACACCCACATTGATCTTTTAAACCAACAAAGGTCTCAATGCACCCCAAAATCTGCAGCTATAGAACAACTTGTGATCCAGAGGTTCCCTTCTCCATGTGTAAAACAAACAACCCTTATTAGGTTGACAGATACTTTTGAAGAAAATGGCAAATTAACGCTAAAGAGGATTTATCTCTCTGCTTAGTCAAAGTGGTGTGATGGGACACCATTTTGCTATGGAAACTTTACTGTGTGCTCAGAGGGACCATCCAAACAGTGCTCCCTGCCTTTCCAGCTCAGAAGCGCAGACTTATTTTGCATAGTTCCACTGTTACCCTCAGGTGAGCAGGCTCTAATATATCTATATTTGCACTGCTGTGAGCCTATGGACTGAGCTGCTTCTGAGCAGAGTCATCCTTAAGGATGAGGAGCTGAGAGTCAGGAGATCTGTCCCCTTATTGCACACCTTGACAATTTAGAGTGACACGACCACAAACCTCCACTTCTCTCTCCAGTAATTCTGCACTGTGCTGTGCTCAACACCCGTAGAGAAAGGATGACAAGTGTATGATTACGATTTGTCAGTCCCTCTCTCAGCCCTTTTGTTAAACATGGCATGAGGCATCTGAAAAACTACCCTTAAAACTTCACCTGAAATTGTTTTGACAGACAGAGTGCTTTATGTGGACACAGAGGACAAGCTGAAAAGCTGAGCTCAGTACGTGAACCAGAAGCAAGAGCAGAGGCTTTTAAACATGCTATATATCTGGAATTCTACAAATCCAGAAACTATTTTATAAAAAGATCTTAGATTTAAAATGTTTATTTTTTTTTGTTTAAAGTCAGTCACAGCAATATGAAAAACAAACTGATTTAGAAACACAAAAGGTTTAGTAACTGTCAACTTTCTCTGTGCTTTCCAAAAACAATGTTTGTCTTAGGGGTAAAGTGACTGCAATAGTGTTGCAGAATACTTCTACATAAGGGCAAATTAATTTTATTCCAGGTAAGTTGTGCCACTGGAAGAATATAATTATTTGGGCTTTTTTCTAAAGAAAGAGTTTTGTACTTCAGAAAATTGTAGCCATACAGAGCTTTTTCTGCAACAGTTGCTCTTGAAAGTCTTTCTACAGTCAGCTTTCTCCTATGACTGTTCTAGGTTCCCCAACACTAACCCTTGAAACTAGTAAAGTCAAACAGCTATCTATCAATCTCAAAATGAAAAACAAGCAAAAGTAAACATCTACACATGTTTAGGTCCCTCTTCAAATGCTCCAGCTGCTCTCCAGATTCTTGGAATTGCTGAAACCAAATTCCCAAATGAAGTATGTTTTTCTCTCTAGAAATTTGGAATTTGGTCTTTAATGTCAATGTCAATAGATGCAGAATTGTGGCCTGTCAGCTGCAGGAATTTCTCAGAAATCTGTTTATGTTGAAAGACCAGTGCCAAAACTGTCCCTAACATACAAATCTTGTAGCACATGCAAGATACTGAAAATCAGTTCATTGTTTCCCAAACTGAAAATTGCTTCCTTCCACATGCATTTACTTTTTTTTTTTTAAATGTGTTTGTTCCTGATACAGTGAAATAGCTTTTAATATAAAGATTTACCTTTAAGCATTCATTTCTCTTTGATGTTCTGAGGGCCCATTCCTTGATCCCTACACAATATTACAACCAATGTTGTTAGCATCTTTTCCTTCCCCATCACATAGGGCCTCAGATTGCTCTGATTTTAGGACAGCATCACAGTTGATCTAGTTTTCAGCTGCTGATCTCACGTTGCATGTACATCCTATTTTCAGACAGAACACCACAAAATGATTAAACTGAGATTCGCCTTTCTGTGGGAGAGCCTCTTAAGGGACATGGTCGGAGTCCAAGTTACTTGAGCCATTTAAAACCAGACAAAGCTCTCAGGAAGAAGTGAGGAGGGGTGGGTGGTGGGTGGGGACGTGTGTGTGTGTAGAACAGATGATGTAACAGATCTTGCCTTGCTCTAATTTTGGCACTTTGCTGAATATCTCATTGAATTCAAGAATGCAGCTCACACTGACAGAATAGGAGACTGCAGGCTGGAGGCCCATCGTATAACAAATGCAAATGTTATGTCACCGGCTGGCTGTGATCATTTACAGATTATGTAACATTTGTCACAGGAACGTTTGGGTGAGCCTAAAAAATCTCATTTTTTCACTTCTGCAGTTTATCAGTCTGACTAGCCTGACAGTAACCATGAGAAAAAATAAATTTCTTCTTTTCCCAGCAAAAGAAAAAAAAAAAAGAGGAAGAGGGCAACACAGTGCATCGTTTCTGTGACTAAGTATTTCAGTGGCCTTGCTCAAGAGTTACTGCTTCCCAAGGAGAAATCCACATCATTTGGTAGCTGTCAGTTATCTGTACATAAATCTGAAAAGCAGAATTATTTTGAAAGAAAGATTTTTGCCTAGCATTTATGCTGTCTGAAGCAGGTAGATTGAAGGGTTTATAAGAATGTCCTAAATAAAGATAATTTTCACTCTGAGGCTTACAGTGGCTGCTTTTAGTTTCAGGTTTTGACCTTTCTTCTCACTTTCCAAATTCTTTGCTTGTGTTTTCAGCCCTGTTTCTTGCTATCAGTCCTCCTAATTGCTGCTCCCCCAATAACGTCTTCACTTTTCCCAGGACAAGGGGGCTCCACCATTAGCCTCACTTTTCTTTTAAATGTATTTCCTATAAGAAAGCCGCTACATGGCAGTTATCTTTAAATTACCATTTTTTAGACAGTGAGCACTGTAGGACAAAAATTTGTATTCGGGAAAACCTGTGCAAAAATACTGTAGCCCTGAGGTCAGAGCAAGACAGCATCTCTCTCTCCTAGGGCTCCTCCTCTCCACTCTTGTGGCACTTTGCGACTCTGCGAGCCCTTTTTAAAACGTGTTTGGAGGCAGGCTGGCCATCAGCCTGGGTAATTATGTAGTCAGCTGCTTCAGCAGGGACAGACAGATAAACCATTTCCTGAGAGTGCTGGAGACCCGACAGGAACGTGGCCAGGGGTGCTGAGCCTTCAGGACGTTGCTCCTCACAGCTGCCTGCGCAGGAAACAGATTCCAAACTTCTCCGTCCTTCTCACACTGATCCGCCTGTCCATCCCTGGCCTTTATACCTTCCCCCCCGGCTATTCACTATTATTCTTACGCGGGCTGTTTGCCAATGGAAATGAATAATTGCTGTCACCATGGGCTTTCCACTGAGCATGTCAGCATATCCTGGTTGTAACACGAAGTCCCCAGCTTTTCTGCCACCCACAGAAAAGGAGACGTGACCTGCAGACTAACTGAGAACAACGCTGGCTGAAGTTTATCCCACCTCTTGTGGTCAAACGCCACTCAGAGCAGAGGGCCAGAGACAAAGAGCTGTCATCTCCTCTGCTCCACAACCTTTTCTTTAGAGGCTGGCAGCTGCACTGTTCTGGCCATTTATAACACAGAACAGGACTGGAACTAGCTCACAAATAAGGATTTTTAAATATCCAGATCACCTCCTTAGAGTTCCTGTATAATTAAAGAGTAATAGCCTCCCACACAAGGATTACACGGAGTACATACAACCTGATGTGACTGCCCCAGGAACCATCCTCCTCCATGAATCTCAGTAAGATGCTAAAAGTTAGTCTGTTTACACTAACTTTAGTATTAGTGCCCCTCCAGTGGCATGGATCACTTAGGACAAGGCTTCACAGGAGCACAAATGGGTGGCTTCTTCAAAACTTTGGATGCTTTTGGAAAGTCTTCTCTGACCATCTCTTTTAGATTTCCTAGACCTCTGCTACAATAGTGTCCACTGTGACTCAAAAACACCCCAAGAAGCAGTGCTTTTGCTAAGCACATACCTTAAGACTGGGAGACATCCCTTTAAGGATGGGAAATCAAGTAATACACCAGAAAGTTAGTTTTATCAAAGTCTCTGTGTTATGGCTAGCTTTATTTAGGCTAAGCAAGGATTTAATTTTATTTGTTTGCTTTAATAACTAGTGATAACGAAGTGGAACGATTAAGAGAGAATCTCAATTTAAACATGAAAAAGTAAACTAATGTTTTCTTGGGCAATGAATCCACAGCCTCCAGGGGGAGGAACAGAATTCTGTTTGTACAGAAGAGCTAGAAGTTCATATAGCCATTGTGAGTCAGCATAAGGTGAGGAGGCAAGACAGAAGCTTTGCATGTGTCAGAAAGAACTTCTACATTTCAAGAAAGTGCATGCAGTCCTGCAACTGGGGTCAGCTTTGGTTGTCTTTGTAATTCTGCAGCTGCTAATTATAGCATCAAAAGACAGCAGAAAGTACTGATGAGCACTGGCACAGTAGTTGCTGGTCTCACTAAGCTTCTGGCAAAAACCATATGGGGACTATGAGCAGAAAAAGACTATGATCACAGAGGACAGCGATGACCATTCCTTCAGTTCCAGATTATAGAGGGAAACACAATTTTATAGATGGCTGTTCATACTCGTACGTAAGAAATGTCACTACTGAAAACACCACTATGCTCTTTCCCCATGAACGCCTTTTGGCATTTCGGTAGTCTCCAGGGTCAAGACGTGGGTGGCATAAATTTTCTTTCTGAAAAGAAAATACTGCTAGTTCAACCCAAAATGAAATTGTAAGCCCTTTTTGAAACTCTGATAACATTAGTTCTGTTACAATACAGTACAAACTAGTCAAAGTTCAAACTTTGTGAGATAAAAGAATAAGGAAAAAATCCTGTAGGCTCTCACTGTATTCTCTTACGTTACTGGAAAGGACCTTGTCATGCATTTGCCTCACCTGCTTGTGGCTGGGTCGACTGAACCCAAAGCACTGATGGATGACGACAAATCAGTGCTGGGACACACGTGGTTCCCAAGCACAGCAGAATCCACCTTGGATCGGTCAGCTGCATCTTCCAGCTCTGTGTGGGAGAGGGCTTGAAATTCTCCATCCGCGTTGTGGTTCTCTTCTGAGGAGGTGTCTGAGGAAGAAAAACATTTCTCCAGAGGTTCCTTGGTTCTACCTAAAATAGAGACAAAATAAAAAGATTGGCAGGACTGACCATTACTTCATTGTTTTTTATTGAAATATCTAAAATTTGCCACTAAACGTAGGTAGAAAATTCTTCCTTTATCTAGCGTAGTTTCTAAACTAACACTGGGCACAGTTTTACACTTAGTTATAATTGGTGAGACTTTCTCCGTGGTCAGTTGGATAGTGCCTTGATTCTCAAAGGACAGATCCAAACCCCGTAACAGATCTTCGCTACGGAAATCTCACATTAGGAGAGTATTTTGCATTTTTGGTCCAAATTCTCCTATTGTGTTGAGGTAGCAGGAGATAATTCAATCTCTGCACATACTGCTTCCACTTAGAAGGCAAGGTCTGTGATGGTAGATATATAACAATAGTTGGCCTAATTCAAACAGAGTTCCCAAGGGTCAAAGAAAAATCAGAGATAGCTTACCGTGTGAGTTAACGGGGAGGAGCAAGTCATCAGTGAAGGACACCCACTCAGACTGGTGGGAGGCAATGACACTAGTCAGAGACGTCATATTTGCAGGAGGCTGCTCATCTTCACTTGGGGAGTACAAGGAGGAAGCAGAACGGGAGAGAGGTACGGTGAAGATGAGTCAATGGAGGGAAACACCTCCTTTGCGCTTTCTTTTCTTTTCAAGTGCTGTTAAGATAAGAAAGGAGTAAATTATGTCTTCCAGAAAATTAAACGGGGGAAATGAGTGCTACCATTTCACTACTACAGATTTTTAAACCAATTTATGTACCATAGGCACAACACTGTCAAAAGTGCTGCCACCTTTGAGACAGGAATGTCACCTGTGTGTAGAGGAGGGCTACACTTCAGCAACTCCTTGATTAAAGCACCTGAGGGTCTTCAAATATCCTCATGTCAAAGCAGTCAATCACCAAAACCAATGCTTTATCCCTTACTCAGGGAGCCATGCCTCTCAACTCCAGTAAGAGAGGTGATAAGGGGATTCACCCAAGTTTAACAAATTTTGATTATGATGTAACTTAATCTAAATTCCAAGATGTCAGTGTATTCTTCCTCCCCTTGCTTCGTACCATGCCTGATCCCTCTCAAGAACAAGCAATAAACTGTATGTCTCATTATCAATAACAGTTACGTAGCCAGTTCCGGGGTCGGGGTGGGTTGCCCATGATTCTCATCATAGTCTGGGTCTGAAGAGGGGTCTGCCCTCTCAGCCAGCTGCACTTTCAACTCTGCTGTATGACTGGAACTTCATGTTTTAATTTTTTTAAAAAATCAGCATCTTAAACCTTGGTTGGAGTTAAGCATGATTTTGCTGTAACCCAGCAAATGTTTTCACAGACAGGGCAACTTTAACTAGGATGCACTCCAATGGAACATCCACCACGCATATCTGGGAATCTGCTAGACTGAATGGGGCACTGCAAAGGGCTCTGAGTGCAGGTAATAACTGGGAAGGTCTGGTCTGGGGAGAACGATTCTCTTTGATGAATACCCACGACTGCCTCAGATTACAGAACACTTTAAAACTCTCGGAGAACTACTGCCTCTTCCTAAGGAAGCGTGTGAATTTTGTCCCTAATTATCTCAAGCATCGAAAGTCTTGTTGCCATGGCATTCAAGTATTCAAAAACACTAAAACTCAGATTTGGCTATTTTAAAAAGCTTTAAGTAGCATCTTTTGGGGTGCTCTCACCTAACTCAAGGGGTTTTTTGGGTGGAACTTCATGTTGGCATACAAGAATAAATAATTTACTGAGATTTCTCTTTACCCCACATTAAAACATTTAGGTCCAAAGAACAGATTGACATTTAAATGTATTTACTCTTTAAGCATTCACTAAATGGTTTCCAATGGCCACAAAGTTATTAGCCTGTTGAAAGCAGATCAGCAAATTAGAACTGCACGCAAGAGTCGAAAACTTCAAAAGTTTGGAAGTTGCAAACCAGCCTGACACCCGACAGAAAGAATTCATGAGTCCTTGTTCACAGAGGATGAACCTTTGCAAGACTAAACACAAAATGGACAGTTTCCCGCAAATGCAAAAACCAAAAAACAAAAGGACTCCTGGAGACAATACTGCTGGTTAAGCACAGTTTGCCAGAAGGTTGCTCCCCAGAGTCCACAGCCACCCACTGCCAGTCACGCTGTGCACCTCTCCCTTGTCACACCACCAGTGCCCTAACGCTGGAGCAGTAGAAGCACTTGAGCCCCAGCCCCTTCCCCTCCACTCCCACGGCAGGAACTCCACCTGGCACAGCATCCATTTGGGGTGCTATTAATAGAGATCACAACACTAAACATAGAAGCCAGCCGAGAGAAAACGAATACTCAGATGTTTAGGGTCACTTGGATATCGTATGAGGGAAGGAGAGGAAGACCTTGGTATTTTGCTTTCCTCCTGCGAGCAATTAAGCTGTTTGTTTTGGGCTTGTTTAAATATCTGTAACCAAGTCTTCTTTTCCCAAACAACTGAATACTAACCTCTCCTCTCTCCTGGAAAAATCCTGACGGAAGCATGAAATGGCAGGAAATGAAAAAAGAAAACAGTTTATCTTGCCCTTAATGCAGAGACTCCAGTAGAACTCCTTTTTTTTTTTTTTCCCCCCCCAAATGTCAAGGGGAAAAAAAGCAGTGAAAGAAGGCAAGTAAATGGACTGTTTCAGATCTGCAGGTACGTGGGGAAATTATACCATTATTTTAGGATGGATGTGTTCTTTCACCCTACTGTTCAGTGACAAGCATACTTTTCTAAATTAACTCCATACCAGACAGTAAAAATTAAAACACCTTAAAATGGATAGTAAACACTCTGAGCCCATAAAAGCACCAGAGTGTCGTGCAGTGCACCATGAGGCATATACTCCAACTGCATAATTTCCCCATGGTTAGAATTTCCTACAGCCTTCCCAGTTTGGTAAAAAAAGGAGATGGTGCTGACTTGTCACAGTTATCGCAATTTGTAGAGAAGCAGCTTGAAAAAGAGGAAGGTCAGCTTGAGGAGACCATATCGTCAAAGATTCTCAGAAGAGAGGCACTCTGAGAATGCACATGTAGGATGAAAAAAAAAAAAGTATTAAAAAGGCAGAATTTTGCATTCTCTCAGCTTTCACAATAAAGCATCAATCCTACCCCCTGACCTAACTACCCATAGAGAATTCTGAATCACGTCCAGCTAACTCCTGTGCAGGCTACGTGGGAAAGATACAACTTCACCCCCAAATTATTTTTCACCTCTCTTCGTTTTCCAAAATCCTCCTTAGAAGAAAACTTAAGCCAACCCTGCTGTGAACTGAGGAGCCCCAGGCAGCAGAACTTCAATGCTGGTGTGCACTCAGCTGACACCACGGTGCTGCAATCTGCAGAACCACCACAGAGGCACACACGTCTCCAGAGAAATCATTTGACACCATGGATAAACCTGAATCGGATAAATCCTGATTTCGGAGCCTACAAGGACTAAGGGAACAACTGCAAGAGAGCTGCAGTTACCGCAAAAGTTTATGCTGTATATCCCAATCAAAAGGAGATGAAAACCCATTTCTTGGAATAAGATATTTTCAAGGCCAGGCCAGCATCACATCTCTCTGCATCAATGGGATTTGTTACTTCTGGATTTGTGCTATTATGAGCATTACATTTTTTGGTGATGAATTGGTTAAAAAAGAAAAATAAAAGTGAACTAATTTATCAGATTTTTTGTAAAAAAACAACTGAGAATCAAAAATTTGTTGCTATTACACAGTAAATAACAAGTAAAGCAGATACACTAACTCCAGTGATCCTCACCATCAATCCAGTGTAGTGATTTGACCATGAGGCAACAAAAAACTGTAAGAAGCTGAAATTTCTGCATCAGATGTCCCTTTTCTCCATTACAGTTTTGCAGTGGGACATGTAAATCTTAGTGACAAGTTGGGTTGACAAGAGTTATTTCCAGTTTGCCAAAGAGCAAAGATGATACAGCTGGAACAAAATCAATGCTTATAAGTATCTAAAGGTGGGTTGAAGGAGGATGGAGCCAGACTCGTCTCAGTGGTTCCCAGCGACAGGACAAGGGGCAATGGGCACAAGCTGGGACACAGGAAGTTCCATTCAAATATGAGGAGAAACTTCTTTAGGGTGAGGGTGACAGAGCCCTGGGGGAGGCTGCCCAGGGAGGGTGCGGAGTCCCCTTCTCTGGAGGTTTACAAGACCTGCCTGGATGCAGTTCTGAGTGATGTGTTCTGTGCAATCCTGCTTTAGCAGGTGAGATGCACTAAATGATCTCTAGGGGTCTCTTCCAGCTCTGACAATTCCCTGATTCCGTGAAAACTCTTCTCCTGTGTAGTCCTCCTTATGTTTTGGCCAATCGCATTTACATAACCCCTTTTGAAAACTGATGTAGGTTCATTCCAAAATGACAAACATGCTTTGGTAACTAGAAAGCTTCTGCCATTTCAAATCTATGCAGAATCACAGTTTATATCTATTCCTTTTTGTGACATCCTTACTCCTTATTAAAATAAGCCAAAACCACGTATTTTGAGAAACTGAGATAATTATCTTGTGCCAGAAGTCCCACACCCAGCACCTTGTACAATAAGCCCTCTCTTGAGGTGGGACTTTTACACCCTACGTGAGTACAAACCCCAACAGCACTAATGGTTCATAGCACTATTGAGACATTTTAGAAATATCTGCAGTGGAATGGTGCTTTTGCAAACATACCATTCAAAGTATTTAATTACCTGTGTGCTTGGAGGGCAAACTCCAACATTATTTCTCAGGGTGTTTCAACTCTGCGCAGAAAAAACCACGCAGTTAATCATTTTAAACACTACAGGTCATTTCTCCAATTGTTTCAAGTTACACCCATAGGATGCACATTGCAGTAGACTTTACCATCCCTACCCAACTTTTTTTTTCCCCAGAGATTACAGTTACATGGAAGAATAGAAGGGAAAAATAAAAGAATAAAAATTGAGGGGATTAAATTCAGGTTTTGTTTTGCACTGCAATCTATCCAGTGATACTGTTTTTCTTACTTATACATTCTCTTACAATCCCAGGGATCTAAATATTAATTGCTTACTCTACTTTGCATTTGATTGTTGTAGGAGAGTAAGGAAGGGAAAACAACTAGACAAGCTGTTGAGCTCCACGTAGCACAAAAAGAAATTAAGTCAAAGGCACGGTAAAAAAAAACAAAACACAACTAGAAAGACTCTGACCACGGCTTTTGTTGTAACAATGAAGTCTCACTAACACCAGGAAAGTCTCAAGGAAAAATATGTAATTTTATCTTGACCACGTGTTTGGCAAACCTATGCAGACGAAACAATTCTAGTAGCATGGACTGAGGAATAATTGCTGCCTTGGGCAAATTTCCAAGTGAGAGAGAGCTCATGGCTTTTCCTCTCAACTTGGCCTGTAACAAGTCCTGGCCACTGTCAGTGAATGATGACCTGAATAATAAACAAACTCCAAATTGGAAATGTGTTCCCAAGCATTGAAAGAAAGTCCTAAGTACTTCAGGGTGCCACAGCAAAAACAAAACCCAGGGATAAATGGCAGGGGAAAAAAAAACCAAAACACCCCAAACTTGAGAAACCCAATGAAATAAAGGAACTGGGTTTGCATTTTATTATTACTGAAAAAAACATTTCACCAGTCTCTGCCTAAATGTCTGCACTAAGCTTACCTTATGAATGACCTAGATGATGACAGGAATAAAGGCATATTTAGTCATTTGATTATTACCTTCTTAATATTGACAATCTCATTTTCTCCAGGCATTCAGCTCTCCCAGTTTATAAACTACCCTAAGAAAATCTCAGGTTTCAGAACTTACACTAGTTTTACTTACCCTGATTCATATGTGATGGTACATGAGTTCCACGACTTCAAACATAGCTTAAGAAACTCAGTCACTACCTGGTGTATGAAACACTCACTCATATAAATAAGTTCTCAATGTGTAAGGAAGAATTAGGGCTCAACAGGGGTCAAATTGACATACTTTGTGAAACTCTTGTAGCCTCTGAAGCAAGGATGACTTTGCCCATTAGCAACTACACCTAAGAGAAGGGTAACGATAGCCTTGGCAGCGCTCAGTCCAATCCACTTTTTGCCATTACAAATTGGTCATTACCACTGTTCCTTGGCAATTTCAGACATAGATGGAGTGAGGCAAAGTGTGGTACTGAAGATGACTGGAGCCATCTGGCGTGTTGGATAGCAGCAAAGTGGTAGGGTCTCCCTGAGCACGAGGCCCTGTGCAACTGCACTCGTTAGCGGCCATATCCAATTATTCCAATGAATAGGAAGTAATCAGTCTCAAAGTTGAGGTGACCTGGAACAACCTTATTCTCTCTAGGCCACAAGAACCCAACTACAACACGTAAAACCATCTCCTACAAATACAAACCTCAGCTTTGCTGGAAGCTTGCATTTTCTAACTGTGAGAGGAGAGAGTCTCCGGGGATGCATTGGTAAGAAAGTCATAAGCATCTTCCTTGGGAATATTTGTGTCAAGTCTAATATCTGAAAGGTCAACAGCAGCTGTTTTCTCTACACCGCAATTCATCTGCCACAGAAGCTCCTCTGATGTCCAGAGAGAGAGAGAAAATACCCAAGACACTCTCCTGCAGGCAATACCAGGGTATTTAGGAAGTTCAGAAGGCCTAAATATCTCTGGTCTCTCTCCTGAACACTTCACGGTGTGAAGGCCATGCCTTAGAAATACTTCATGGGATCTGGATGCCTCATAAAAAGATTAAGTCAGGCAAGATACTGCTTAAGAGTTATTCAAAACTTGATACTGGAGCAAAACAGTACAACTATTCCTCTATTCCTCACACTCACAGGAACTCAAGAAATGTAGAAAGGCACTGCAGAAGAGCAGCAATACAGAAAAAGAACGGGAATCTAATCTTTAAAAAAAATTATTTACCCATTGGAAGTAATATATAGCAGGCAAAACCCAAGAGAAGGTACCAGACAAAATGTTAGGCAGCGATAATTTATACCCCCAGTTACGTTGGGAAAGTAGAAGCTCTATTTTTCAGGATTTTAAATAGAGCTTGCTGTGGGTCCATGATGTTCAAAGTTCACAGTGTAACTGAAACCTCCAGCCATGCAGTTGCATTAAAACTTGAAGGATAATTTCCCAAACTGCCAGCCTTTCAACTCAAACCAGACTCTGAGGCAAAGATCAGACAAATGCTTCTCTTACCACAAAGAGCAACAGTGCCTTAAAACTACACTGGGAAAAGATCACAGAAGAGAGACAACATATCAGTTTGTTTAGCAGAACATCTCTCAAATCTGCAATTTTTTTTTTTTCCCAGTCAGTCTAATACGAGAAAAAACTAAGCAAAACACTAATTTCAGGGCTTGACTTCCAAGGGAAGTCAAAGGGAAGGATTAATTCAGGACCACTTTAGAGAGCAGTTTTTTTCTTGGTTCCACAAAATCCTCTTAGCAGTAACAGCAAATGCAGTAAGGAGGGAGAGGCTGGGTGCACGGTCTTTGCCACTCTTCCTTGTCTTCTCAAGGCTTCCACAAGGCAAAACTCCAAAGCAGCACCTTGATCCCAGACTTCCAGACCTGGCCATTATGTGCGTCACAGACTTTCCCAGATGACATTTGCAATAGCCACAACTATTGCACAATGTAATGCTATAATAAGTGACGTTCTGATCCATAGTATGGGGAGGGAACCGGGTTTAGCAACCGGTTTCTTCTTTCAAACCTGAAAAAGTGAATCATGTGAGGCACACATTTTTCAGACAAAAGCTCCTGCCGAGCACCCTGGTTTGCACATCAGATACCGATGCTTTCGTATGTTCTTGTCTAAATTGTGCACAGACAAGCTAGCCAGAAGCATTCCACTTACCAAACCCTGTAAAACCCACTGTACTTTACTTGCTGTTGTGATGATTATCAAGGTGCGTTTTTTAATTTATCTCACTGATGTAAAAAGCATAATGTCCTGACATTAATCACCCTCGAACCAAATATGTCATCGCAGCTTGGCATCGGTGAAGATGGCCATCAAGAGGTGAACACAGATCACAAAGCCCTGTCTGCACCTGTCCTCCTTCTGAACTAAGACTGGGGAGAAAAGAAACAGGGAAGCAAGTGATCGTACGTGCACTGGAATATTGTGCTGGATGATAAACACTTCTAGGAAACACACATCTTGGCTTGTGTGAAATGCCACCCTGTTCTGCCAGGTGCTAACATTCCAGCACTGCCTACACGCCTTGCAACAAATTACTGCTTTTCCAATATTTGCTGTACAACTCAAGAACCTGCTTCCATTCGTAAAAGGAAAGCCAGCATAATTTTTCCTGCGTCTCAGTGAAATCAGAGCATTACCTTCTGAATTACAACTAAGTTCATGCTGAAGTCGGGTGAGAAATCGCCACTGAAAATGCTGGGTATAATTAGTTGCCATCAATCAGTATCAGTTAAAACTCAATTTGGACTAAAAAAGCTGGGAAAAGGAAAAGAAAAACACCAAAAAAACCCCACACCCCACCCTGAAGAAAGAAGTCAAGCCCTCAAACACCAGCCACACTCAAGACAAGGGAGAAATTGGATTCTGCAGAGACAGATGCTTCACAGGAGGCTGTGCCCGCAGAGACGACGGGCATTCATCTAGCTGAGCTGTGAGTACACACAGAACGAGGGAACAGATTCAGAACAAGGGAAAACCACACAGAGTCCATCTGCGAAAGTATCAGGAAAAACAAGGACCATTGAGGAAGTCATGCAGCCCTGAAAGGGAGCAAAGAAGTTTTCCTGTGCTGAATGTTGGCTGGAAAGGGAGATTAGGAACACTGAGCGAGAAAGCCATCGTCTGTTCAAGCCTTCTCTGTGTTTCCTTACAATTTACAACTATATGTATATATGTCTAAAAATAACTTCTACATAACATCTTTTGTAACTTCCAAGCTGTATCAGCAGCACCTTTCCAAGAAAAGAGTTTAAAAAGCCATTTTCATTATAAGGGAGATCCTGCTTGATGGGTGTATCGAAAGGCAACCTTAAACTGCGAGGCTGTCTCCCAATTTAAGGAAGTCCTGCCTGATTATTTGAAGCCAGACAAACCCCAATCCTCTGGAAGAGGCATCACAGGGAACAAGCCTGCCCTGGCAGAAAATTCCTTGGGTGATCCAACTGGTCTTTCCTCATTTCCAGTGTCTGGAGAGTCAACTGAGATTATGCAACTTCGTGTGATGTCGGGACACTGCAGCCCTTCAGGGCAACCCACAAATATCACGTTTGTTGTCACTCTCTATTTTAGACGTTCTAAATATAGGCCCATGAGACTTAATGCTGCTGTTTGTTTAGCATGACTACTCCCGTTTCAAAAGAACGAAAACCGACTAACACACGCTTGAGCAAAGATTAAACAGACCCAGTATTTTATGTACTACTACCAAAAATATATATATATATGAAGTAGAAACAAAGATCTTGACAAGTCAACTTGATACACAGCACAAAAGAGGATGTTTGCAACTCTACTGTATTTGTTTAAATGTCAAAACATGAAAGAAGAACACATGGTATACTAGCATGACTTAGAACAGTTTTTATTGTTTTGTTTTTACTATCACACACTAATAAATGGTCTTAGTAAAAATAAAATGTGTTTCAGGGAAGAAAAAAACAAACCCAATCTCTTTTGTAGTATCTCTGTCAGCAGGTCCATACCTAGAGAGTAGGTTTAATAAGATGAAAGGAGAGGTAATATTCATTTCTGAGTGTCTCTTACTCATCTCTGGAAGTTCACAGGGAACAGAAAACAAGAAGTGGCTTTACTCTGGTGCAAAGGAGTAGAGCCCTTTGCTGAAAACGGAGCTCAGAATACTCTGCTTTCTAACTACCAATGCTCTGGCATTGTCCGATGCCTGTGAGACAGCAGGCAGCACTGTGCATTCCAGAAGAGGAATACAAGATACGGTGCCATCGATCCACAAGAGATCATGTGAGTGTTGCACAGAGTGATTAAGAATCAAAAAAAAAAAAAAAAAAAAAAGAGAGGGACAATGGTTAATCACGCAATGGGGCATTTTTGTCAGACGAAACTGTCGAAACTGGAATAGGAAGGAGCACTGCACATCAAGTATGTTGATGGAGTTGGGGAGAAGATTCCCTGTAGACCAAACTGGTTGCTGGGGAAGCTTCTGTGATGGCAGCTCCTCGCATGCTTGGTCTGAGCCGGTGGTACACAAGCGCTGTAGGTACCTGCATTTGCCCATAGGTCACAGAATCTAAAACTAAACAAACTGCTACTTATAGGCGCTGAAAAAATGTCCAGTTTTCAAACAGTGATTTGATCTTTCAAAATTCCGTGTTCTGAGGAGACAGAATAATTTAGCTGGTTATACCAAACCAATACTCTAAAATACCAACCAACCAGCAACAAAACAGAAAAAACCAAACCCAAAACCTACAGTAAGACATTCTACAATTCCTTCCTACTGACACAACTTTCAGTTGCAAACATTTGTTTTATCATTAAAGTGTGTAAAGTTTAACTGTGTTAGGCGAGCAGCCCTTCTGTGTAGGTAAAAGTATGTTTACCTACCTACACTTCCCAATTATGCACACAGAAACTGAGAGAGTAAGATGAAAGTCAGAGGCTAAGACAAGCAAAGCATAAACATACTCAGCTGGATCTGGGTAATGCAATATCTTGCCTCCCAAATTTTTAGACAAGAATTCTGTTCATACTACGTATCTGGGTACTGTCAGACATTGTATAACCCAGAGTAATTTTCTTTAAAGGAAAGCATCACGTCTGCTTTACACATGACCTGTTTTGTGTTATCCATGTGCTTTAGCAGAGCAACAGCAGAAAAAAAACCAACCCCAAACCAACAACAAAACACAAAACCAATACCCACCAAAAAACCCCAACTTCCCATCCAAACCCTCACAAGTTTAAAACAGGGCTACACCGGCCTTGAAGACTCTGGAGTCTAGTGAGGAAAACAAAGCAGAGGGAACTTTATGAAGACTTCACTCACTTTATCGAGAAATGAATACAAAGCGCTGCAGACACAGAGATGGATGCTGGGCATGCAGACAACACCTGCAAGACCTTTCTTCTTTAAAAGGTTTGGAATCCGAGTATCCTCCTCTCTGCAATCCATGACACGCTCTCAGGTGTCACTGCTTGCAGCACTGTGTGTTGGGCAGCAGGGCTGGCTCGCTGAGCTCCTCCCCAGAGACAGAAGTGATGTGGTCAGGTCACCCCAGCTCACACAGCCATCCCTGACCACAGCTGTTCTGCTCCTCACCCCACCATGTGTCCCAGTGGCGTAGCATGACGATATGTGGAAATACCAGTTCCTGGCAACTTTAATGCAGCTCCTGAGCTCTCCTGCCAGCCCCAGGGAAGCCAAGTCCAGCTCACCTTTGGCAAAGGCTGCCCTACCCCACGGGCAATTTTTGGAAATAGGACCTAGACAAGTAGATTTTAAGGTATTTGAGATATTTACCTCCCTCTCTCATAAAGTCACAGACTCACAAAGGGACTGGGACTCTGTTTCTGTCACCAGGGCTGGCAGTGAGTCACTGTGGCAAAGCTGTAAATTTGACACCAGCATAATTCACACAGCCTCAAACAAAAGCATGTTGTAAACTACTGAAAATCAGCACAATTAGAAGGATTTCAGTTTTTCTTCAAGACAAACTTCCTGAAAAGAAGGGATTATTTGCTTGAAAGTTACTGCCTGTTTCAGTGCCACTGAAGAACTTATTGCAGCTCCCAAAGGTCTTTGGCCACCCTCCATCAGTCTTAGCTCCAAGCACATCCATATCAATAGTTGGGATTGAATACAGGGAAAATTCACAGTCTTTTCTGGATAACAGTGAATGCTGGTGCCAAACACTGAGCACATACATAGTGTGCTAAACTAATACAGCTGCCTCCACTCAGAGAGACTTGCATAATTAAGTTGCAGAGGTCAGAGATGAGCTACTTGGGAGCGAAAAAGCCCAAGATCTGACCAATCTATTCTCCTCAGTTTTATCCCCATCAGAGACATTTGAGATTCTGGCAGTGAATACCACCCCACTCAAAAAATCCACGTACCTATCGGCCGAGATCTTATTCCTCATGCTGAACTCACATACTTTATAATCTGGGATGTGATTTAAGAACATGCTCCTGATGTTTCCACCATATGCAATTTCTACATATTGGATATAATTTTTAGCCTGGTAAAAATTTGAACTCAGGTGAACTGGAAACAACATAGCAAGGATCAGAGAGAAAGCAGCATTCCTGGTGGCAAGCTTCTGTCCTCAGGAGCAGCAAGCAATTAAACAGCACCTAATCATTAAACCTCACAGGCCAAATTCTTCCCTACAGCTGTTCCACTGAAACTGCTTCATTAGAAAACAAACTGGCCTTGTGCTGTGGAGCTTGACCAGCTAAAGTTTCAGTTATGCAGCTAGCAATAGTTTTTCTCTTCAAAAATGCTTAGTAGTGCTTTTTCCACGCGTTTCCATCACCCCCACAACCACAAAACCACTGTGCAGTTCTGCAAAATGGTACCTTCTGTTCACAAGAGGCCCCTGGTTCAGATAGCAAGAGCACAAAATTACTATATTGTATGCCCACCCCCATTTTCAAAAGTAAATTAAAGATAATTCTTTCATTTCATTTCACAGCTGGCAAACCCCAGAGCCCACAATTAGTTTCTATAAATATTCATGTCTATGAATGCCAACTAAAACTTGAAAGAAGCAGCATAGCTCAGCAAAAAGACCTCCTTTCTCTCCAGCTCACCAGGCAGGTCTGCTGCCCTTGAATCAGGAGTTCCACTCGGAATTTCAGCTCTGGAGCACACCACCTGCTCCTGGAATCTCAGGACAGTTTTGTTACTACCAGGTCACCCCCGCAGGATCCTGAAGCATACTGGGAAGTTCTCCTTCTCTGTTTCAAGCCCAAGGAACCTTAATAAAGCAAGACGAATCACAGCTCATTGAACTCCAGACACCCAGTTAGACACCCGAGATAGTCATCTGTTTGCTGTGTTTACAGTCATCTGTGCTCTGTTTATAGCCAACAGAAGGAACACAACACCTCCACAGGATCCTTCCTCTGATCTATTTTCGAACGAGGTGAATCCCCCTCCAGGAAGACTACAGCAACTAACTTAGGCTTGACTTAATTTAGGAGTGAAAGAGATGTGCAAGTGAATCACAGCCAAAAATATTGTGGTACCAGTATTTCCCCTTTCACTGATACACTGTTACTGTAGATCCTCTCTGGTAGTTATTTCCTGACCATTTTTACTTAGCTTTCCAACTTTCAAAGAGAAAGCTAATATTGTTGCAAAACTTCTGAAGCAAAAACCTTTACTTTCGGTCTTCCTTTAAGAATACAGCTTTTCAACAATTCAAAATTCACGTGTTTGTTGGCAAAGATCACGACAGGTGCTTTGCACAATGCTGTGGTGCAACCCTTGGGTTAAAAGCCGCACGAAGAAAGGGCACCACCAGGAGCAAAGTGTCAGAGCAGAAGACCCTACAAGCCATCGTCCCACAGCTGATGCCACCTTGGCAACTGCCTCACTGACTGGAAAAGTCACCACTCCTACAACAAGGGCAACAGAAGCCTTCCAGAGCAGAACATCTTGAGAGATTTGTAACACACGTAGATACCATTTCTCATTGCCGTTTGCTGATGCCAGACTTGAGATCGCTGAAGATTAAGGACTCCATAAACATGACATGTTTAGCCCACTCACAATATGGCTTTAACCCACACACA
Source organism: Thinocorus orbignyianus (assembly GCA_013400375.1). Lineage (NCBI taxonomy): Eukaryota > Metazoa > Chordata > Aves > Ciconiiformes > Thinocoridae > Thinocorus > Thinocorus orbignyianus. The sequence goes on along the minus strand of VXBW01008054.1, from coordinate 973,708 downwards.
GTCTGGGTTTCTCCACCAGGGAGCTGGTACCAGCTGGCAGTTCTTAATGAGAGAGCTGGCAGGGAGCACAAACACGGCTCGAGATGGGGTGTTGGCCACAACTGAGATGTAGCTGCTGCTTTTTTACCTTGCATCCCTTCCCTCACTACCCCTTAACCCTTGTTACCCAAACCAACCACACAGCAGAGAATTAATTATCCCACTGATGTAAGGAGGGATACCAGGAACTCACAAAAAGCAGAGATCTGCAGTTAAGGACCAAGGTATGCTGTTAAATCCTTAATGATAATTAAGGACATGAATTACACGAGAGGGCAGCAAGTCAGAAATGAGAGACTGTGCAACCCGTGAGAGGAAAAAAACACCTGACCATTTCTCTTATTGAAAATTTCAATGGTTATGTTCTTGATGGCATCCATATTTCAAAAATCATTTAAAAGCTAGAACTATAAAAGAAGGGCAATCACTAAACTTGCCAGCTGTATTCCTATATCTAAGGAAAATGGTATGTGAAACTTGCTTGGGAGTTATTGCTACTTGGGCTCTCCACAGGTATAGAGTGAAAAACCATTACTGTGTTATGCCTTAAAACAGAAGAAGTCAAAGATCTACCTGACAAAAGCACGATATAACAGATTATATGTAATATATATCAAACACGGCTTTATGTTATAAGCAATCAAATCCGAAAATTCTTGGAGAAGAGAGAACCTAGCCACTTGGAAACTAAGTATTTAGGAAAATCACACGCATTGCATAATCCCTGGTAATACATCTCACTGAAGATGGGGGAAACTGCTCTTCAAGCTTTTATATGACAACACAAACTTCATTTGCTAACACAAACCTATTTATCTGGAAAATATTAAGGCAAAGTCCAGAGCTCGCTTTTCTGCGCAGCACAAAGTGTCACAAGTCATCTCAGCAGAGAAAAGAAAAACAAAGAAATCAGTCATGTACCGCAACTACTGAACACAAGCATTTTGCAATCAACCTGCAGTTTGAAATTTACTTGCCCAAACTGGTAAGTTTACATTTCACAGAAGACAAGAATGATTCATAGCGGATTCACAAGTAAAGAAATGCCAACGTTTGCCAAATTTTTGCCTTGACAATACTAAAAACGCCCTCAAACCAATACAGTGAAGTGATTCCACGAATAATTCCCAGCCAAAGACGCAACCGAGTATGAGAAGGGGCGAGCTGCAAAGCATCGCCTGATCGAGTCAAGCGGTTAAGCAGTTTTAAACTTGTTTTTCTCTGAAGAACTCAAGTCTCAAAAAGGATTTAAGCATGGGGAAAAAAACAAACAAACAAACCAACCCCAAACCAAACAACAACAACAAAAATCCAAACAGAAAAGTAGGTTCTGATTACAGTTAACAAAAAAATTAACAAAAATGAACAGTAAAGGTGCAGTAGAATCATAGAATGGTTAGAGCTGGAAGGACCTTAAAGATCATCCAGTTCCAACCCCCCTGCCATGGGCAGGGACACCTCCCACCACACCAGGTTGCTCAAAGCNGGTCTCACAAGCACAGAGTAGAGGGGGAGAAAGTACAGAAAAGACTTTTAATGTATAAACTACGCAAGGCTGTTGGGTTGTACGTTGATGTAAAAACCCCCTTTGCTCAGAAATATATCATTTAAGCATTTTAAACCTACATCATCCGTGGCGTACTCAAAGGAGATGACAGACAGACAGACAGACAAGCAGCCCCGCAGCCCTTTCACCGCAGGGAAAAAACAAAACGCGTCTAAAAAGCGGGGGAAGGGGAAAAAAAGAATAAAAAAATAAATCCAAGCCATGAGTAACGGCAGGGCGCAACTGAGAGGGGTGGGGAGGTGGATACGAGCCGCTTCCACACGCTGCCGTTAATGACTCATTAACCCTTCCGCGGACGGACAGACAGATAGACAGACGGGGCGGGGGGAGCAATAAGCTGCCGGTGGAGAAACAGAGGGTGCGTGATTGCACCTAGAGAAGGGGTGAAGATGGCTGGCGGGTTGCTAGGCTGCCTGCCGCACAGAGCCCCGCAAACCGGGGGCTGCGGAGACGCTCCAGGATGGAAGGCGACCCCGGCGGTGCGGACCGGGGTGCGGAGGAGCTCCGCGACGGGGTGCGGGGGGGCGCAGCCGGGGCCGCCCCCTCCCGCAAAGCAGCGAACGCACCCCGGGGACGGCGGGGCCACCTGCCTTCGGGTTTCTTCGGGCTCCCCGGGTTCGGGAATAACCCTCCGCATCCCCACCGCCTCCGCGGAGCCGCGCTCCGCCTTCCCGGGGGGAAAAGCAGCGGGGGGACGGGAAAGCAAAGGCGGGGGGGTGCGTACCTTAATTCCCCGGCAGGGACCGACCCTCCGCACTGCTCGCTGCCGGCTCCGCAGCCGCGCATCCCCGCGGGGAGGCGGAGGAGGTGCGGAGCCCGTCCCGCCCCCCCGGGTCCCGCATTGGCTGCGAGCGACCCCGCCCCGCCCGGTCCCCGCGGAGCGGCGGCCGGTTGCGGGGCCGAAACGGGCGCTGGTTTCCTCGTTGGGGGAATTAACCCCTTTAAAACGCCGTCCTGTGTTTTAAATGCGGATCGAAGGCAACGCGCGGTCCTGCCCGAGGGAGAGGGGAGCATCCTCTACAGAAAGGTACAAATAAATATCAACGTGTAACTAAACCAACAACAACAACAAAAAAACCCAACCAAAAACAAAACAAAAAGCATCCAAACCCAAAAGCATTCAACAGGGATTCGTAAATACGATAGTGTTTCCAACGGTAATTTGTAACTGGAGAGGGCTCTGGAGTTGTCAACATAGAAGGGATATGGACCTGACCAGCAGGTCCCAGGAGGTGATTCTCCCCCCCAACTCTGCGCTCCTGAGACCCCACCTGGAGTCCTGTGTCCAGCTCTGGAGTCCTCAACATAGAAAGGACACGGAGCTGTTGGAACAGGTCCAGAGAAGGGCCACGAAGATGATCAGAGGGATGGAGCACCTTTCCTATGAAGACAGGCTGAGATGGTTGGACCTGTTCAGCCTGGAGAAGAGAAGGCTCCGGGGAGACCTTAGAGCAGCCTTTCAGTATCTGAAGGGAGCTACAGGAGAGCTGGGGAGGGACTCTTTGTCAGGAAGTGCAGTAATAGGACAAGGGGTAATGGTTTTAAATTGGAAGAGGGGACATTTTGGTTAGATATTAGGAAGAAATTCTTTCCTGTGAGTGTGGTGAGGCACTGGAACAGGCTGCCCAGAGAAACTGTGGCTGCCCCATCCCTGGAAGTGCTCAAGGCCAGGCTGGATGGGGCTTTGAGCAACCTGGTGTGGTAGGAGGTGTCCCTGCCCATAACAGGGGGGTTGGAACTGGATGATCTTTAAGGTCCCTTCCAACTCTAACCATTCTATGATTCTACAATCAATTTGCGTACCTAATTGTTTCAGTTCTTTCATTAGACTCCATACATCAGGAAATATCTCTGAATTAACTATCAGTCCTGATGAAGATGCATCTGCAACAGCTTCTTTTTAAGCTGTTAAGTTGTAGTAGCATTACAGACCTAATAATACAAATCTAAAATATTAATCTCATTTCCAACTTTAAAGCTTTCAGATTGCAATCCCACCTGGTCCAGCAGGATGTGTCCCATGCCCATGGTTGGAACTAGATGATCTTTAAGGTTGCTTCCAACTCAAACCATTCTATGACTCTATGGATTAAATCAGATATCTGGAAGAATGACTTCACTGAGAGGGTGGTCAGGCATTGGAATGGCCTTGTCCAGGGAGGTGGTGGAGTCACCATCCCTGGAGGTATCTGAGAAACATAAATGTGTCACTTCAGGGCATGCTCTAGTGGCCGAGATTGTTGGGTTGGGTGATTTGTTTTGTGGAGTTCAGTTTTTTTGGTGGGTTTTGGTTTTTGTTTTTTTTTTTGGTGTGTGTATGGTTGGATTTGATGATCTCAGAGGTCCCTTCTGACCATGAAAATTCTATGACTCTGTGAATTTGCATACACAAACATCTTCGTGGAGTCTTTAATTTCTAAGCCTGCTAATGATTTCAGGGCTGCTGCTGAAAGGCAAGTTATGGAAATTGAACATGCCCATCACACCTACAGATGTGAGTGCAGCCGCGCACGTTTGCATCAATTAGTAGATTCAGGGAAGGAAGCAGCAAGTCACCAAAGAGCTTCCTAGAAAATTGAACTTTGCAAGCTCAGAAATGTTAATAACCTTAAGATTTGCATTAAACATTATCATAACAACTTTAATTAGTAGTGGGGACTCTTCTCAGTGGTTCCCAGTGACAGGACAAGGGGCAATGGGCACAAGCTGGAACAAAGGAAGCTCCATTCAAGTATGAGGAAAAACTTCTTTACGGTGAGGGTGACAGAGCCCTGGAACAGGCTGCCCAGGGAGGGTGTGGAGTCCCCTTCTCTGGAGACCTTCACAAACTGCCTGGATGCAGCCCTGAGTGATGTGCTCTGGGCAATCCTGCTTTGGCAGGGGAGTTGGACTACATGATTTCTAGAGGTCCCTTCCAACTCTGCCAATTCCAGGATTGTGTGATTGACACCAGTGTCAGCCAACATGAGGTGGATGGGAGAAAATAACATGCAAGTCAAATATTTCCAAAACAGTATTTGTAGATCATGCAGTTTTCTCCACCAGCATAAAAATGTTGATTTCCAAACAAAAGTAGTCATAAAAAAAGTGTTTAGTTGCCCATGGGCTAAGGCGGATTTGGGCTGGTAGCCAAGCTCATTTACATGTGTCAAGGTTAACTTCAACAAGGGCACATGACAGATCTGCTCAGGTACAACTAGTGTCTTTGTTTCTTCTCGTAATTATTTTATGAGCCAAACGAACTATAGATTAGTTTTCCAATTGTTTTCCTGCTATCTCCCTCATCTTTAATAAATCCAGGATCTAGAATAACATCATTGACCTCGAATGCACTGGCCCAGGAGAGATCCCAAGTAGAAAAGGCTCCAAGGCCATCAATCTTTTCCCAGTTTTGGTAAAGTCTTGTTTCTCTTTTTTCCTTTTCCTTTTTCTTTTTTTTTTTTCTTTTTTTTTTTTTTTTTCTGAATCACAGCATCAGGATCTGCCATTGCAGGTTAACTTTTTGCTACAGTTCTATGGGTCTGTATTCAGAAAGGCAGCTCCAAACGCTGTCACAAACAGTCCAGCAGTGGCAGTGGCCAAATCATGGCATGAGATTTCATCAATCAGGTGGCAACTAAGACTCAGCACCAGAAATAAAAGTTATGTTTTCCATCTTTGCTGTCCTTTTCAGCCCCAACCGTACTTACTGGTAGCCATTAGATGGTTTAATGATTGAGGAAAGGGATGTTTCTTCATTTAAAAAAGTCATTAAAGAAAAAAGGCTTCTGTATAACGTATTGCTTTTTTAGCACTTTTGCCTCTTTCATGCAGATTGATTATAATAGGCTTAAGCTGGCTCTAGCACCGATTACTTTTTCTGATATTAAGTAAATGGAAGTTCCTGTATTCAACATCCTTGTAAAATAGCAGGTGGGAGGGAGAGGGGAGATTATTTAGAGCAGTTGATTCCCTTAAACTATTCCATCAAAGTTATTACAACATTACCATAGTATCAGAGAGCTCTGTTTAATACCACTACTTTATTTGGACTACTTTAAGAAATTTTCAATGTTTTTTGTTTCCAAAACACTTTTACTAGTGAGATCTAGAACAGGAGGACTAGCAGGTAACATACCTGTTACAGGTTCTTAAATTTTCCTGAGTCTTCTCAGGATTAAAACTACTGAGAACACTCTTTGGCAGCCCTGAAGTGGTCCGGCACTTGGACTAGATAGTCATTGTAGGTCCCTTCCACTGGTCCCTTCCATCATACATCAGAAAATCAGAAGTGAAATTGCTCCATTTGAATAATTACACACTAAATCTCTGCTTGAAAACTGCCATTCATACAACTGAAAGAGAAGTTAGAACATTCTTGAACTTCCCCCCACACAAAGTAAGGAGGAAAAAAAATTTAAAAAAAATCAAGCACACTCTGAGTAGTCTGGTTTGTCTACTTCAAATAGTTTGGGTTTGAAGAACAAAGATTATGTCTTTCCATTTTCTATAACGTAACACGATGTTGCACATTAACCATAAAAATACAGCATTGTATTGCTGGTATTCTGACTTATGTTGAAAATGTATTTATGATGAGACTCTACAGGGTTAGAACACGTGAGATCAGAACCATAAACACATTTGCTGAGTAACTAAAGGCTAGAACAATCCTGATTCTAATTTATTTTGAAGACATGAATCACCTGACTCTTTGTTCTTTCAAATTGACAGATAATGAGGGATTTTTAATGTTAAGATTTCATTATAAAGACTATATAAATAATGCATTACATCTTGGTAAACTCTTAATTATGCTATTTCATTCCAATATAAACCAAGAACAATTCTCATGCAGGCTTTACTGCAGATTTAACTGAATTAATCCGTTCACAGAATTAAATGTATTTCATTGTATTCAATGAAGTGTGATTTAACCCTTTAGTGGCATCCTGACAGAGACGTGATTCAGAAGCAGCACTTCCAGGATTGTTTACCCATCTGGAGCCGCTGCCACGACTCAGTCTGTGCTTTACATGCTTCTCTGCACTGTATCACAGAGTGCAGCCTCATGGGAGTTTGCTCACGCATGTTCCTCCGGCCCCGGGTTGATACTGACATCACACAAAGAGCAGTAAGAGAAAATAAACTGTCCTTTGCTTCCCTTCCTTACCTCATACACGCGTGGATGCACAGGAACGGTCTTTGCTTCAGCCGACATGGGTGAGCCTGAAACATCGCTGAAGGAGCTGGGCTTGTTCAGCCTGGAGAAGAGGAAGGTGAGGAGAGACCTCCTCGCCCTCTGCAACTATCTGAAAGATGGGTGTAGTGAGACAGGGGTCAGCCTCTCCTAAGTCACAGGTGACAGGGCAAGAGGAAAGGGCCTCAAGTTGTACCAGGGGAGGTTCAGATTGGATACCTGGAAAATTTTTTACACTGAAAGGGTTATTAAACATTGGAACCGGCTGCCCAGGGAAGTGGCTGAGACACCATCCCTGGAGGTATTTGAAAGATGATTTGACATAGCGTTTAATTACATGGTTTAGTGATTTATTTATTCTTTTTTTTAATCCCAGTTAGGTTGATGGTTGGACTAGATGACCTCAAAGGTCCCTTCCAACCTAGACAATTCTACTATCACACTTCAGGAGAGGTTTGTGTAATTGTATGTCTCAGCTATAGCAAGATGAGTTTAAAGCCAATGACTTGAGGACAAAGGCACTGTTTGTAGCGTGGCAGGCCACCGTCTTCACTTCCCATCCTTTCCCATTTTCCCCAAGGAAAGGCATTGCTCAGGTGTCCAGGCACCTTTTTTTTTTGCCAGGTAATGGCAAATCAAAGTGATCAGTGGCTGCAGAGCACATTCTGCCCAAGATCCCAGCAAGTGAGGGGCCTGTAGAACAGCAGTGCTGGGAGTGCTATGGCCAGAGGTGGAGTTTGGAAACATCAAGTGCTTATAACAAAGCAGCACAGGGAAAGTTAAAGACTTATCAAACATATTTCACTTAGCAATTTGGAAACTTCCTTTTCTGTAGCTGCAAGAAAGCCTTTGTGATTTGGCATCTAGAAATCCTGAGGAGACAGTGGAGATAAATATTTTATTTGTTGTGTTTAGATAAGGAATAGTATTTTAATTTGACAGGGTCTATCTTTTCTTCTCACACCTCTCAGTATCAGAGAAAAGACTAATGAGACACTAGATTTGAAATGTTAAGAAAGGGGATTTATTTTTAGTTTACTTTTCCTCTTCATTTTCAGTATTTATCATAGAGTTTTTCAGTTTTCAGCTAAAGGATATTTGCATACTGTTTACTCTAAATATGACAGCTGTGTTCTATGATGCTGAATTAGTATCATCAGGAACATTTAAAAGTATTTCCTATCCATCTAATCTTCTGGACCTGAAGTAAGAATAACAAATGTAGTGAGAAGAGCAAATTTTGGGGGCGGGTTCAAACTCAAACATAGCAATTAGGCCCCAAAGCAGTATGAGAAAGAAATTTGTACATGAGCAAACAAGTTTTAAATATTTTTTTTGTCTCTCTCCGGAACTTTTCACCGAGTATGCAAGACTACCATAGTTAATATACAGCATTTGCTAAAACGATTATTAGTTGAGAGGGAATATATTAATGGAGAAACCCTTCTTTCTTGCTGTGTTTTAAGTTCCTACCTACTTGCACCCCTCACCTTCCATGAAGTAAAAGACCAGGTTCCTCACAGGGAAGGCAGTGAGGCTGTTTGTTTAGCAACTGGGCAGAAAAACGCCAACACAGCTGCACGCAGTGAGATCACATTATTTATCTCACTGGGTCTGAATTCCCTCACTGTCACCTCCCTTCTATGCAATGCTTCCCAGATTGCAACAATCAAATTGGACTCAAAATTATTTGGAAAAGCTGTGAAATCCTTTAGTTACCCAATTACAGAAGAACATTTAACATTACATTCTGGATTCCACAACAAAACGTATACATATTTTGGTGTGGCTATTCTTCCTATGGGACTGCCCAGTCCTACAATCAATTTGATGACAACCAGGGATGAAACTAAATACAACCTGAAAATAATTAACTGAAGTCCTCTTCATCTCACAGCATCAGCAAAGGTAAATCAGCTACTGGAAAACTCGCCAAATGTAGATTTTCAGCCCTTTAGCCTTTGAATTCAAAGCTGGACGAATCTCCAAGAGGTATCCTTTTTATAATCTGGAGATATAAACCTTAAACTGGAACATGCCACATACTTTGGCAGTTTTAACATCAGCTGTAATGATGACTTTAAACTTTATGAAGTGTGTTTGATTATTTTTTTTTTCTTTTCACATATCCATTTTTAATACTGGTAATGTGAATAAGTTTTTCCTTTAAAATTGTTGTCAAATAGATTGGGGGAAGCTTTCCAAATAAAACAATCTTATTTAGAAGCACCTAAAATGCCCTTAATTAATGTAATTTCAGTATATAGCAAAATCCAGAGCCTAACTAACTTTAAAGTAAGATTGGACAGAAACAAATACTGTAAGATATTGTAAAATACAGATTTAAAGTTGTTTGGGATAGCTCAAATATTTCTCCAGATGGTCTCAGTGAAAAGTGATTTTTAAAAACAATATTCATCACCTGTTGCTAAGCATTCTCTCTTTTCAGTGGGAAAAAATTTGTACTCTAGGAAAATCTGGATTTGAATTTGCAAAAAAATAGTCACCGTCCTGGAAGCCAACCTTAACAGTCCACATTTTATCAGTACAAAATTTTCCAAAAGAGGTTGCAAGACAGATTAGTGTGTCAGCAAGCTGATGGATACACATACTTAAAAAAGCTTTAACAGTCCACGGAAGGCAATTCTTTACCTGGTCTTCTCAGAAGCTACAGTGGCTTTTAATTTTGGACTTTTGCTCGAAATAACAGCACTGAATTATTTCATTTTGATACGTAACTTTCTGAAGTTCCTGCAGCCAAGCACTCTTTTCTCTCTCAATGTATATGCATGTATGTGTATGTATGTACACACCCCCCCATGTGTAGATATACATACACACCCTCCTGTGATGTGACAGTGACTGGAAGTGCCATTGCCTTCCCTAACCTTTGAAACCTAAAATACGTATTTTAAAAAGTCCAAGTCACCACTTAATATCTGATGCCCCCTCGTGGCTGCAAACACCACCTACAGGTACAATTCTCTTTTGCAGCAAAACCAATTAATTATAAGCAATAAAAAGAGAAAAAATTTAGTATGAGTCTTGTACAAAAGTGGAGTGACATTCATAAATAATAGATGGGAACTGGAACATCTAGTTTTACAGTGCAGTTTATGCCTGTGTTTAGAAGGAAGGATGAGTATGAAGAAAAACAAGCACAGAAGAAAAAAAACTAAGAAAAATGGAAAATGCCTGATGGCAGAATTGGAGAAAAATAATTTAAGTGTCTCACGACATAAAAAATAACGTATTATCAAATTATTTTCAAAAACCTGTGTTACATGGAAAGGCCAAAAAGCTGGGTAGCAAAGAAATAAAAAGGTGAGCAACCTATCCCTTAAGAGTGGGTCTGCCCAAAAGGCTGCTGCAGTCGGAAAAGCTTAGGAGAGTTAGGAGCAGTGGCACAGATACGATACCTTTCAGGGTAAAAACGTTCTGCCTAAGACTCGCTACGGAATTCAGTTACTGTGCTGTGGATGTTCAATCACATTTAGCCCTTACTACCTGACATGCAACTACAATAGTGCTCTTGCTAAAAATGAAAATTAAGACAAGATGTTAAAGTATTCATTACCTGAACAGACAGTGCACCACCCATCTTCTGAATTTTTTTTTGTAGTGAGTAGATGTCTTTATAAAAATAGGAATTAAAGTCAGATTTCAGAAATGCTATCGGTATCACAATCATTTGGAGATGAGCAAGAACATTTTGGCATTATACCAAAGAATACATTCTAATAAAGCAGGTGTTGCAGGTTTACAGACTATACCTTCTATTAATATTCTAATCTTAAACAAAGTGTTTTAGTCTTAGACTGAGACAAACAAAACAACATAAAAAACAAACAGAAGTAATCAAGCCAGGAAACCAAAATATTTATACTAGTTTTTGGTAAACATTATTCAGTGGTTCTCTCTTTAAAAAAAACCAAACAACATAACCATAAACCCCAAGCCCAGCACCCCCCACAATCATTTATATACCTGGTACTCTGTAACCACCACAGAAAACTCCCTGGTGACTACAGGCTGCAAGTGAAATGAGGTGTCCAGCTCTTCTGAGCCCTCTTACTTGAGCACATCAGGAATTGCACCTCAAGCCTCAGGCTGTTTTGGAATGTGAGGGATGACCCCACTAAGCCTGAGCTAAAGGGGTCAGACTCAAGCTGGTTGTGGTACCAGCAGTTGTGTTTCCTACCTGCAAGAAGCATCACTGGCAGCAGCAGACACTGTGGGAAGCCTTTAAATGTTTCAGACACCTGGTTTACTTGGGCTGAGGCCCAAGAATTCACCTATTGATGCCTTCCATAGCAGTCACCATTGCTCTCTCACTCTCCTGACTTTCTTTCTCCCCAGTTGTCTTTTTCCAAATTAACAGTGACGTTGGAAAGGAAGCCAACATAACATATTTATGAGGGAAGACTCAGAGTCTCAACAGCTGGACCCTGAAGGGATGAGTGGGTCAAAAAAACAGGAAAAAAGCATGAAAAGCAAGCAAGCTTGTCAGCTTGGAATAGTCCCTCCCCCAGCATCTGTCTCTAGTCGGTGTTTATCCCTGCATTACTGCTACAATTTCAATATAATCCTAAAGTCACCAGTCACTATTCTCAAATCACCCAGCAGTTGTGCCTGTGGCACACAGGACAGATGCTGTGTGCCCTGAAGAAGGTCACACACACACACAGAGGGCAAGTTTCTAGCACAGCTGAAGTTACAATGCATGATTTTCTATTTACTATGCCCCTCCTAAATTAACAGATTTTTTTTCTTTCTTCTTTTTAAGAGGAATAGAGGTGAAAGGAGTGTGAGCATCCCTACAGGAAGGGATATATTTAGCAGTGGTGTATACTAGCGCACACAACTAACGATTGACATCCTCTGTTATCATAACCACTGTGAACGCTGAGGGTAACCACACAGGTGGCATCTTTATTTCACAAGATTAGAGATACAGTACAAAATGAATCTGTACATCTTTCTATTAACAGAATTTGTTTATACAATTATATTACATTTGACCAGCCTTTATACTGATTTTAAATACAAAATAAATTTACAAAACTCCTACAAGACCCTTTAAAGAACTGCAGCTGATAAAAACAAAGGGTTCCCCCCCAATAGTCCCTATTTGCCATATGCATTTGCAGTAGTTCAAATCAAACTAAATCTTTTTAGTTTAATATTCTCTGAAAGAAAAAATAGAATTTCAGTTCATTGTTGCCTATCTAAAAAGGAAGCAACTTGCAAAGTGATCCCCTTTTATAGGCCAAAACTAGCATATAATAGGTGGAAACTAGATAATGCATAGTCTTAAAAGTCCTTTCACAATCCATGTTTTCACGTTCTTCTCCAAAAAGAATAATATTTGACAGGGTTTGTTGGTTTGTTTTTTTTCTTTTAACTTCAATTAGAGCAGCTGACTTACAGAAGATGACTAAAGCGTGAGTGAAACTATCTTATAAGAGCCTCATTGGGATGTTTGGATCAAAGACCTTATCAAAGACAGCTCTGGGACAAGTTTCAGAGTGATGAACCAGAATCCTGTTTTATCAACAGTTCAGCATTTCTTTCAACCAGCAAGAAGAGCTAGTGTGTTTGATTAATAATTTGAGATGCGGAAAAACGTTTTCCCTCATATCTTTCCACAGTTTTCCTAAACATAAAACTCCCACTGACAACAGTTACTACTATGTAGTTTCATTCTCCGTGCAGGGAGAGCAGAGCACATGTCCCAGAACATCAAATAGGCAGGTGCTTGCCTACATTACTATCAAGAAATAATGTAATTTTTCCATTCAAAGCATGCTGAACTTACCCAGAAATACTTCTCTTAAATCAAGCTTCCCTTCTAAAATACTCCAGCATATAAACTGTAAGACAACCTGCATGCTGCCAAAAGGGAATAGTACTTCACTGCAGGAAACTGAGCAACCCAGCTCCTTTAGGAAAAAGGCTGCTTGATAAACTGAGTGCAAGCCAAGAAATATATTGCTAGTAAGAGTTAAATGTACTTCCCTCAAAATGCAAGTTTCAGCACAGAGTAGCAAGGGATTGTCACAAAAACTTAAGTCATGTTGTAGACAACTGATTTAGGAAACGTATTCATTTCTTTAATCCCTGAGTTAACTTGCCATTACTCATGGTAAGTGCCTTTTTACTACTACCACTTCATTCAAATGAATGTCATCCAAAAAAGTTAGTGGTAGTAATTTGGTGGAAGGGAAAAAAAGCAGGAGAAAGACTTCCTTATTGCTTCTTCAAAAAGCAGTTCTTTAAAGTGAAATAACTTGCTGATCTTCAATCCTTTTTTTCTGCTGATTTCTTGGATGTAAAAATGCATCGGGTTCAGTGAAAGTCAGCTATAAGACTGTCACATAGCAGCAATGATGAGAGATTCTCATGCAAATAGGATAGAGCTTTTAGAATTTAGTTCTAACAGATCAAACAACCAAAACATTTTAATAATGCAGTAACAAAATTGTTAAACATCCTAAGAGACCAATACCAACGAACCAATGGTATTTAACTGAAAAACATTTTCCATATAATCTTTAATTTATTCATGCCAAGCTAAGAAGAGCTATTAAGTGACAGAGGCAAAAATACTTCAGAGGGAGTGTTCAGAAGTCACAGATATCTTAAGAAATGCAGCTGGGGAGTGCTGTACATTTTAGACACTACAATTAAATTCAATACTGCTCCATCTGCTAATGATGATTAAGACTGAACAAGACGTTCGTCTATCACGTGCTTCAACCCTCCGAACTAAAATAAAAGATTTGTCTTCACATAACCAGCATAAGCTTTTTGAAGTACTGAGAAGTTCTACCTATATTTTAATACTAGTCATCCATGACATTTCAGTTTACAGAAGAGTGGATTGCTTATCTTCTTTCCCAAACTACAGATCTACTGTGCAACAGTATCCTTACAAATGTATTAAGTATGAAACCATCCCAAAATCTCAGTTCTAAATAAAGCATATTGATATGTTGCTGCAAATCCACCGGAATAAAATATTTGCATGACAGGAAGCCCTTAACTCTTTAAACACAACAGCTTTTGTGAGAAAGCAGCTAAAGCCTCCTCATTTGCATTTCATTCAGCTTTAAGACAGTATATTCAGAGGGTTTAATGCTAATACAGAAACAAATATTAACAGCCATTGGTAAATAAGATCAGAAACTTCTGCATTTCTTCCCTCTAAACTACTCCCCTGTTGCTTCCCACCCCCAACCCCTGAAATTATAGTTCAATGAATATCGTTACTAAGTGAAGATTCCTCTTGCAGTCTAAAAACATCACTCCACAGGTCGCGTTCCTTACGCTCGCTAAAAAGCCTTTGCACTGACCTGGTGGTATCAAGAAGCCATAAACCATTAGTCCTCTTTCTCTTTGGATTTTCTTGTTACAAGGCATCCTCAAGATGGCACAGCCAGAGACGTTATTTTGACTTCCTCATGTATGCCAGGTACCAGAGAGGTTGGCGACAACCAGAGCACTGCTGTAATCCAGCATACAAATTTTTAGCAGTCAGCCAAACTTTGGGGTAGCATCACTGGCATCATCCCATGCCCTTCTGTAGAGAGCATGCACCTTCAGGGCCCTTGTTGTAGATGCAATAAACAGACGCACGCACGAGATACCACATACTTTTCTTTCTTGCAGTGCAGATCACTTAAAGGATGGTTGAAAATTAAACACAGAACTTCCACCTCTAGAAGTGGGGGAAAAAAAAGAAAATAAAGCAAGCTAACTCACTGAGGTTTCTGGCTCTGTCCTTTCTTCAGTGTCCACAATAATACTGGTGCTTTCTGTAATCTAGACTCATCCTCTCTGTAAGAACAAAGTTTAAATAATTTAGGAATGCTACCAATTTGTTTTTACGTCATGAAGTATTGCAAAGTATACAGGCTCCAAAAAAGTTTTAGAAGGATGTAAGATCTGGGCACTATGTGGACAGTTGTCAACTGATGAGTTTTACAGACCCAACCTGTCCCAATCAGCCTCCTGGGCTACGCACCGCCTGCTGCGAACTGCCTACTAGAAGGGGAAAATGGAGGAAAATACTGAAAATAAAAAATAACAGAGTGGCATGTTTGCTGGCTTAGTCTTAGAGAGTTTATAAATAACCTATGTTAAATCATTCAGGATAGCATAAAAGACCAAAGCATAAGAAATAATGAAATAAGGATTGTAGAAATACTTGGGATGCAGATCAGAAAATAAGTTGATACAGCTCTAGTCTTTTTAGAGTTTGAGTACAGTTCAGCTTTGTGGACTTAAATTGGCCATAAAACTATTACTCTTATTACTTTTATATAGGGCAACTGCTATCAAGCAGGAAAAAGCCTTCCAATGCTAGCCTTCTGCTCTCTCTGGGAGATAAAAAGGACTCTGAATAAAGAGGAACTAAATACAGCAGGCAACATTTTTGTAGTAGCACTCGTGTTTCCACGAAAAAAGCCATAGTGTTATTCCATTGGCACTGAAATAACATTCAAATCAGTTTCAAAAGAATTTTCTTATCCCTGAAAAAAGGCATCATTCTAAGCAGCTTTCAGACTTTTTTTTTTTTTAAACTTCTTTGAGCCTCTTTTGGGGGAGGGACTGTTGATCTGAAGTCCTAAATCACAATGAAAATTGTTCCTTTTGGAAAAATCCAGTTCTTTCACAGAGGCTCTTGTTGCTATTGTGGTGCTTGATGCTCTGGTGGTGGTTCTTGTTGAGGCACAGCTGGCCGCAGTCCTGCTGGTCTGGGAATTGCCTGGTGCTGCCTTTGTCTGTAAGCTATAATTGTTCCCAGGAGCAAAGCGATGATGGTCATAAGGTAAAGGTCCCACTCAGGCCCCAGCAGCTGGTCCATATCAATATGTGAGAACACCTCTCTTATCTAGGAAACAAGAAACCCATATCATCACATTCAAGAGCAAGAATGGGAAGTTAATTTGATTTTAAATTTGATTTATAATGTTTTCACATACAAGCACCAGTTCTAAAACATCAGTAGCTCTTTTCCTCTCTGAAAAATTAATATCACATCAGATATTCTTACTATCCAGGAACTAAGTCCCAAAAGGACTAAGATTTGTGCAGATAAAGTACAGGAAAGTTAAAGTGACTTACTGTTAGTTTTGATTGAACTGCCTTTTTATCACATTTCCACTTTCAAAAGCATTACCCAACACACGCTTTATGCTTCACTTCTGTGCCTGATGGTACTAGAGAGTCTTTGTCAATTTAAATCCACATCAGCAGACTTAAAGCTCGGAATATCCGTGTTCTGACTACTAACTTCTGCAAGCAATGCATGGGTATCTGATCAATTGATTTAGAGTATTTTGACTGTCCACTCCTGAAAGTCGCCAGTCTCAAGACTGTATTAAATTTTGACAAATTTAGCTGGATTGCCTGAATTGCATTTGCTGTAAGTAGTAATAATTTTTTACCATTTAAATGTATAAAATAACCCAAAAGAAAATACGAAGCCAGAATACTGGAAATATTTCAGGCATTATATGGAAAGAATTCACCTAAACTCCAGGCATTTTTTTTTTAGTGCCATCACTCGGCAGAAACTGTGCAGTAGCTGAACTATCTAATGTAAATAATAATCTTTTTCCCCACAGAGACCAAACACAACTCAAGTGGGATTGCTACAGCTGATTATAAAATCACATGAGAATTAGGACTAAAAAAACCCAATTTTCTTTCTGAAGAGCAATTATGACACTGTAATCTTCCGCTTAACTTCTACAGCGGACAGTCATGGATAGGAATGGTCAAACAGGTCAGGGAAATTCTCTTCAAGTGAAGAGCAGCACAGGAGAGCACTGGCTACACGTATTTCAGTTTCACACGATTGCACAAACAAGAAATAGGAATCACAGCTTCAGTAACTTTCTTAATATGCAACAGCACAACATGTACCTGTCCTAAGTTTTCAGAAGGCTCAAGTAAGACTTCTACTTAAGTAAGATTACAACTCAAGCTTCTTTTAAAAATGGAAAACATATTCATTGTTCCTTTTAGTTGTGCATTACTTACATTGATTTCTCGTACATACTGCAAGGAATAAATCACTCCAAGCTTGCAAAGTGCTAGGAAGACTGGAACTTGAGCATCTGGGCTTGCTTCAGCTGCCATGTCATAAAATCGTTTTGCGAGATGAATATCCTAAAATTAGGAGGATACAAAGCTCAATTTTGAAGCACTTGAAAAATAAGCCACAATACGTAGAGCTTTTTCTATAAGCTATTGTATACCATCATTTGAATACAAGGGTTTTGGTCAAGTTAAAAGCATACCATTCAATAAAACTTCCCCATTTTTTTTTGAGGAATGTTCTGAGGGAAGTAAAGGGAAGCTTCAGTCTGAGGATGAAGCTATCCGAATGTCCTGGTTTGAGGTAAAATGAACCAATTTTCTGTTCTACAATTTTACTTTCTTAGCTGGGCCTCTTCTAACTAAACTCTGAAATTAACAGCACACTGTTCAGAGAACTGTTTCGTCTCACAGTGATAAGACCCAATTATCCCAAGGAATGGTATGCAGACAGGCCCTTCTTTATCCTTATTGGTGGAACAACCAAGGTCAGGGAATTTTGTTATTTGCCCCGTTGTTGGAGGGTCGGAAGCAGAAAAGCATTCAAAGGTCCCACCTGCAAGGAGGAGCGGACAGGACAACTGACCCAAAAACTGACCACCAGGGGTATTCCATCCCATCCCCATCATGCTCAGTGTAAAAGCTGAGGAATCAAAAGGTCAGGCCGCCTTTTTTCCCCCCCTCTTTCGTCAATGGCCAACATCCAAGGAGGACTCTGCCTGTTTGTCTGCCTTTGATCCTGATCCGAGCGTTCCTGACTCCAGATCTGGAATCCAGCCCCTGTCGATCACTGAGTCCAGTCTGGGACTGTTGCCTGCTGGTGATGTAGTCATCCTGGGAGCTTGACATGGTTTGGTACACACGGTATACTTTTTTTTTTCCTTTTCTTTTTGTTTTTATTAAAGTAGTTTAGTTTTTCTAAACTCCTGAATCTCTTTAAATTCTTCCTCTCCTCTTTTTTTCCTAAAATGGGGAGGAGGGGATCATCTGTCCTTTTCTGATTTGCTCAGAACCACGATACCTAACTGTGAGCTTCAATGACAGCACCAAAAAGACTCCCATTGAGATATTCAACCCCTGCCTTGCAAACAAAGGCACATATTTAGGTAACTCTAGTACACTCTAACAAATCTAACTCCATACCGAACATGAAAGACTAAGGATGCACAAGTCATGGAGGAGGACAGAGCAGCAGCTCCCCTGTTACACCGCACTGTGCCTGTTGCACACTGTGGCTTCTAACCATTTCTGCATGTACTCCCAAATGAGATTCTACTCCTTATCCAAATGAGACATAACTTGCATTAGTGAGGGCAGCCTGGCAAAAGTATTAGCCCAAGCAGAGGGCAAGTTTAGAAAGAGCTTAAATTAGTGTTCCCTTCTGTGGTAGCTGAAACAAAAAGGCAACTGTAGCAAGAACAGAGGATACATGTACCCTAATAGCATATCTTTGCTTGTTTGGGCCTTTTTTGGTTCCTTTTCAGTCACATACTGTACAATGTGAGGATACTGGGATACAAGCTGCCTATGTTCACCCAGTGACGGGAAGCACAGGCCTGTGTAAGACTTACCTCTGGAAGTATTCCAAGTTGGACACTTAAAATAAGAGAAACCTCTAGGACTTCATATCACATGTTTGTTTTATTATTTTATCCTGACTGTGAAATACCATAAATATTTTCTGCTTACAGACACAGCAAAGCTTAGTTCCATAAGACAAGTAGAAGTAACAGTATGAATATCAACACATTACATGAATGAGGTGTGCTAGCTCACATTTCAGTATTTTAATTCAATAGAACAACTCTCAATACTTCTTGAGCCTGGAAAGCCTGTCTTTTGTGTAACTATTTAAAAGAGTTTCCTCACCTCCTTTGTACTGTGCTAGTGGTTAGTGTCAGTTCAGAAGCAGATCCTAAATCGTGGCTTATTTTGATTTCTATATTAGCAAATTAGTACTGTGTCCAGCTTTGGAGTCCTCAACACAGGAAGGACATGGACCTGTTGGAATAGGTCCGGAGAAGGGCCACTAAAATATCTGGAGAGGTGGAGCACCGCTCCCTACGAAGACAGGCTGAGAGAGCTGGGGCTGTTCAGCCTGGAGAAGAGAAGTGACCTTAGAGCAGCCTTCCAGTGTCTGAAGGGAGCTACAGGAGAGCTGGAGAGGGACTCTTTGTCAGGAAGTGTAGTGACAGGACAAGGGGGAATGGTTTTAAATTGGAAGAGGGGAGATTTAGATTAGATACTAAAAAGAAATTCTTTACTGCAAGGGTGGTGAGACACTGAGCCCAGGAGTGGTTATGGATTTAATCTAATATTAGTAAATGCACTGTGCTGATGCAGACTATCAGCTTACAGCTTACTCACCTGCTTGATGCCCAATCCCTTCTCATGCATGTAGCCCAGATTAAACATTGCTTGGGCACTGTGCTGTTGCTCTGATGCCAGTCGATAGTGAATAAATGCAGTTTCATAATCAACATCAGTTCCAAAACCATAAAAATGGTAATCTCCAAGCTTAATTCTTGCAACAGTATATCCTATTAATCAAGTAACAACACAATAAGATGAAATAGTTAGGCAAAGAAAGCCTTTCTGTTTCACAGGAAGATGCAGTAAGGGTTTAGTAGTTTGAGCAAACTCTTTCCTTTTTTACCCCCCTCTCTCACATAAACTTTTTGGTTTTGGTTTATATTGGGTTTAGCAAACCAAAAGAAAATTATTTCTGTTTTCAGGAAATTCCTTTTACCAGTAATCCAACCAACATTTGCATTGCTATTTAGTAGCATCAGTTGAAAATCAGCACCATGTTATTCATAGTCATTTATCACAGAAAAACTTTTCACTTGTTATAGGGTGATTAAGGGCTTCAGCTTTGTTTTTAACACTGAGACACCGAAAACTTGCAAAATAATATCTCTCATCATCATTGGGTAACTGAATACTTACAAACTGAGAGGATGGAATGGTTAAGTTTCCATTAAAAGCCAAGTAGGTTTGAAGATTTTCAGACAAAACTCTGAGGCTTCACTCACATGATACTTATGCTCTTAAGTAAAAAGCTACTATAGACATCGGTGTAGATGCATCTACATGGAAGTCAGAGACCTCACTCTGAGATATTTAATGACTAAGTTTAGTTTTGCTTATTTTAGGATCACAAGCACCAGAGTTTAAACTTTGGTTGGTTGGACATTAAGACTGCATTCTTAATCACTGAGCTTTGTGTTCTTTGAATAGGAAATTGCATTTCTTATAAATTATGACAAGTAGCAAAATTCTAAAGGGTA
The DNA here is from genome assembly GCA_013400375.1 of Thinocorus orbignyianus. NCBI lineage: Eukaryota > Metazoa > Chordata > Aves > Ciconiiformes > Thinocoridae > Thinocorus > Thinocorus orbignyianus. The sequence goes on along the minus strand of VXBW01008054.1, from coordinate 953,526 downwards.
CTTTGTATCTATTTTTCCAAATGAATTTATTTTTAGTAAAGTCAGTGTAAACATTTCTAATGCTGTTTCACTCTGCTTTGTAATTCCATATGGGATGGCAAAAGAAACACATTGTACGTTTACGTTTTAGTCCTTTTAATCTTCAGGATTTCAGAATGGCTCAGAACTGCAAGCATATTGCAATGACCTTAAAGTTAACAGAGGAACAAAGAACAGCAACTACTCTATGTGGAATATAACTGACATTGACCAGAAGGAGTTAAGGCTTCCCCCTCCTTCCCTCTTTCATAAAAACCACAAGATCAAACATCAATGATTATACTGAAAATTATTGGAATTGTGAGGTACGGACATACCTTGAGCAGCTGCTCTATTCCAGTGAAGCAAAGCTCGAGGATAGGTTTCATTTTCTCCTACTATGCTGGCTTCTTCTAGAGAAGAAAGTTAGTCAGTCAAACAGGAGCACAGCACATGCACACAATACCATACACAACACCATATGCTTACATTCAGCCTGGAGAAATGGATTAAAAATTTGAAGAAATACGTGCTACAGCACTAACAAGATTTAAGGCATCTGAAACTTCCAAGAAGTCTGTTCACTAATATGGTCTTTCCATGTATCAGCCCACATAAGAGCTAACAACAAACGGTATCATTTCACCCTGAAATATCGCTTACCAAGTGTCCTTCCTATTCCTGCTCTAGGAGATTCTGAAGCATCCTTGAGGAATGCCAGAAGATACACACAATTTGGACTCTGACAAAGGTGCACTCAAATACAAGGCTAAAGTATAAGCTATTTTAGTCTGACCATCTAAAAACCAAGACTACAAAAGTAAAATGAAGGCTTATATTCCTTAACAGCCAAAGACTCCATATTTTACACAGCAGTGCTACAGCTACTTCAGAACACACATTATTTTACTTGTCCATGTCATAAATTGAGGGTTGTTTAAGTATCAGAGTTCAGAAAGTTCAAAGGATTTATAACTTTTTTCACTTTTAGACTAAGTGTGGTTTCAGCTATATGATCTCACAGTTGATACACAAACTATCTGTATAAAGTTCATAAAAGAATTTTAAATTAATCTTCAGTTGAGATTCAGATGTATCTGAGTAATGACAATCAGAATTTTAACGTAAAGGAAGATGCTATTTCTTTGCAAGAAGGTACTCCCAGCCAAGACCGTCATTGCTGTAGCTTGTCTAAAGATGAGTCACCAAGGCACCCTTGAAATACATTAACTGGAAATTGAGATGTTAGATTAGTCTATTAACCACCTGTAGATTATTTCTATATTAAGAAACAAAGCTCTAACAACACCTAGATTTCTGGGTTTGAGATCCAGAAGGTTTAAGTATACTGGGTTTGGTAGTTTCTAGAAAGAAATCTAACACAACCAACTGCCAACCTCTTCATCCTTGCTTCAACAGTATTAAAAGTAAAATTACAAAAAAAAATCTGGAAAAAAAAAAACAAGAAGAGACATTACAAACAAAGGAAACCAAAGCTTGTATGCCTAGTAAAGGCCAGATGTAAAACTACTGTAATTCCTACTTTACAGATTTAAAAAGGAAATCTTAAGTCTGGGTTTAGGAAGCCCAGGGAAGAAAATTTTCAGCTCTGTACAACTTCTTAAAGCATTCCCTCCCTATCCCATTTTTTAAATCATGTAACTTAGAATTTAAGTATATTCTAACTTTTAGGCCAGAAATCTATCCTTAGAGGTGAAAATTAAAACTGATTGCTTTCCAGTGTGATGAGCAAGAAAGGACATGTGTCTCACTGAAGTTCTAACTGAGTAAGAGCTAAGTGATCATACCTTCAAGCATAATTNCTTCCAGCTCTAACCATTCTATGATTCTATGATTCATACTAGCATTCTACTAAATGGGCTACTACAGATCAACTGCAAAACACCCACAAACCAACTTCCAACATAAATGCAGGTCCTTACTCTGATCAAGTATGAAAGCAGCATTGCTTTGTGCAACTTCGTAGCCTTGTTCTGCCAGGAGAAGATACTGAACCACAGCAGAATTTGAATCACCATCTTTATAGCTGTTGTAGGCAGTCATCAGCCTTTCAGACCAACGCCCCCGTTCGCACACGTTCTTAAACAACTGCAGAGGGGGAGAAGGAAAAAAAAAAAATTACGGGAGAAGACTGGTTGTCAGATACTTCAGAAATTTAGCTTTTGCAAGAGCTAAACCTTTAACAATGAAACGCCTGCTCTAAATATTTGCATTTCACAGGAAAAACCTGATAGACAACTCACTGCTTTAGGCAGTCTCACTTTAAGATACAAGTTACTGAGCAAATAGGAACCAAGATTCAGATGCTTACTCAGAATTATTCTTAAAACTCAGGTTTTCTGTTACACTTAAACTCATGTCTGAATGAAAACTGTGGTACTTCTAAAGCAAACACTGGTATTTTATATTTTGTTCTTCTCATGTTCTTCAAAGTTAATAAAGGAAATGCAAACTTGCCATATCAACATAAAAATAAAGATTTTTCTCATGAGATACAAAGGAGTTTGATAAGATCTCACTTTTCCTTTTGATAGCCTTGGCTCTGCAGTCACCAGTGGATTTTTGCTAAGACAAATTTCCAGTATAAGCTGACATGTTTATATCCAACCTTTTGCAAGTCAGTATTATTTAACCTTTCTAAATGGATAACCTTACCTCCACAGCAGTATGACAGGATCGCATCACTCCAGTGCCAGTAGCATGCATCTGAGCCAGATTATAAAAAGCCAGAATGTGGCCACCCTGGGAGGCCAAGTTAAAATATTTCAAAGCTTGTTTGTAGTCTCTCTTGACTCCAATTCCATCTAAAAGAAAGAATAAGTCATTACTATTTATTGCTCTTGATAAGCAGAGTTGCATGAAATAAAGAAAAATGTTGTGAAAGTGTTAAAAAAAAACCAGAATAAAATATAAATTCAATGCAGTAAGAACACTCTATATGCAGTATATCTACACTTCTAATGCCACCTAGTGAACAGTTACTGAAAGGGCAGATGCTTAGACCCAGAAAATCATCATTGTGATGCCACTTACTGTAATACATGGAACCTAGCTGGAGTTGTCCATCAACCCATCCCTGTTCTGCAGCCTTCTGGAAATACTTCAGTGCTAGCTCGTAGTTCTGCAGGAAGATTTAGTCCAATCATTAGAGCCTTGCAATACACCACAATTTTAAGTAAAGAAAGCAAATACGCACACGTGCAGTCTGTCAGTGCTTGGACAGATCTGGATTACAGAAAAATTATAGTGAAATGACCTAGTGCAAAAAAACATTAATCTGGTCAAAATTCAGATACAACAAATGAAATACCCTACAATCATATTAGCATGTCTTAAATCTGTAGCCATCTCCAAGCTGGCATCCATCTATAACATTGCTGTGAACTGTTACGCTTAACAGAATGGATGCCTGTTCTGTTTCTAGAACAATTAGTTAAATAATTTCCTCAACTTTGGTCTAATTCAACTTCTGAATATCTGTTTGTATAGCTAAATATAAAACATTTGAAAAGAAACGTTCTTGTGGGGAAAGCACCATGGCAAATTAACTAATTAAAAGCTTCAAAGTGTTCCTCCACTCTCACAAGATAAATAAACAGAAATAGGTAGGGTTTGTTTTATTTGATAAGAAAATTAGAGACAAGTTCAAAACTCCTACTAAAAAGTCACACTGCTATGCATGTCTAATAGCTTCAACAACACTTTCAGACTCATTAGAAGGAACTCAGCATGTTTCATAGCTGCTAACTCCACAGTGATTTTTTTTTTTTCTTTTTTCAGATCACAGGTTTGCTCATGGAGCTTTCAGTGTAATGGTTAACTTCACAATTAAGTTTTCTATGGTACTTCCCACCAGAGAAAAATTTTGTTGACAACAAGAAGTTACACAATCACCTATGATTAGAAAGACGACTGTCAAAAGCTTACCACTGGAACACCTCTTCCATAGAGGTAAGCCATTCCTAATCCACTCTGGCCAACCGGATTACCCTGAAAACACAGGAAAACACTTCTGCAATGACAGGCAAAATGTAGAGCTACATGTCTTTAACATTACTAAAATAAGTAGTGCTTAAGACAGATCTGTTTTGTAACTTTGCTCCTAGTAGCAACAGCTACTTAGGGAGAAAACAACATCTTCAGTAACCTTCATTCAGTAACCACACAGGCAATTAAGAAGAAAAAGAAAAGCTTTCAACACTTGTTATTAAAGTCTACTGTGCACTTTCAAAATGTAGTGCAAGATGTAGAACCCACACCCATAGAAAGGTGGGGTATTATTAGCTTTCTGAGATGTTCTGGATGCTACAGAAGCTCCCAAAAGAGCCACAGGAACCCTGAGTATCTGTCTTAAATTAAGGTCAGACGAATGGTTGTACTATGGGCTGGATTAACGACCATTGCCCCAGCAAAAGTGTGCACTATGGTATTCCTTCAGTGCCAGGACAGGCAACGGTGCACAGCAGAAGCCTTCAGTGAATGTAGGAAATTAGCAAATTGAGGGACACTCACTCTAGGACAGAGGTGTAGAACAGCAATCTAATTGTGGAGTGCAAAAACCATGAAGAACCATCAAAACTTTAGCACATGAAACACAGTAGATGAACACCTTTCCTGGAGGGCTACTTGTGCTTTAACTGTACAAATGCTATCACAAGGGACAGGTGAAAGACAGACATGGGGCATTAACAGCCAAAACCCCAACAGTCCAATGAGTTGAGAGGTATAAAACCAAAACCATTAGCTATTCCACTGACCACAAAACAGAACCAAAATAATAATTTCTGTGACAAGTCAACCTCATTAATGAAAATTAACTCTTCACAGAATTGTAGCCTATTTAGGTGAGCAGTATTTCATACCGATGAGAGCATTCCTCACAGTGACACTTCTCATGCTGGACACAGTGTCGTGAAGCACCCTAACCAGAACTGAAGGGAGTTCTTGATGTTTTAGACAAGCAGGGTTTAATTATGGGCTATAGTTGAAAGTAGGTGTACGCACATGAAAGTGCACAAAAAGAACCATTGGCAGCATTTCTGAGGTAATCAAGTTTTTCATGCATATGCTGTATTTCCAGTTTAGAGATAATCATACCATATCAGCAGCTTTCTTGAAATAATGAAGAGCTGTTTCATTGCTCTGAGGCACAACATCACTTCCTTCTGAGTACATCTGAAGGAGAAAGGTACTATTAACAAACAGCTGAAGAAAGTTTAGCGTGGAGATAATGAAGCATTTTCAACTCTGCATGAGAGGAAGTCTATTGCAGTACTAGACTATTCTGAATTATTATACTGAATAATCATTAGAGAACTTGCCCAGAAGCAGAAAACACATCTTTATGCTGTAAAATTCAGAGAGTTTAACTTTCTAATGGAGAATGAGCTGCCCATAAAATTAAAAAGTTTTTATGAAAATATATTTCATTTTTGAGTTCTATCAGCGTGCAGTGAAGAACACATAATCAGGCAAAAGTGAGACCAGTGGAAGTCAAACTATATTGGCATTTAAAATACTTCTTGAAAACAAAGTAAAAATTGGTCACTAAGTCCTGTTCACTTCAGCATTTATTAGGTACAAAACACTCAAGCCACAGAAAAAGCAGGAACCTGTAATTTCTCCTGTCAGATGCCTTGACCAGCACATTATGCTACTTTTCCTGCTCTACAGACAGGAATTTTGCATCCTCTACTGCAGAAATAGCCTGAAAAAGACAAGCTAGAGCTGCTGTTTATTACAGCCTAACTTTAAGAGGGTACTCACATGGAGTAATAAGGATTTAGCTCCTCACAGGGTGAAGGCAGCCTGCAATCCAGGTCTCAGGCAAGTGACCTACATACCTTTCTAAGAACTAGAACATTAACACGACCAAAAGCTGCTTATCAATCATGTTTTATATTTAAAGAAGAAAAGGACTTAGATCTGAAGAAACTGATAAAATAGCTCCCCTTACAGATAGACTCAGGCTTTGATTCAGAGTAGATGCAGACCTATTGGCAACTCTGACTCAGATGCCTCAGTTCTCTACACAGAATAAGAATAAGTCTTTCCCCTTTCCTTCCTGAACTTAGCACTTCCCACCAGGCAAATTTATGAGAAGCTGTACCGAACAGCATAGTGGCCTACCCTGAGTTTTGAACTCCACCACAGAAAAAGGACATCTAGGTATTTAACTATTTAATTGAAAAAAACTAAAATTCTAGTCCAAGTTTTTTCAGAAAAAACAATCCCAAATACTCCTAGTGTGAAGAAGCAAGTAGAAAATTTAGAATACACAGAATAGACTACGACACTCAAATCTTGCAGGACAATTCAAAATAGTAGCAAAACAGAAGTACTTCAACTCCAGTATTCAAGTTTTAGAGTGCCTGATATCAGAAAGTAGGAAATACTTATTATTTTTCATTGAAAGACAGTCAATTTGCTCACTTTTGAGAGTGTTCAGATCTTACCTTTCCTAGAAAGGCCATGGCATGTGAATTGCCGGCATTAGCTGCTTGATTGAAGTACTCAAATGCTCGCTGTAGGGAAGAAAACAAGTATTTTAGTCACCACGACTATAATTTGAATACCTTGTCAATGGACGTAGATTGCTTGTTAAGTTACTTTCTTCTTCTGGGGATAAGAGAATTACCAATCCCACTTACTTTAACATATGCAACAGGGCTCCCCACTTATCGGAATATCGAGCAGCAATCCCTCTCAACAGTGTATTCCAAAAAGCAGAGGAAAAAACCAAAAACCCAACAACTGCTACTATGTAAAAGCTACACAGGTAGAGTTTCTTCCCTACTGTACCTACAAACTCTATCTAGAAGAAGAGAGGTCTGCCAGTTCCTATTCCAGTTTTACACAGAGCTTGGTTATACTCATTCTGAGCACTTGATATCATCTCTGAACTCTTACAGAGCTGTCATTTCAAGGTATTTCAGATGTGATGACCATTACGTGATTTCTTGTTGGTAGCTGAGTCTGAAAATAATCCTCAGTTCTCCATTTTTCAATGCATACTTTAAGAAGAGGTTAGCTATTTTAACTTCTCTAAGCAGTAGCTAGGTTGTCTTACATCAGTAGAAGTTCTGTTTTCTATGCACACTTAAATATCCTTAATAATGAAGGTTGCACTGTACAGAAGCAAAATACTCTTGCAAGCCACAAACTAAACTATCATTGCTAATGCACACACAGCTCACCGGGAAGATTCTATTACTTGTACAGAAGCTCAGCTGGTTTCAAGTACTATTTGATGAAAACCTGGTCTTTGTTTTGGACTTTCTCATTTCTAAGGTGACTACTCTTAACCTAATTGTGTAAGAAAGTCAGCTCCATTTACTATTCACAAAGATTAAGTTCTATAGATTGATTTAAGTTTTATTGAACAAGACTACTGAAGTCATTAAATACCTTGCAGTGGTACATAAACATTTTTGCTTCACTGAGGTCTCAACTATACTTTCTCCCCCTCTGCCAAGTATCAGAGACACACACAGACAGGGTACCTGATGATTTTGTTCTACTCCTCTTCCTCCATGCAAATGCAACTGTCCAAGGCCAACCTAAAAATAAATTTTACATTGCAAATCAGTCACTTTTCCCTAAGGACTTCCGATTTCTAGTAATACAGACACCAGTGATATACCAGTGAAATACAGGGCTAATTACATGCACCATGACACACCATATCAGCATTAAAACATGCCACAAAGTCTGAAGGCACAGATTTGTTTCAATAACTACAGCACAGCCCAGTTTTTTCACATTAGCTTAAGCAGAAATTTATCCTAGATAAAGTGACATGACTGTCCTAGATACAAAATAATAATGGCTCATTTGAATTCTGTCTACCTAATTTTTAAGACATATATGACCAAGCTGAATTGTGACAATTTGCCTACATTGCTGTCCTCCCCTCCTGCACAGTGTGTAGAAGAGGTCCAGCCTGCAGCAGGCACAAGTCATATGAGCAGAAGCACTTGGTCCCTTGTCAGGGCCAGTTCTTTTGATCAGTGCTTCCTCCACAACCTCCAAAGCTATCCTTAAACTAGTCTGCCTGGTTTCTAGTGAAAGCTAATATCCTCTTTCCTAAGACACTAAAGCTGTAATGTTTTGGACTTATTTTCCCCCAAAATTAGCACTTCCCATCCAAGTTCTTCCTTAAACATACTAAAATATAAGCCTCTTTTCATAAAAACTAATCAGGAAATAACAACAAGGTGCATTTTGGAGAAAGAGAAAACCAAAGTTCCAACATCTTTCCATATTACATAAAGCTATTCCTGTAATTTGTGAAAACCTCTGCATGCCATCAGGTGAACTTAATCTTACCTGTGCTTGTACATCTCCTTTCTCCGCTAAAAACTGGTAATATTGAATCAAGTCTTCTTCTAGCATCCCACTTGCCATTCCTGGGTTTTCTACTTCATCTGGTAAGCGAATTCGCTGAACCACTGTGCCACCAGTCAAAGAAATGTCACTAGCAACTGGAAAACAGGTAAGAGAAATTTTCAGTTTTGTTCAATACAAGTGTTACACTAAAATTTAGTAAAACCAGATCTCTACAGAGCACCAAACTTTCTCAGGGAGACTGAATTACTCTCATGCTCTAAGAATTAAAACCATTTCAATACATACAAAAATAGCATATCATGATTCAGAGTTAAACAGATCATTTGTTTAATAGGAGGAACTCTCTACTTTTATACTATTAGTGCTGAAAGTACTTCTAGGTGAATAATACAGAAATACATAGGAAGTCAAGATGGTTTGCCTAGTAAAAAGTTTTTACCGTGATTAGCTACAAGTCGGTAGTGAGTGAGAGCAGATTCACAACTTTGAAGGACTCCTATCCCAGCCCAGTACCGGTAACCCTAGAAAGGAAAATGTAGGAACATGGCACTACTGGTTATTTGACAACATACAACTTGTCAGATTACAAAGCTTTTTCACATAACTTGAGCAAGATCTGACAAGATGATAAGCAAAACAAAGGCCACAAGTCCACTAAAAACAACTAAATGACACTATTAAAAGTGTAGCCAATATACCTCAGATGATACTTATGGGTGAAAACCTAAAGCCCTTTATTTACACATGTTGCAGTTCATTTGTCTTAAATCTCACAATACTGATTAAAACAGCATCTTCTGTGAAGGTCTCTGGCTTTCACAGTTCTCATTAGCTTATAAAAATTCAAAGTCTGACACATCTGCTTTAAGTCAAGAGATGTAAATACGGCCCATCTAAATTCATGGTGGTAGACACCTTAAAATGAGCAGGCTTCTCCTTAATTCAGCAAGAGGCCATAGGGAAGATACTATTGTCCAACCAATGCACGCATAATGAGCTAATATTTAGGACAGTGCAAATCTTACATTAAAAATTTAGGAGTACAAAAGAGTTCTTGCATACGTAGAGTTATTAACTATTTTACTTACCAAGATCATATGGGCAATCAGATTTCCTCCTAAAGCTCCAAAAGTGTAATACACCAGGGCCTTAAAACAAAATAATTGGTTATTTAACATCTGCCTCCAAGATAAAAAAAAACAGGAGCACACATTTAGGATTTCTATCTTACCTTAGCTTGACTAGAATTTACTCCTAGACCAGATGCATATAGAAATCCAAGAGCCTAGAAATAAAATAAAGTTTGTTAGCACATGCTTTGAAAATTCCAGGATCAGTTTTCCTGGAACACGTAAGTGTAAAGTGGTCTAACAACAATTCAAAGCTTCAAAGAACATGCTAAGTGCTACCTTCACTTTGGTATCTCCTATACATATGCTCTTCCCTGCCTCTTAAAGTATGATGTTTCTACATTATTCAGTTGCCTGGGAGACTAACATAAATACATCTCACCAGAATTCATGCTATTGAATTGAATGCAAGGAAGAAACTATTCCTTCCCTGAATGCCAAATGTAGATCCAAAGGTCTTGAACAGTAAAAGTATCTCAGCTTAAAGACCCTCAAGTGAACATCAGCAATATCTGTCAGACTATTCATGTATCCTATCTGTCACATACATCAGTGCAAACATACACAAACCATGACATCCTCTACTCATGCTGTTTGATTTGCTGTCTAACAGATCCTACAAATTGACTATTTTGCATCTGTTCTGCCATGGGTTAGTTGCACCTGTGACTATAAATATAAGCAGTTAGAATGCACAGAGGTGGTTGGCTGAGGATTTTTCAAAAGTTATTTTTGTTCTTAAAATTGATGTAATTACTGCTCTATTTATAACACGTTACAGCTGTGTGGCTCAGAAGAAACTAGTAGCACAGAAGATAACAGTATCTTACATATATGAAGGTGTCTATTCCTTGGTGTTCTAAGACTATTCTAGGCAATTCCAAAAGTACACCAGAAATAACAATCAATCACCTCATGCACACAGTATGGAATTCTAGACCAATAAAAGTCAAAGTCTTAATTGAGATAGAAAGTCTCTAGAGAAAACATGTTCCTGATTTCTACAGTAGATCAGAACTCCAACATTAATCAGGGAATAGCAGAAGACTTGGTAGCCAAAGAGCTAAAAAACTGGGTAACTCCTAGAAGCTGACAGTTTCAAAACAAAAGAGAACTAAAAATAGGCATATGAAGATCTTGAGACATTAAGATTGATAACACCTGCATTTTATGACATTACATGAGAACAACTGCGCATGAACAATTCTGTAATGGTCAAAGGCACACGGACAAAGTCTCATTCCACTAAACAGTTTTCAAGATTCCTAGGAGAACTTCCTACGTTATGAATTTGTGTGAAATTTTAAAAGGTAAAGGCAACAAGCAGTCAGGATTAGGAAATGCTTAGGCAACCATTGCAAAATGCATTTCCTGAATCAGCACCTGAACCAAACACTTTACATCAAGTTTTCAAACAGTTTTAAAAACCGTCACACTCTGCCTTTTTTAACCAGGCAGCAGACAACACTTACTGCTCTCATTCTATTCTGGATGAAAGAACAATCTATAAAATCACCTTAGAATAGGTATAATCTTTAAAATAATTCATAAACCCGTAAAAACTTCTGTAGAACAGAAGGACACACATACCATTTGTCCTTTAGGAGAACCTTCTTCTGTTAGTTTTTCAAGTAGTTCTTTTGATGACTGGATGTTCTGTTTCAGGTAATCCCCAAACAACAAAGCATAAGACACTTTCTCCATTGCCTTGGTATGATTCATGTCAGCTGCTTTCAGAAGATATTGATATGCTCTTAAAAGAAAACAATTTCTTAGTCACCTTGAGGCAAAACAGCAAATTCCATTCATAATCCTTAAGATTCTGGAGACATGTTCTGTTCCTCTGTTTTAGCCTCTATTTTCTACAAATACATCTACCTATTGTCATTTGTTCCAGCTCTGAATCATCAATCTATGCAACAACTCATATGATTTAGCTAACTGGACTTCAATGTTCACTCTACTCCATATGCAAAGCAACGTGCATTGCCTCCCCTGTAACATATACATTAAGGTCAAATGGTAATGTTTTTGTAGCAACAATTTAAAGCCACGTACTAGGCATCTAGTAGGGCCACTACCCTGACAGCTTCACAGATGATGGAAAAAAGAAACCTGAAAAAGACTACGGAGTCTCTTTGATTTGTCGAGTACCAAATCATTTCAACAAAAACACTAAGTGTTGGGTATAAGACAACTGCACACAAGATCAATTTTGTGATATAAGAACCAAGCTAACAATGAGAAACTTCTCTGTAAACTCCCCTTTCTGTTTCTGCCTCAGAATTTACAGTAGTCCTCCAAAGAAATTTCACAGCAGCTGGTTTCACAGCAATTTAAAAAACTGTCACCTTAAATATCATAACACAGTACTGTCAAGCATGCTTCAGCTTGATTACTTGTGGACCTTTGATAACATTCCAAGATTTTTCATTCCCCTCTCCTCCTTGCTATTCTCAGACTTGTTTTCTTTAGGACAGGCTGAGGCACACCTGGCTCCTCACACAATTTAATCTTCTAAGAAAGCATCGAGTGTTCAAGAGAACTAAGATCTAATCCAGTTTTACAGTTTTTACATTCTTTGATACAAAAGAATTCTAGTCAGAAGTTAACAGACACTGTCTCCCTTTGTCTTGGCCTAGGTGTGATGGACAACCTCCAGCTGTGCCAGCTTCCGTGATACGCAAAGTAGAAAAACGCTCCCATATCTCCACAAACAAGTTTAACATGGTCATAGTGCTCGCATAATCATCAGCAGACTGAAGTCACCACTTCCTGATGAAGTTGTCAGCACATGTACCAGTGAGTTCTAAATGATCCCAACTACTCTTAATTATAGTGTAAGCTGATAACTATTTCACCAGTAATTGGATATATACTAAGTAGAAAGTAAACAAGCCAGAATGAGCCAAACACTCATTTCGGGTTTTTTTTTTTTCCTTGCTTCATCTACAGGCATTACTCTTTTCTCTCAAACAATGCTAATAATTAGAATTTTAACAATTTGTTGAGATTAAGTTTAATACTATTTTTACGGTGACTGAAAATATCAGGAAGCAAGAACAAAAAACAGAGCAGGACAAGAAATGCTGATTTTTCCCACTCAATTTTTGAAACAGAAAGAGAACCAGACTGTAAGAAACATCTGAAAAGGTCAATTATCTTGCATCACATTCTCAGTTTTTTTCTGGGCAGTTGCCACATAAATTGTAGCTACTGAACCGTAGCACCATTGTGCATCAAGTCAATGTCTTGATGACATCCACTCTTCAGAAATTAATCTTAAACATTTTTAGTGGATTCAGAGGAAACAGGCATAAATTTATTTTTCTAAATACCATGAAATTCCTATTAGTTTTCAGTATTATCCCTGCATAGTTTGATGCCAAGTTCAATAATGCACAAAGTCCCAGGGCAATTCATTGAAGTTATTTTTCAGTTAAGCCAGAGTGATCAGTCATGTCATCCTTCCCTTGTGGGGGTGAAGGAGGTAGACTTACTCGATCTTCTGAGCCTTTTTACTGCTTTCATTAAGGATTTTCATTCCAGTCTGATAAACATCCTCAGCTTCTTGCATCTGCCTTCTCTTATTAGACTGCTCTTCAGCTAAAAAACAAAACAAAACAAACAAACAGAAAAAAAAAAGAAAAAAAGAGTACATTAACAGCCACATTTACACAGCTCAAGACTATTCTCTCAAAATTCCTATTCGTTCTCAAGGGAAAATACAGCCAGAAATACATTTCTGAAGACCAAGAAACAAGCCAAGTAATTACAATATCTGTCTAAATGAGCTGTTGGGTATCTTGGTAGACAGCTTCTTCTCATGTGATGTCTCTCATGTACAAGTCTACTGTTAAAATATTCTTTTAATTATTTCAAAGCAAGCTGTGCAAGGAAGGACATTTCCTAGAGAAAGGTTGCCTTTGTGCAACAAATCAGCAAGTATAATGGAAAACACTGTCAAACCCCGTGGCTCCTACTGCCTCAGACACTAAAAGTTTTATAGATGCCTCCACCACAAGATTTCCCCAAATAGCTTTAGGAAGTGACATTTTCATTATAATCTTTTCTATCACCAGAATTTTGCCTTCATAAGTAGTTGTATATCACAGTATAAACTTGTATATCACAGCCATTAATATAAGACAGACTTCTAAACACTGTGGCATTAATATAAGACAGAGACTTCTAGACTCTGAAATAAAAGGCATTAAGAGGACTGAAAACACTAGCTTAAGAAAGCATGCCTCAGAAAACAACAAGCCATCAGGTACTTACTTTCACAGAAGCCCCACTTCTGATCTTTCTTGTAATCATAGGTTGTGGCACACCAAAGCCTGCCATCTTCCCTCCCATCCGCGGTGCACTCCGCGTACTCCTTCTCCATAAACAAGAAGGGGAAGTGGCAGGGTTCACCATCCGCCGTGCCCCCAATAGCTGTCAAGACTGAAAATACACACCCAGGAATTAGCCTGCTTTCCTTTATTCCACAAATTAATCTACTACATATAGGAAAGCAATCCTGCGTTAGTTTTAGTTCCTGTGTAGTGCGTTTAATCAAGTTTTCAGTGAAATTTCTTTTTCACAAAAGCCTGAAAAAACCAATTATTTATCTAAATGGCACTTGAGAAAGTATTATTCATATTTTTCATTAGGAAATGAAACGGAAGGTATGTGGGTTATTCCTCAGTTCTAAGCAAAGAAAATCTTTTTGTTTAGGTTGGAGAAGGCAAATCTCAATTACATTTTTATTGCCTACCAGGATAAGCAGCCTTTCCTTTCATTTTCTCTTCTCTGCATTCCCTTTCTCACGCAAAGAACTACTCTCAAAGCACATTTCAGTGCTTACACGCATTTTAGCCCCAGGGCTAGACACATTTGTGGCAGAACCACTCACATCACAAATGTGATACTGAAAGTACTTGAATATCAGGAGAGAGTATGCTTAAAATAAACTGTATGAGAAGACTTAACTGAAATCTCTACGAGTCCAGTCACTTTATCTTCTTGCACGTACTCATATCGAAAATGTTATTTCACTTCACCAATATATTTAAGTTGCAAAATTATTTTGAACAGTAGGATTTATAATTTCTCATGCAGTAGAACTTCAAAGGTTACCAACTGCAACATTTTTAAATATGAAGACTAAGAATTATCTTTGTTTTTTGAAATCATCATTTCAATTAGCCTTTTATAAAGATATTTGTCTCTCACTAAGCAGTTGGGATCAGCTTCATTTGAAGACATTTGGAAAGTCATGCAATTGAGAATGTCAATTATACGGTGTTTTTTCAAGTTAAGTTTGCAATTTTTGTAGTTAGAGAAAGATAGTTCTTTTTTCCTAGGGTCCACAATTGTAAGGCCTAAAAACCATACTGATTTGAAAATTGTGTTGATTTCTGAAGCATAAGGAAGTCTCTAGGATTTTCAAGAGCAATTTGAACAAGCTAACTAATCTGATTCCTTGGCAGACGTTCCACCACACCACTCCTAGCTAATTATCCCAAACACACAAGGAAAAACTTTATTTTCAGTAACTTCATGCAAAAATAATGTGTCCAGATGCAATTAGCCTGGAATAATTTCAGATATCTGTTAACCACAAAGTAATACACAAATTCAGGCTAAGGATACGTGTAACTACAACTGATGGGATCTCTTATCACTGTCATTTGAAAGAACTCCAGGCCGAAGATACTAACACCAATTGAGAACTTGAAATTTTATTTGTATTTTTTAGTACCTTGTCTTCTGCATTGAAAGCAACTGGACACAAACAACTTACTTCGTGCTTTGCATGAGTTACCTGTACAATGAAGTTATGAAACTACCTCAGGCCTCCCCCTTGCCTTTTTTTTCATTCTAAATTCAACTATAATTGTATAGTAACAAATCCTAACCCCTAAAGCAACACAGTCATGCGACCACAGGATAAAATGCTCACCACAGTTACTATATTACGTACTTAAAGAGTGATAAGTACAAACTGAGGCAAATAATTTTCTCAAGGATAAATTACTTTTTGTCAAACTGAGTGTGCAAGCAGCAACTTATTCAGACATAGTAAAACAGGTAAAGTATATGAGCTTTTATCATTATAATTTTATCCTTATTTACTTACATCTCATCTCATACTTTATGCTGTAGGAATCCCAAATACAGATTACTTTTAAGTATTGGTTACATTACAGTAAGATTCCTCCAAACAGGAAAACAAACACTACATAGGCAGTTTTCAGCAAAAACTTTAACTATGGAACCTCACTGTTACAAAAACATACAACAGAAAAAATAACTAAAAAAATACCATTTTCTTCACACACAAGACCTCCTCAATAGTCAGAAGAGAACAGGACAACTTCTTTCTTAGAATATTAACAGTCTTGGTAGTATTAATTCTAAATTACTGAAGAAAATTTTTCTTTTCTGCTCAATATCCTGACAGATATCCTTCAAGTTTCCAAGTGTATTATTTTTTCCAAGCAATCCCATGACTATATGCAGGAGCTAAACTTCAGAAAAGCTTTAATCTCTCTTAATGCAGTCCTGTCACCAGTTGCTCATTCATGAGATGTAACATCTGTATCTGAGATTGATTCCTGTTCAGTTAAAGTTTGCCAGTAAAGCTGTCCTTTAGGAAGTTTGGGTTTATTTTTCCTGTCAGAATACAAGTACTTTTCCTTCAGAATTGCATTTTAGATAAATCCAGTAATCCTTCCATCCAAGCTGCTTACTTCATAAGAGGTTAGATTTATGGTTTTTGAAACTCACAGGGAGTACTTCAACACATGTACTTAAAAATCTTAGTTCTCAGGGAGCAAGCCATCTGGTTACACCTGTCTGATGTGAGATAAAAAATATCTTGAAGTCTACTTTTTAAACAGAGTGCAGTAACTAAATATAGTGCTAAGCTCACCGTTTTGTGTCAGCAAGGTATTTAGTGGCTTTTATATACCTTTTTCCTGTGTAACACCACACCAATTGACAGCAATACTTAATCCTAATATTGAGCTTTTAGAAACAGTAAACTAGTTCTGCATTAATAAGGAAGGCTTATTAGAAAACAGCAGTTACCTGGACTCTGTATTTCTGCTTCTTCCAAATCCTTATTTAATAGATTTGACACTTCTAGAGAGTTCAACTCTTCCAGCGAATTCTCTTTCTCCTCCTCTTGATTGTGAAAGTTCTCTTCATCTTCCGATTGAGAGTCCGATTTCTCTGATTCAAGGAAGATCTGACCTGCTACCACTCGAGTTCCTGTGGAATGGTCCTTTACCTGGTCCTCTGCAGATAATGCCTGAAGGAAAGCAGCCACATGATTTAGAAGATTAGAAACTGAAGGGCAGCAGCTGGCAGAAACAACATTACTTTATAATTATAATGATGCATTAACATACTAAGTTTAAACAGTGGTATCAAAAGTAAGTTGAGCTGCCTCTATCAGCTCGAAATTGACTCTATCCCTTGATGTTCTTTGAAAAAAATAATAATTATTTTCCAAAGATATAACACAACATTAATTCTCCTGATGCACAGACGAAATTAATGGAACAGCAAGAGCTATGGAAGAGTTTTAAACAAGAATTAAATCATGGTTCTGAATTTCATATCTTTGCTCTCACTCCATAAGAAAAACAGAATGACTAGAAACTTATTTCCTCACCTTTGACTCCAGTGATTCATCTTGATTTCCCTCTTCATCTAGAAGAGATGTTGTAAGACAGTGAAAAGTTTTTCCATGACTAATTTTCTCAAAAATAAATTTAAGCTTAACCATGATATTACACCATGGGTATGAAATATTCTCATGTACTAAGTTGACTAATGCATTTCAGAAAGACCTTATTAGTGTACTCAGGAAGAATCAAATGTTTCACAGATGATCCTTTTTGTCCTTAAACTACATCAACACAACTGTGTGACCAATACTGGAAAAAAAAGCGTGGATTTACTTATTTTTTTTAAGCCCAAATCAATCCTCTAGATTATTACAGAGTCTGAATTGTTCCAGTCCAAATAAACTACTTAAAAGGTATGCATCAAGTAAAAAGGGCCTCTGAAACCTAAAGTTTTAATCACCAAATCAGTTTTAGTATAAACAGCTTCAGTAGCGATCAGAAAGTTACAGCACTACCACCCCACTTAAACACTGTTCTTTATAGAATGCCAATTAATTTTGCCTGACCAGTATATTCAAGCCATCATATAGAGACCTCTCTTCATAACTTATTTTGTCTTTAGGATACTGCTCAAAAGCTGCAAGCCTTGTTTAACTCTCTTCTTTCTTACCTGAATGGGCTATGATAGGATATTTGATTAAAAAGACTGGAAAGAGAAGAAATGGTAAAGAGGAAAGGCTACTAGGCAGAAACCTACAGAGGAAAAAAGGAGGGAGAAGATAATCAGAAAAGCTTATTTTTTTAATGACAGTTTTACTATTGTTTTGCAGAATTGTGTCTCGCATTTTCTTTCTTCCTGTAACTTAAATTAGCTACTTACTGTGCTTCAAACAACTTGGTTTGCGCTATCATGTCAACTGAAAGGTTCTAAAATTATCACAGCAAAATGTGACTGTTCCCAATCATCAGTATCCAATTCCACCTTGTTTAGGCAAACAAACTCCCCACACATTTGAAAAAAGATGCTACAGGGCTCCTCCTCTGTGGTACACAACTCACTTAAACCAAAATAAAAGCTCAAAATATAAACAAGATGTCTAAGCAAAGCTGCCACTAACTGCTGCTGTATTTAGCAATTCCCCCCTTCTGAGATGCCAGGGCATGTAATGCCCTATAGCAGTGGTAAAGCATCGTCAGGCTGGAGAGTAGCACTAACAACTAAAAGAGGGACCTAAACTGCTGTGAGTTAGTGTCCTGCACATGAGACACACCATTCAGTATGTAATGGTTTGCTGTTAAAGACTCCCTGCACAAATACTGAATGCCAACAAAACTCTCCAAAAGCTTATAGAACTTTGCTGACTTGTGGAAGCCCCGTCCCTGGGGAGAGTTCAAGGCCAGGCTGGATGGGGCTCTGAGCAACCTGCTCTAGTGGGAGGTGTTCTTGTCCATGGCAGGGGGGTGGAACTCAGTGATCTTTAAAATCCCTTCCAACTCTAACCATTCTATGATACAATAAAACTTTCATTTTTCATCCTCATGCAAATAAAGCGCCTTACCAGAGAAAAATCATCTCTGAAGTGACAAACTACAAACGTGACATATTATCAGTTCATGTTTTGAAAACTATTATTAGAGCAACTGCAGTTACTTGTGATGAAGGGGCTGCTCTTGGAAGTCAGATTCCAGAAAGCGATTTCTACATTGTTGATTAGAACAAGTAAGTAAAAAGATGAGGATCAACTTTAAGCTGTAATGGCATAATGAAAACCAAGAAAAAAAAAATACTAAAATGTATAAGTGAAGCTGAAAAACAAAGGTGACAAGAAGTTTGACTGAAATGGAGACAAATAGATAATAGTCTGTTGAGTGTACTGAAGAGGCTGGAAAACGTAAAAAGTTTGACTGCCAGCAGACATGGGATTAAAAATAATCTATAACAGTGGGTGTGGGTAAACAGCTGTATCCTACAGGGCCAAAAATGAGCCCTTCAGAAAAACTAGCGGTGAAAGAAAAGAACAGTCTGGGTGAAACAGAACCTGCAAGTACCAACTAAGACAGTATCATTTGGAAAAGTACATCAAAAGAGCTGTAAGAAAAAACAAGGCTAGCTGCATTTTCGTCAGAGACCACAGTGCTTATCTGCTTAAGGAATCTGACAGATAAGGCTGATTGTGGTAAGTCATAAGAAGTTATACCACTGAAGTTCAGTGCTTCAGATCACCATGTAACAGTTATTTTTTAAATACAGTAAAAGAGCATATGCATTCAGGATATCTCCTGGGCCTTACTATTTTGAAGTTACTACATTTCAGGCAAATTACATTGTGCTATCCTAAATAATTTCAATCTAAACCCAAAGGCCACCCCTACAACTTCAAACTCCAGAGCTTGTTATAAGATTCAGACACACTTCTGGAGTGGGGGCAAACTAAGAGAGGGTTAACAGACCCAGTAGCCTGTACGCTGCTATTAATATATACAACGCACTTATATAGTACCTGTTACTGTAGTAACAAACATGTTATTTTTAACGGCTATACCAGCGAGGGTGTTTCGTTTTGGCTGTTCAAAATCAGCCTATATGCCTGACAGCACTAGACCATTCTATCTTTCTTGCTAAAGGCTTTGTACTGACCAATTTTTCAACTTGTCTAAGGTTGACTTTACAACAAAACACCACCCAAGGTCAAATGTGACTAGAGTATACCCTCTATGCACACATATCAAAGAACGATTTTATTTTAACTTCACAGGCAAAACAAAAGGCTTACTACAATGAAAGGCGAGAGACATCTGTGCAACATAATGTAGAGCTCATTAAATGTTTGCTGCTCCTCTTTGAAAGTAAATAAACCAATTTCATTTCTATTGCATCATTTACATTCTCTCTGAAGGAACCAGCTTTGTTATTAAGAAGTTGTACTTGAGTAATTGTTTTCAAAACAGTGGTTCCAAAACAGCACTAAAGCAATAACAAAATATTAGTTTAGCTGTTCTTAGCTCTGGGACTTCCTTCTAAATTAGGTAGATGAGGTTGCAGCGACAACTGATAATGTGACTACAGGAGGGATCACTTACAGCTGTGTTATTTCACTGAACTGCTGACTAATACACACCCACTACTCATAGAAATGTGTCTACCTCTAAGAAACAGTTAAGAAGACTATTCTGAAAGTGTTAATGAAAGATCTATGCAAGATCACAGGTTGACCTAAGAACAGCTGGTGAGTCAAGGCTCAACTACTACTGAGCAAAGTAACAGATGTTATGTTTGTGCACCTGCTTCCAAGATTAAAGCTGATAGTTTAGTTTGGTTTTCCACAGTTAAATTAAAAAAAGTAACTGACTTTTTTTTTTTTTTTTAATTTAGATCTCTTACCAAGGCTAATTCTATAAACTCCTTCGGAAAAGGCCAATTGGAAATTCCCCCTACCATTTGTTTAACAAATTAGGGAGATGCAATGACATATTAAAAGAAGCAAAAACACTTGTGGCTGAAACAGGCAGCTGACAACACTGTACAGAACGCTTCACTCACAAACAGCGCTGAGCTGTAGATGCTGCTGGGTGCTCTCACGCCCAGCCAGGACTCTAGAGAACTTCATAGAGCTCAACACTTGTCTCAGCCACCCACCACTTCATATATAATTAAAATCAGCTTTAAAATGTATTCATGTTTCCTCAATTAGAAAGACCAGTGTTCAATCAGTCTACTTAAATATAGCAGAAGTACTCTGGCAGCCTATGCTAAATCAGAAGATCCTACCATATGCTGGATAAAGATCCTACCATTTTGTGAGAGTTACTCTTTTCAAGAGACCATTATGGAGCGAGGGATAGAAACAAGAAGAGCTAATGCCATGTGATTCAGCAAGAAGAATGTCAGTAGCTGGAGGGAGCCCAACAGTTCCAAAGAAGAAATCAACCAAGAGCCTATGAGGCCAAAGGCCTGCTACTACCAGTCAAAGAATACTCTTAGTTTAAATGTTAGAATAGTCACTCAGTTCAGGAAACAGCCAAAAATTCAAGAAGCGCAAGCAGCTGGCAATCTCCCAAAGCTCTGAGGAATGCCCTGACTGATCACTGTAGCCTGTTTCCTTCCATTTTTTACCAAGCTTCAAACACTATCACAACTTCAGGCTTCAAACACTATCACTATCACAACAAAGCAACTGGTAAGAGTTTGCATGCCCTAGAGCAGTGATCTCTAAAGCGGGGTGCAGGCACCCCAGGAGGTGTGCTAGCCACCCCACTGGGAGCACAGGAAGAAAATACTTTTCATAGCATTAATAATAAAACTTATTTCTTAATACAGTGTTTATTTCACCTTTATCTCCTCCTTTTTTCATTTCCACTTTTGCATATGCTTTATGATGTACGTGTTATCTTAGCACAGCAGTATATATGTGAGGGGTGCATGAACAAAAAAGGTTTGTCAACGGCTCCTTTAGAGCATCCATCAGAGATTTTCTGTGTTTTTTTTAGTTATTTCTTTTACGTTCTTTTTGTGCAATTGACTAGTTAGACTTTGAAAGAGGGTGCAAACCATGTTTATCCTATTCTTCTGGAGAAAAAAGGAAATCTTAAGAAAAGTACCTCAGATTGCTTCTCATTGATTTTTCAACTGTTAAATTCAGAAACAGACTCCATAGCATAAATACTGTTCCTATTACATGAACTTCTAAAACATATAGTGAGTTAAGCAAAAACCTTAAGTGGCATCTATTCAGCAAGGCTAACTTCAAAGTATCCTTGGCAAAGCAAGTAAATTGTTCCCCACCAACAATCTGTGCAGTGCATTCATTTTAGTGCAACTAGGAGATGAAGATATAGGCCAACCCTTACCCTGAACACAAATCTTTTTTCCAGTTTCCTCACAACTGTTAGGTAACTGTTTACAAAACTTACTCTCCAGCAGTTCCCCTCTAGGAACCAGGATTCTCTATCAGGTAACAAGGCAATGAGTTTAGGGAACTTTTTTCAGTTAGGCAGGTAAAACCAGAGAAGCCGCTGAGCTCTTGACTTTTGAGAGAACAGGTACAGAAGTTTCCTACATGTATATGACTGTGTTTATTTGTGCTACCACTTAATGAGACATTATCAAAACCTCTGCTGAGCACTGAAGTTAGCCATGGAAGGTGCAGGATGGCCAGAGGAAGAATCACTTCCTCTCTTGAGACAGAATGAGAGAATTTCTACCTCTTAGTCTGCAAACAAGGGGAAAAAAAACACCCCAAGAATCAAGTAGTATAGTAAGCAGAAAAAAAAAAAAGCCAACAATTTTTTTTTCAAGAATCTTAATGAATTATCAACAGAAGAAGCAGAAAGCCGTCACTGCCGTGATATGCAGCCGATAACCAGTTTTCTTCGGAACACACATAATTTCCATTTTTTGCCTGCTTTTGTCAATTCCACACAGACTCCCCAATACTCCTTCCCCAGCCCCCAGTGTTCAACTTCTTCATAATTTGCATTAATATCATATCTTTTTAAAAATAGCACTCATTTCTTTAGGCATAAATTTTTCTGCATTCAGCTCAAGCTTTCAATACACTGATTTATGTAAAGTTTATGACTATAGAGTTCAGGTTTAAAGCTATAGTTAAAAGACTGACTACTAAAAAAAACACAACTAAAAACATCTTCTGAGCTCAGGAAGCGTAATGCTGGAACTATTTTTACTCATTCTTCTTAAAGCCTGTCCCTTAAATGTACTCACACCCCAGATGACTGTTTCCAGACCAGAAATTATGAGTGAACACTATTCAAGGAAGCATTTAACACACTCTCTAGGCCTGTACCAGACTCTGCTGGGCAAAGTGGTACTCTTACTGTGGAAATCAAAACATCAGTAAAGTGATTACATCTTTTCTTCTTTCCGAGCGATACTTGACAAAAACTGGAGTACGGTCTTCCTGTTATAGTCTGCAGCCAAAAGCACCCTCTCCTAATTAATTCTGGATATTAATGAGCAGTTTTACCTCACAGTAGCAATTTAAGTTTGGCAACAGCTTTTGATCCTTCAGGTCCAAGAAAGTACATGATATGGTACATAATAATTGTATTAGTTCAACTGACTTTAAACATATGGTTTGGAGTTCAGTGTCAGGTATGCAGTAGGAAGTTGTAATTTCAAGTTATGTTTATTGAGTTCAGATTAGATATCAAGCATGGCCCTACGAACTTTGTAGGTAATGTTATAAGCCAGCAGGGCACTTCCCACGGTAGTAAAGATACAAGTTCTGTGAAGCCAGAAAGAGGTACCCAGTTTCTGAATTATATTACTTTCCCGAAATATCATTGAGAACCCAAAAGCACATCCTCAGTAACACTGGATAAGGCTGTCTATTAAAGGGCCGCTTTCTGTCTTTAGAAACACTATATAAATAAATGTCCCCCACCCGCCCATGGTGCAAAGAAGGGTGTGGGAGGCAGAAAACCCAGGAAAGGAAGTAGATGACAACACATAAAAGTACATAAAGCCCAAACTGTGTAACAACAAAAACAGTAGAAAAAAAAATAAATGTACTACAGCGACAGAACGCAGGCCCCAGAAACGCTCTATGCATTTGCATATGACAAAACTGTTCTGATAACGCTAACGTCAGCATTATCAGCTCCTCAGCGAGAAAACGTGTACTAGAGAGGAAAAACCTGCCCTATTTCGCTTTTGAGCGGAGCAAGCGTTTCAAAGTAGGCTCGTAAGGAGCTGTTTAAAGGCCTGAGCCAGTCTAGGTAACGTACTCACTCCCCGCGGGCCTACCGAACCGCTCCCGCTGATGCAAAGTACAGG
>VXBW01008054.1:910485-928298 GCA_013400375.1 Thinocorus orbignyianus | reverse complement strand
CTACATGGCCCGCTCTCATTGGCTAGAGGAGCACATAGAGGGCGGCTCACACCCTCCTCTCGGCTAATGACGTTACGCGGATGCCCCAGCGGGCGCCGGCCGCTCGGGGGCGTCTTTCTGGAATCGCGGCGCTGATTGGCTGGCGCCCCTGAGACTACAAGGCCCAGGGTGCTCTGCGGCGGCCATGGCGCTGGCAGCGGCCTGAGGAGGGTGCGGGCCGGGCGGCTGTGGATGCGACCGGGGGCTGTCACCACCGCAACCCCCCGAACTGCTGCAGGGGGCAGCGGTACCGCCCAGTTCTGAGGTGCCGGGGCCGGCAGCTGCTCGGTGCTTCTCGCAGCTGTAGCACCAGCCTCTGTTATGGGTCACCTGGCTGGGAAAGCNNTCTTTATTTTCTCAGCCTTTGTTTTCTTTTTCTTTTTTTTTTTTTTAAATGTTTTTATTCCTTTTCAGTCGGTTTCTTTATCAACTTTTTTTATTCTTCCCCCCTCCCCCCCCAGTGGAAAACTGTAGGGTTTATGACTTAATTTGCTTCTAAAAGCAATAGGGAGCCCTACATCAGACAACAGAATTCGAGGGAGCTAAGGAGCCTTATGCGCCGTCCCTGGAAGTGTTTAAGGCCAGGCTGGATGGGGCTTTGAGCAGCCTTGTCTAGTGGGAGGCGTCCCTGCCCATGGCAGGGGTTTGGAACTCAGTGGTGTTTAAGGTCCCTTCCAACTTGAACCATTCTATGATTCTATGACTTTCTTCATCAGGAAGCAGGAGTAACTGAAAAACCTGTCGAAGCCTGTGTAACTGAAGCATGTGGACCTCACAAAGAATGCTATTAGTTGACCTTTCCCTTCAGTAAGGTCCAGAAAGGGATGGAAGACTGTGGTACAGAACTAGATTCTTGTAAGGATCGCATCTTTCTGTAGGGTCAGTTAAAAATGAGGAAAGGGAACCAGCATCCGATGTGCAGTGGACTGAAACACCACTGGGTAGCAAATGGTGGCAAATTGAATGGGCCCGGCTGAGGGCAATGAAGATGATCAGGTGGGTGGAGCACCTCTCCTATAAAGACAGGCTGAGAGAGCTGGGGCTGTTCAGCCTGGAGAAGAGGAGGTTCTGAGGAGACCTTAGAGCAGCCTTCTAGTACCTAAAGGGGCCTACAGGGAAGGTGAGGAGAGACTCTTTGTCAGGGAGTGTAGAGATAGGACAAGGGGTAATGGTTTTAAATTGGAAGAGGGGAGATTTAGATTAGATATTAGGAAGAAATTCTTTCCTGTGAGGGTGGTGAGGCACTGAAACAGGTTGCCCAGAGAAGTTGTGGCTACCCCATCCTTGGAAGTGGTGAAGGCCAGGCTGGATGGGGCTTTGAGCAGCCTGGTCTGGTGGGAGGTGTCCCTGCCCATGACAGGGGGGGTTGGAACTGGATGATCTCTAAGGTCCCTTCCAACTCTAACCATTCTATGAAATGTTCCAGCATCACAGGACTATGCTGTTATACAATGCAACCTCAGTAGGGTTAACCTGTCTCACCCTTACAGCTCTATGGTTGTGGTCTCTGCAGGACAAGAGTAGCCACTGGTGGCTGTGGTTTTTTTCCCGTGGGAGAGAACAGTGGAACACGCACCTGGACTGGCTGATGGTTTTTCTGCCTACTGGGACTGGTTCTGAAGGCAGGTGGACACCTCTACTGCTTCAATTAGGAGGCTTCTGAGTAGCATGTTACCATTTCACACAGATCTAGTAAGTACTTCTGATTTTAATTAGGAGAAGAGTAAGTACTTATCAGTTTTTCCTACCTACAATACATCTATAAGACTGTCCACCCACTTAGGCAAAACCGAGCTGCACTGTAGTGTGGGAGTGCTGTTGTTCCAGTGCTGGAACCCTGAGGGGGTTTCACCAGAGCTCTTCCCTGCACTTGGATCAGGCCCAAGTTTACCTTCTGTGCTAAACAGAACTATGCTAAAGCCCACCTGGTTGTGGATGTCACTGCCCTAAGCAGCATGAAGCAGCTTGGTGGAACTTTGCAGGGTGCTGGGGTGGGCTGCCCAGAGCCCTTGTGATGTTCCCAGCCCTGGAGGTGCCCAAGACTTGAGGCAGCAAATCCTTTTCCAGTCTGATCTCTTCAGCCCTCCTGCAAGCAGGGGCTGGACTAGGTGATCTCTAGGGGTCGCTTCTAACCAAATATTCTACAGCTGAATCTGTGTGTGTGTATTTAAGGGAAATGGAGGAACATGAGGAAAAATATAATGAGGGAAGGAGATACTTTTTTCTGAAATAATTAATCACCTAAATAAAAAAAAATCAGATAATAATGCAGACTGAGTTAGTTCCAATTAATTTACTCTATGCTGTACTCTAAGAGTGTGGTAAATTTATTGCTGCCTTTCCATTTATGTGTGCAGCAGCCATAAAATTCTCATTACTTTTCTTAATCAGTTTTGCGTTTTCTTCTCTGAAGCTTTGAATGGAAGCTTACGTGCTTTTGCTGTGTGCCTTCTCTATTCTATGCCAAAATGTGGTGGTCTTTTATGCACCAGTCCAAGTGATCAGACAAATAGTAAGGACTCACATTGCATCCTTTGTGTTTTAGCTATGCTTAAGTTTAGTTTCTCGAAGTGTTATCTAATCTATATTTTCAAGAGGCTTTTCACTTGGACCTATTCAAATACTGCCCAGTACTTGTATGGCGTGACGTGATTGTCGTTCTCCAGGTATGAGAACAGAAGTGTGTGAGTTAAGTTTTGAGCTGTTTAGTAATAGGCATGATCATTTTCTGAGTATTTCTCATATTGTCTTGCTTGTCTTCTGTCTCTGTAGTTTGATCACACAGCTTTATCCTTTTAGCAACAATGGTTCTTATTTTGATTGAGGGAATTTTATTGTATGACTCCAAAACTGCAGAACTGGGGGAGATATATGGAATTTGGTACATTTCGAAGAGCATTTTCCAAAGAATCATCCTTGCAGAATATTCTCATAAAATTTTTTCAGCTTGCTTAAAAAAAATTAAATGGAGCAAGCTTCAGCCATCTCTCAGGGAAGGCTTCTGTCCCAAAATACACTTGCTCTCTGACAGATTTTTCTGACAAAAAAGGTACAGTCTGCTCAGTCTCTTTCTTTTTTTTTTTTAATTAGAGTGCAAAAGGTATCATTTTAGACAGACTAATTTTAATAGATTTTTAATGATTTTTTTTTAATTTTCTTTGTTTTAGTATGTATTTTAAAAGTTTCTGGATGTATTTCTGAGGAAAGAATTGATAAGGGTCTGGTATTCCTATATGTCCAGTGTTTGTGGCTGTAGGAGAGTTATGATTCCAGCAAAGCCCATATGCAAAGTAAAGAGACACAATACAAATTTTAATTAAGCAACCTGGGTGAACAAAAGTGAAAATTACCAAGCTTAATATCACCTGATCTGTGATAATCAAATGCCCAATCACAGGGAATGAGGGAGAGGAAAGGGGTGATGGAGAGAGGAAAGAAGAGTATTTTATGCTAGATAAGAAGTTGTTGGCGTGGCTTTTGTGAAAAATTCACTCAAGAAACAAGAAAGATGTACCACTAAGAGCTGTCGGCTGGTCCAGGCCACTAACAAATTGTAGAGGTTAATTAGCCAACATTGTGAACTATCAGCATTTGCATAAACAGCAATGAAGATATCCCAGTCCTGTTTCTCCTGTCCAGCTGGTCAGCGCTGAAGTTCATTAGTGCAAACATCAGCCTTTGCTCTCTAGCTTCCCAAATAACATCCACTTTCATAGATCTCTCCAGTATCACTGTGAGCTCTTAATATCCATGCTTAGACCCTTGGCCTCTACGCAGTGTGAGTGGCTTTCCCATGTTTACCGGGTAGTCTGGCTGGATCTTCAGTAGCAAAACAGAGGCACGGGCTCATGTGCTTCTCTAATGTTCACTTCTTGCTCATGCTTTTCTCAAATATTAGCTCACAAGGTGGTGACATCAGTGCCATGTATGTGTTCTGTGTCCCTTACCTGGTTACTGACTCTGACCTCGAGGCTTCCAGGTATAGATCTACTTCCTGGCTAGTCCATCTTAAGGTTTGCTGGCAAACTATGTGTGTGTGCACACAATTAAATTCCTTAGGGAAATACAAACAGTCTGGTGTCTCCAACTGTTGGCACTTAGACTTGTGGTCCCTGTGAGCCACAGTCCCTGCTCCAGTTGCTGGAGCTCAAAACCCAGCAGCACACACCCTGCTCCAAGTGGTGCATGATCCTTTTCCAGTTGCTGGCACCCAGGTCTCTGTTGCCTTCTGATCTCTGTTTGTTGGCACCTGGATCTGCAGACCTGGTGACCCATGGTCAGTTCTCCAGCTGCTGGCAGTTGTAATTGTAGCATTCACATAAAATAGAGTGAGATTACAAAGGCAAAGTCAACAGGATTCAATAAGAAGGTAGCATATACTGTGCTGATGAGGTGTAGGGCTCAGACAAGTGTCCCATGTTTTTTCCTCGGCTATCCATCCTTGTCCCTCAGTTTCCTTGCCTTTGTCACTGCCCATAAAGATCCCATAATTTTTACATAACCCTGCAAGTTCTTCTATTATTCCATGCTTTCAGTACACTCCCACAAACCCCCTCAAATATCTCATCATACTCACAGAGAGATCTTGTTTTCCCCCTGAATTCCCCAGCTCCAGCTGTGCCTGAGCAGTTTTGTTTAACAGCCCCATCCATCAGAGACTGAAGAGTTTTCCTCTTTGTCTGCCAGATTACCTGCTCATTAATGTTTGTGTGTCTGTTTGCTTTATTGCTTTAACACCTTCCTTGTTATTTCTATCACACTGAATAGTCCTTAGCCAGATTGCTTAATGAACCAGATGCACTTACAGCACATAGATTGTTTGGTTAAGGCCCTGGAATTGTGCTGCTTTCTGTATTGGTTCTGGTTTTACCTCTGCTATTGAGTTACTGCTATCACTTGCCTTTTTTACTGCTTGTTTTCTCAAGGGAAGAGCTCCAGTTACCTTCAGTGAGATTTCCTGTAGGATTTAATGAAACCTGAGTATTACATCCTTACCGGAGTTGTAATGTTACAGTCCCAGGGGCATGAGTTGCTTGCTCATATAGATTTCTTACATCTCTGTATTGTGCTAAGAGCTTCAGTGTGGAAACCTTTGGGCAAGGACAGCTGGTGGGCTTGCACTGAAAATAACGTTCTCCCATTGCCTGTGTCTTTAGATGATGATGGATAGTAAACACAAATGAGTCTGCAGCGTGTTACAGCATCACGAGTGCCAGCCTGCTCCAGAGAGAAAGCGTAGTGACTTTGTGCCCATCTGTGTGCAAACATGGTGAAAACATAGTACTTATGCTTTAAAAAGTCAGTTTAATTATTGAAGTAATGCTGTGTAAAATCAGCAGAGTTCTGTTCTGGCCCCCAAATTGCAGAGGCTGGACAAAATTAAGAAAATAGTTTTATTTAGAAGTACCATAGCCTAACAGTTAAGGGTCTGTAATTGCAAATCACAAGAGACTGTCTGTTCCCTTTCTGTACTGCGGCACATACATGTGAATTTAGGCGTATTAGAGTGTCTTTGATGTGATTTCCTGCGAGGTGTCTCATGAATTGCGGTGCAGATGCAGAAGGAAATTGAAACTAATGCTGTCTATAACCTAAAAACTTCATGTACATTTTACTTGTGGACGTAGTGGTTTTGGTTATATTAGTGGCAATTTCCAGTGTAACCTGAATTACTTCAAAGTAGGAAAAGCCCAAAGGGGCTGAAAGCCTTCAAGATAAAATAGGGCAAGATGGGTTAGAGATGGGTTCAAGGATAAGTGGGACCTGAATATGATGCTATCCTTTACAGCTTGTGAGTCCTTTTCCTGAAACTTCCTGTGCTGGCTGAGGGCCCAGGACCGAAATGAGGGCTCTGCTCAGTGCTCAGGCGAGCACACAAAGATGCATGCAAGATAGCCCTGATGGGAATAGGGAATATTGGAATTAACTGGGAAACAGCCCGGAGCTGTGATTGTGGGGGTGAGCACACAGCCAGACGAAGAAGAGTGCATCTCTGAGAAGGTTGTATTTTGGTATATGGACACTCCCCTGGCTTTCTGTCAGCTCTTGGGTACCTGTTTTGTATTTACGTTGTGTCAACACTGTTATTTCTAGGGCTTTTTCCAAGCTAACTCGTGAGTGTGGTTATTTAGTATTCATAATGCTTTGCTTAGAAAATTTGAGTCATTCAGCTGGAAAACCAGAAAACAATCACAAGGTTTAAACTATCAATCATAAATAAACAATCTTAGCACTCACGCAGGGTGTAATTTATTCAGAAATATGATGCAATAAACACTTGAAACTAACGAACGTGCTTGGAGGAGTCATTTTTTTCTGAGGTTATTTGGGGACAAGAAACAGTAAAAACTGATCAGCTGTATATATTTCGAAAAGCATATGTAGAAATAACTTGCATATAAAATAACCTAAGACTTGACAGAGTAAGAAGTCAATATTCAGGACAGATGTCAGCCCACCCAAGACTGTTTGAAGTGCATCATCAGAGAACTAACTTGGGGTGCTAAAAATGGGACTAGTAGGAGGTTGGGAATGAGGTGTATGAGCTGGGCTCCGCTCCTCAGGAGTGAAATGGCAGCACAAGTTTTGCCAAGGGATATTTAAAGGAGTTTTGAGGAGAGCTTCCCCGTTGCAGGATCAGGCTGTGGTCTTGCCTGGATTCTGTAGCTGTGGTGTAACTCACACCTTACAGTGGTGTAACTAGTTCTTTGCCCATGGGGCAGAATGGGCCACTGGACTTTGGAGAAGGCAAGGTGAAAGTTGTTGCTTGCTGGCTAGATGTGCAGCTGTATTTTATTGCTTCCAGCAAAGCCTGCACTGGTCTTACCTTGCCACCAAATGACACTGTCACTCTGATTTAGACAAACTTCCCCCTGCCATCGGTTTCATTGTCAGATTTCTCCCTTGCGTCGAGCCCCTGATGCACTAACAAGCTGGCCTGCTTGCATTGTTGAGACATGATTCTGGTGGTAAAAAGCATGTGGGAGGGAGCAGGGGAGTAAAATCCAGGCAGAATGTTGTGCTTTTTAATCTTTGCTCGGCTGTGAAAATCAATGTTCAGTTTACTGAAAGCCATTAAAAAGGCATGTCTCTGATCAAACATCTGAGACTTGAAGGAAAGCTGAACTGCTGTCCTGGGGAGAAATGGTGATCAGATGGCCAGCAAGAGAATAGTGGAATAGTATTGGACCTTTTTATTTTAAATATATTTTCTTTGTTGAAAAGGCTTTTTTTCTAATGGTTTAGCTGCTCCTGTTAATGGTTTAACCATAGTTACAGGTGTAAGCTGCAAAGTGAGAGGGTCTTGCACGCAATGTGTGGGTGAACTGTGGTTGAGTTTTTATACGGAATTTAGCGTTCATGAATTCATGTAATCTAATACAGGGCTAAATTACTTCATTTTAACTGCCTGCTGCTTACATGTTTGAGAGACAATTTTACATATTTCTTTAACCAAAAAAACCCTCATGGGACAGAAACAGAAGGCTCAAGGACAAAAAGAGTTATCAGTAACTGAACAGGGAGACAATCCACAGTGTGAGCGTCAAATCGGAAAGTAAAGCCTGCTTATGATATATAAACATTTATTTCTTGATAAGTCTGTTATAAAAAGACAAGGGAAGAGGTACTTGCCGTAATTTCAGCTGGCTACAATGTGAACTTTCTGTAATTGATTGAGTCAACTCCAACTTCCCAACTCACAAACCTTTAGGATGACGTAGCAGTGGAAGCAGGGAAATAGTTATATAAAATGAAAGAAGTTTGGGCTCTGGTAACTGTTTTATGTATTTTTTCCTATCATACAATTTTCTTGGATCCTATAAGTGTGATTTAAATAAAAATTAAGTGTGTTATTGGCTACAAGGATGATTTCCCCATTACAGTGCATCAATATTTTGGGGTATTTTCATACACCACTATTTCTATACTGTCCTTAAAAGCAAGAGATAAAGACACTGAATGTCATAGTGAAACACTAGGTGAGGTTGGGGCCTGAGGGATGAGGGGGGCTGAAAGTAGTCACAGGTAAGGTATAAACTGTCTGAAAGAGAATTTAAGTACTGTGAACCTGAGGATGATGAAGACCTTCAGAAACCTCTGTTTGTTTATAGTCTAATAGTGCTATACTGACTGTATTTCTCAGAAAATAATGGTCTTAGTGAGTCTGATTTGGCAACTTTTTTGAGTTTGGTAGGGATGTGCTGATGCAGAGCTTCAGCAACTCTGCAAATGATAGTTGGGATCAGTGTTTTAACTACTTTCTGAATGAAAAAAGCTGAAAGAGTAACTTAGAAGTGGGATATAGTAGTTGGTGCTTATCCATGCTGTGGGCCATGCCCCGGCTACAAAGCTTCTATTTCAGATTATTATAGTAGATAATGTTTTCATAACAGATGGATGCCAAGCATAACAAAAGCTGGGTATTTGGTTTTGCATTTGTTGGAGCATAGACATACTTAGGGGTTGGAGGATTTTAAATCTTTTTGTTGTTTCTGTTTTCTTTGGTTTGGTTTTTCTGGGGATCGGTGTTCGAGATCCTGTATGGAATGCTCAAACTGGCTTTTTGCTGAGACAAGCTGTAAAA
This sequence comes from Thinocorus orbignyianus, assembly GCA_013400375.1. Lineage (NCBI taxonomy): Eukaryota > Metazoa > Chordata > Aves > Ciconiiformes > Thinocoridae > Thinocorus > Thinocorus orbignyianus. The sequence goes on along the minus strand of VXBW01008054.1, from coordinate 919,675 downwards.
AATGCATGACCATGGCTTAAAATTAATGGAACTTTAAAAACGCAATTGTGGTATCATCTCTATTTGCTTTTTGGCCCTGTGGAATGATTCATAATGTTTTCAAGATTTGCTCTGCAGCTGCTGTGGTTAGAAACTTAAAAAAAAATTAAAATAAATTCAGGATGCTAATGTCAAAGGCTTCTAGCAGCTGGAGATTTATGATACACAATTGATCTCTTCAGATTCTGATATTTAGGAATGAGTTCGAATCCTGGCTCATGTTTCTACTACTACTTATATTTTTTTCCTAGTGAAGGCAGTAGAAGTTTTCAGATTACTGATACTGGGCAATAATGATGCTCTGCATATTCTTACAGAAGATATATATGACCTTAACTGGTAAAGCATGTTTAATTGGAGAAAGTGGAATTAATCTTCCTCTGTTATGAGTAACAGTTCTTGCAACTGTCAAGTAGCTGATTAAGTTCAGGAGGGTCTCTGGTGCTCATGATTTTCCCTACATTCTGCAGGGATTTCTTTTCTTGTTCTAATATGTTGTAATGTAGGTTTGGTTAGACACAGAGCGGATCGTTCTAAGGTACGTGTCAGCTCATTAAGGCTGAGCGCCCTGCCTGCCACCCCGCATTGTCTGGAGGATTTACAAATTCATGCCTCAGTGAAGAAATCCAGTATCTCTGGATAAAGTCGGTGAATGTTAATTTCTTTTTCATTTAGTGGCCTTCAATTGATGTCTGAGGAAGGTAAGTAATACACAGGTGCTTTTGTCTACTAGAGCATCATAACTGTATGTCCTACCAAGGAAATGAGTGACAACATTAATGTGTACATGTTGCTGGTCCATTTTAATGGGCTGCAATTTCTGTACCAGTTATGTTACTTTTGACAGAGACAGAGAATTGCACCAGTGAGTCAGACTCATTTTGTATATTCAGCATGTTCTAAGGAGACGAATTAAAGCCAGCTGAGATCTGGAAGACACATAACTGTACCATTACAATGCTGCGTTTGGCTTCATAAGCATGGCCGTTAGTGAGGTCATTCTACTATGGTGACACAGCTTTTGGCTTCTAAGTGGCTCATATTTCTGTTTTTCAGAAACAGCGTTAGATGCCATGTCTGTAAGAAACAGCAGGGAGAATCTGGAGAAGAAAAGACTGAAGGGGGAGATCTAATCAGTGTCTATACATGCTTAAAGGGTGGGTGTTAAGAGGAAGGGGCCAGTCATTTTTCAGTGCTGCCCAGCTAGAGGACAAGAGGAAATGGGCACAAACTTGAATATAAGAAGTTCCAACTAAACATGAGGAGGAGCTTCTTTGCTTTGAGGGTGGCAGAGCTCTGGAACAGGCTGGTCGGAGAGGTGGTTAAGTCCCCATCTCTGGAGATATTCAAAATCCACCTGGACACATTCCTGAGCAACCTGCTGTAGGAGGACCTGCTTTTTCAGGGGGGTTGGACTAGCCTGTCTCCAAAAGGCCCTTCCAACAACATACCATTCTATGATTCTGTGAAATAAATTGAAATTAATTTTGCTTATTGTTGCATGCCACCTCATAAAATTTTGGGCCTTGTTAAAGGACATATAACTGTCACAAACAGCTTTAGAGTTACGGAGCTCAGGTTAAGGTATTGCCAGTCAGAGATGATTTAAGATGGATTACTCGTCTCTTGCTCCAGGTGTGTGAGTTTGCTGACAGATCGAGCAGGGAGAGCATTCAACAGTTCCCGCAGCGGACAGAGAGATGATTTTCACAGCAGGAAGGAGTACAAACTGCACTTCAGATTTTATTTTATTTTTTTTTTCCTGTGGTGTGATTGTGAGTTTTAGATGTTTGTTGTACCAGTCTTTTTGGACTCGACAGCATTCCCTCAGGACAGTTGCACTGGTGATTGGTTTACTTCTGTCTTGATGCTTGTTTATGTCTGCTGAGCTGCTCCGTAACCCGTGGTGTGTAAACAGTTTTTGTGGAGCTTGGTGTTCATGTTACAAACTTCAGGGTGCTCATCTGGAAAGTGACTGGATTGAGGGGAGCCGGTTGTGGCGCACAAGGAGCAGTACAGCTTAGGTTTAAGAGCAATTTTCACTTCAGCAGAAACCCGTCTTTACTGCTGCTTCTGCTGTATGTGCTGTTTTAAGATTAGCAACTGGGCATCTTTCCTCAGCAGTGTCTGCTCTAAACATTGAAGAAAAACCTTCAGAATTTAAAGAAGCTCGCTGAGGGGGGGGTGTAAATTCAATTTGAATTATAGGAGGGGGGGAGGTTCTTCTTACTGAGGTTCTCACTTCAATTTCCCGTTCAATCCTAACCTAAAATATCCGATTTGAACTACCTCAAAGCTTGAGACAGCTGAAAGGACGCGGACGCCACTTGAAGGTGCTTTCTCTTGCCTTTCTGCGTGGCACAGATTGTGTCCCCCGGCCCCGCTGGGAGGCGGGTGGCCGCTGGGTGGCGCTGCTGCGGCGCCGGCTGCCGGCATCCTGCTTCGGGTCCCTTAAACCGCCTTGAATGATGCTGCTCTTAAAGGTTCCCGGGTGCTGCTTAGTAACCCCCCCTAAAAAAAGCTTTTCTGCTTCACAGTCCACTTTTGGAGAAGTCTTGCCTTAATCTGTCGAGACTGTGGTTGATCAGCTGTGAAACGCTGTTGGTCACGCAGCCCTTCTTTACGGAACAAGAACCTCCTTCGCGAAGCGATGTTCAGATATTTTAATAATAAGGCTATTTAAATCTCTAGGTGAACGCTGCAAGGAAAGGAAGTGCAGGGCACAATGAACTTCAGTGCAGTAAATAACGTGTAGCATCATTATGCATAATCTGTCTTGGCAAGTTGTGGAATAATAGCTGTTTTCTTTGTTGTGATTCGAAGGCTTAGATGTTTCAATCTCTAAACATGCTTGTAGTGTCTTTGTCTCACTTCTGGGACTGGGAAGTATTTCTATCAAAGACATGGGGAGCAGTTTATGCTTTTGTGGGGTTTTTTTGTGCATTTTCTTTACTTTTACTCTTTTTTTTAATTCAGATGTAGCCAACTTCCCTTGGTAACTTTGTTTTTACTTTTGAATTCTAAGCAATTTAGGTCTCAAAAGAATTTTATTTGGAAAAAGTATGCTTTTCTGACTTGGAACTGAAAAACAGATGAATGTGTAATTTTTATGCAAAACATTCCAGACTAACTGTTGCTAAGGCTTGCTGTCTAATTTAAAACTGATCTTTCAAACTTACTGGAGATGTAACTAAAGCTTGTTGCTACAAGTTCATCCAATTTCAGTTCTGAAATAATTAGTGTTCCCTCTTATTTCAAGTTTTGTGGCTTTGTTCCTAGTTGTTTTTTGACTGCTGAAGTGAACCAGCATATTGCGAGGGCAGAAATGGATCAACATCTAACCTGTCCTGTACCTGCTGAAGAAACCTTGCTAGTTTTGTTTACTTTAAAAGAAGCTGTCTCTCTACATTCAAGGGCCTGTATATGCTGCTTTTTAGCACATGGCGAACATAATATGGACCTTTAAATGAAATTATCTGTATGAACACTTGTTGGCTGTTTTTTTTTCCATGCAGCTGTGGTAATGCGTTCAGTCGAGATGCTGCAAAGAACTGATGCTTCACCTGTTACCTCCTGTTGCAGCAGCATAGAATGGTTAAAGTTGGAAGGGATCATCCAGTTCCAATCCCCCTGCCATGGGCAGGGACACCTCCCACCAGACCAGGTTGCTCCAAGCCCCATCCAGCCTGGCCTTAAACACTTCCAGGGATGAGGCATCCACAGCTTCTCGGAGCAACCTGTTCCAGTGCCTCACCATCCTCACAGGAAAGAATTTCTTCCTAATATCTAATCTAAATCTCCCCTCTTCCAATTTAAAACCCTTGTCCTATCACTGCACTCCCTGACAAAGAATCCCTCTCCAGCTTTCTTGTAGGCTCCCTTCAGATACTGGCAGGCTGCTCTAAGGTCTCCCTGGAGCCTTCTCTTCTCCAGACTGAAGAGCCCCAGCTCTCTCAGCCTGTCCTCATAGGAGAGGTGCTCCATCCCTCTGATCATCTTTGTGGCCCTTCTCTGGACCGGTTCCAACAGCTCCATGTCCTTTTTATGTTGAGGACTCCAGAGCTGGACACAGTACTCCAGGTGGGGTCTCACGAGTGCAGAGCAGAGAGGGAGAATCACCTCCTGGGACCTGCTGGTCATGCTTCGTTTGATGCAGCCCAGGATGGGGTTGGCTTTCTGGGCTGCCAGCACATGTTGCCGGCTCATGTTGAGCTTCTCATCCATGAGCACTCCCAAATCCTTTTCCTCTGGGCTGCTCTCCAGCTGCTCTCCAGCCATTTTCTGCCCATCCTGTATTTGTGCCTGGGATTATTGCGCCCCAGGTGTAGGACCCTGTACTTGGCTTGGTTGAACTTCATGCAATTTGGACTAGCCCACCTTTCAAGGGGTGTGTGTCATACTTAGAGTGGAATTTTGGGTTACTGAGATTTTGCTGATGGATGTTTTAAAGGAGGGAGAGAAAACCTTGTATAATTTAGGTAGTTGGTTCCCCCTTTCATGGGGAAGGATTCCTTCTTGCCCCAGTAAGGGGATGGATGAGCAATGAAACATGCAATTGAGTATCCCATGTAACTCTAATTCTTTACTACTTCAGCATGTGAAATGTTGGGTTCTCAGGTGAACAAACAGAAAGGGAGAGAATAAGACAACAAAGGATTACAGTTGTAGACACACTTTCTTTATATACAATATATAACATGCAGATACCTGTGGACAGTTGCATATGTGGATATTTTATGTTGTTTTTCTTTTTCTCCTAAAGAAAAAGAGGAGGTTAGTAAAATATTCTGGGACTTTAAAGAGAATAAATAAATAAACTATAATCTCAAGATAACACTGGTATTTTATATGTATTTTCTTAGACTATTCAATAGAACAATAAGATAGAGAGGCTTTTTATTACCTTAATATTAAATGTCTCAAGAGGAGGAGCAGTTCAAGATTAGAGCATTTTGGGGCATGAGTATTATAATAATATATTTTTTAAAAAGAGAAATATGATTGGAAACAACTGTAAATATTTAGGGCTATATAATTAAATGCCTGCATCTGCTGCATTACAAATATCTCCTATGCTTTTCTGGATGTAATGGATTAGAGCCACTTTGCTTTCTTTACCGTGCTGAGAGTTGGTGCCTGAAAAATAGTGTAGTCTGCTGATTCTCTGGTCTTAACTCAAATTCTCCCAAAGTTTCTGGAGAAACAACTCAACTCCACGATTTGTTTTTTAGTTAGTATGACGTTAATGGGCTGAGCCTTGACTTCATGCTTGAATTCTGAGTTGCTTTTGTTCTGTGGTTTGATTAGCTAACCTGTATGCCTAACAGCTGTATTCTGAGGCCCAGTATTATGAGTTGATGGGTAACCTCATCCTCTCTTATTGATGTATATAAATATATAAATGTGTCTTTAAAACTCCAACAGATATTTAGGCCAAGATTACAAATGGTGATAGTTGAAGTATTTGGCCACACAGCTTCCTATAATATCCACGGACTACTCTTACAGACTACGATTTCCAAAAGTGGGTTCCTATGATTCTTAGCCTATGCAATGAATCAGTTCCTAAAATGCTGTCTTGGCATTAAAAGATCCCGAGTACCTTCAGTTGTCAATGTAAATATAGTTGTTTGACTACAGGACTTCTAATTTGAAAATGTCAGTTATATCAATCTCCCCATCTGTAAAAGAGAAATATTAATTAAGGTAAGATTAATACATTTGAAAGAGACTTGTGATCCTTGAGTAATCTCATGGAAATATAATTATTATAAAACTTATCATGCTTTAAAAACCTTTTTATAGCCTTAGAAAAATAAGTGTTCCTGTCAAACAATTTTTTCCCTGATGTGTTTATTTGTACTTCTGGCTGAGAAAAAAAAAGAAATAACAGACACCTGACTTTGTAAAATAGAATATTGTTTATGTGAATTACAAGTAGCAGACTTTGCTCATTTCTTTTAGGCTTGATAAAAATCTTAGTGTGAGATTAACTTAAGGAGAGAGATTTCTCCAGGATAGAAATCATGAAGGTAGAAAGCAGTGCAACAATTCACATTGTGCCAATGAAAGTGTGTGCCTTAGAGCTTTAGTAGTGGAATATAGTACCTTTTAATTAGAGGTTATTGGTTTGAATCCAGCTCAGGGCAATTTAGTCATTTAGTATAATTTGGTTTAGAGGCAAAGTAAGTCTCAGGTCAGTGTAACTGTACTTTTAATTACCTACAATCACAGTTTTGTTGTTTTCCTTAACCAACAACAATTTTCTTAACTTCTCTAAGCAGATAATAAAATCTTAACGTGAAAAACAACTTTCTAGCTGACAGTAGGGTAGAAAAGGACTGAACATTTAATGGAAGTTGTTAGCCTTCTCAGATAGCTGGTATCATTAATACAGGATTAATGCAGGGGGTTTTTTCCTGCAAGAACTCAGTTATTTTGATCTTCTGAAGCAAACTTTGAACTCTATGAATTCTTACGCCATGTGAATAGTCTTCTGGAAATACATGGCATCACTGGTAGGTATAAACAAAGTGTGGTAAATGCTTTAGTGGGTTAGATTTCATAAAAGGAAGCCCTTTATGAGGAAAGACTTTGTTATAGCCCAATCCTTCTTGAACTCTTCCAGTTGTCTTTTTAAAAAAATTTCCTACCACTTGATGGACCTTTTATCTTCTCCTATATTGTCTAGTGCCAAATTATAGCAAACATTTATGTTGTTTTTAAACATCTAATATTTGAACAATGTTTAGACCTTGTTTTCTCCTGTGTATCTTTAGTTTTACTTGTTTTACGGGGAGAAGTATGGCATTATGAAGCAGTCTGATTTGCACAGAATACTCAGTTTCATTAAGGGACATTCTATCTAACACTGTTTTTTTTTTAACTTGTATTATCCCAGAGAACCTCAATCTTGATGGGACAGGGATGTATTTCCATTGGGACTCATTCTAAGAAAAAACCTACACAAATTCTAGTATACTCAGTGATTTGCATGATGTTTTGAGTCAGGTCGGAAATGTGGCTTGCATGTTACTGGTTTTGAATATGTACATCTAGCACTCTATTGGCTTATATATGTACTGTGGTCTGTACAGGATCTGAATTTCAGGATGCTTACTGGAATCTTGACTTGGTGTTAACATTGGGGTTCAAGTAGCTCTGATCTAGAAATATTGCTAAATGGAATCTGTTCTTTGTGCTACTTCTCCAGTCCAGATGAGAACATGGAACAGGCTGCCCAGGGAACCTGTTGAATCACCATCCCTCAAAGTATTTAAAAGACAAGTAGACGTGGTGCTTAGGGACATGGTTTAGTGGTGGTTTTGTCAGTGTCTGGTTAATGGTTGGACTCTATGATCTTAAAGGTCATTTCCAATTAGATGTTTCTATGATTGAGAAACTTTCCATTTTTATTTTCAGATCAGCTTTGTGTGGTTATTTGAGTCATTCTTAGTAGCAATTTTCGTATCATATCATAGTTACTTTTTTAATATAAAATATAATAGTACATAATAGATTCTTTTAACATGAATTGAAAGTTAAGGAGGGCACATTAACTGTCAACATGTTGTCACATCTGAGTGCTTTGTGATGTGACTACGAAATGTAATTGCACAGATTGCCTCTCCCTTTCTGTGTTTTTCCTGCACCTACAATATGAGACATTGGTCCCCTTCTCCCCTTCTCCCTGCTAAAATAAGCAATCATCCCCGTGTTTTTTTTTTTCTGCATAGAATAGGTTGCAGAAAGTGTAGAATAGGTTGCAGAAAGTGTTTTTAGTGTTTTTTGGTTTTTGTTTTTTTTTTTTGGTTGTGAGATAAGAAAATCTGAAGCACGAAGATGTCAGGTGGAACAGCTTTCAAGAGTCTCTATGTAGTTCTTTCAGTATTCTGGAGAAATGCAACATTCGTCTTACTAAAAAGAACATCTAAGCCCTTTGTATCACCTATACATTGATTTTCCTTTTCTTCTCAATCTGACAGAAAGGTACCTTAAGCCATGCCAGCAGCAGTAGCGTGAACTTGCTGGTTTGAATTAATGAGGGCCAAGGTATGCGTAGCACAGAGCTCCCAAAGTAGCTGCCTCTGGTAGGGTGCTTATTCTGGTGCAGCAGCGTGAAGCCCAATATGGGTACATTTCTGCTACTTCCTGACAGATGAAGCTAGTCTTTGCTGAACTCCAAGTGCATCTTGTAGCTAACCACAAATATCAGTGTTAAAGCCAACATGGGTTATTTTGTTCAACATTTTAAAAACATGTAACTGCCTACTCTTTCCAGTAAGTACTGTAGTGAAAAATGCTAGTAATTGAATTTCAAAGGGTAGAGGAAAGGGACAAAGCAGATCTGACAAAAAGGACAAATTCTACTTGTCTTGTCCCTCAGACTGTATACTAAATTCCTTTTCTCCCTGTGTCCTTTAAATGAAAACTGGAGAAATGAGTGAAAAATTGTTGACTAACCTTACAGTAAAATCCTGTGGTGCTGCATTCTTCACATCAGCAGGGAAGTGGACAGAAAGAGCAGGGATTGTTATGCTAAGGTTTGGGTAGAAATAACCCCAGGCCTGTAGATACCAAGGTAGAACTTTCAGAAGTTTGTCAACTCCTTGTAATCTGAACTTCTTGAATTTAGATTACGCAGCTCAGCAGAAGCTGTAGAAACCCCCCCGGCTGCCTTGCCCAAGCAGTTATGGTGCTGTCCTTGGGAACTCTGAGTCCTTAAGCCAACACTTGACCTGATGTGGACTGGAAGGAAATACTTGTCTGGATAATTACAAATACCGAACATCTGTAAAAGTGGCATGGTTTTTGTGGGCAGTTGGCGTAGTGAAAGAACTACATTTGGAGTCTAAATTGTCCTCTAGTAAGTGGTCTCATATATCAGTGTTTGGGGACTTCACAAATAAAAGAAAACAGCCTGGTGCTGTGAGAGGGCCTCCCTTCCATTCAGGTGCTGTTAACTTCACCACCAGCAGACATCCTTCTCTCCTTGGAAAACAGATGGATGGGCAGTACTTGACATTCGCTTTTCCTTTCCTTCTCTTTGAGTCAAGCTACCCACATACAGCAGTGGCGGTTGCAGCCTTTCTTTGAAGAATTGTGTCAAGGAAATTACTTTTTTACCCCCTTTTCCCCCCCCCCCACCCAC
>VXBW01008054.1:881285-910469 GCA_013400375.1 Thinocorus orbignyianus | reverse complement strand
CCACCCTTCCCCCCCCCCCCCTTTTTTCTTTAGTAATCCCAGTCATAGCAGGAGCCTATTTTGTTCTTGGTTTCTGGTCTGATAGAGTCATAGAATGGTTAGAGTTGGAAGGGACCTTAAAGATCATCAAGTTCCAACCCCCCTGCTGTGGGCAGGGATACTTCCTACTAGACCAGGTTGCTCAAAGCCCCATCCAGTCTGGCCTTAAACACTTCCAGGGATAGCACATCCATAACTTCTTTGGGCAACCTGTTCCAGTGCCTCACCACCCTCACAGCAAAGAACTTCTTCCTAATATCTAATCTAAATCTTCCCTCTTCCAATTTAAAACCATTACCTCTCGTCCTGTCACTACACTTCCTGGCAAGGAGTCCCTCCCCATCTTCCCTGTAGCTCCCTTCAGATACTGGAAGGCTGCTATCAGGTCTCCCTGGAGCCTTCTCTTCTCCAGGCTGAACAGCCCCAGCTCTCTCAGCCTGTCAAGGAATTTTCCCGATAAGGAAATTTCACAGGCTAATCAGGAGACTGTGAGTAGGAAGGTTTAAAGCAACTTCTAATTTCTGGTGTAAGTGATAGAACTTCTGATATAACACTAACGTGTGTGACACTGCTGAGGTCTCCTGAAGCAGTCACTCCGCACTGCCATTGTCAAACCAAGGGGTTATTGTGGTTCTGCAAAGATGAACAGTGAAATAGTCAAAAGTCACTGGCTGTTCAAAGATAGATCCATAGTGCTCATGTGCTGGAGGGGAGTAAGGGTTTATGTAGAGAGCAATGACTAGATGGATGCTTACACTCCTGAATCTGAGCAGGTGATTACAAATATGTAAAACCTGCATCAGTTATTCAAGTAATCTGCTCAGTCTAGTCATCAGCAGATGTCTGAGTGGTTTGGGCAGATAGGGTTTCTAGTAGGCTGCAGTAAGTCAGTATGTCCCTTACATGTAATAATCTTGTCTATGTATTAACTTGAATGGAAAACATAAAGCGTGGTTTATTTCAGTGGGACTTTGGCTTGTAGTTGGAGAAGAATGTGTTTGTAAGCGCTCTGCTGAATTGGGACCAATGGAAAGTATTTCTGAGGATTAAGCAGCAAATTGAACACAATAGAAACAGTTCTGTTAATTTGAATCTTTTCATATAATGTTATTACGCTTTTATACTTTGTGTGGCATCTAAATGGTAACACAGTAGTGAAAGTCTGAGAAATTAAGCAGTTAACTTCTCAAAGGAGAATACAGGAAAATTCATTAAGCTTACTGTGGAGTGTAATTTGTCTGGAGAATTATACACTTTTCCCTTGGTCTGTTCAAAATTTGTCATCTGTGGGGTGCTGAATCCCGAATGAATGGTGAAATGTATTAGATGAGGGAGTAGGCTCCCAAAGAAGGAAGGAGAAGCTTTGTCCACTGGGGTATTTATGACTGCCTAGTGAAAGTGCTGCAGAACTAAGCTTATTATTGTTCCAAAGGCGTGGATTATTCTGTAATTCAGACATGAGGAAGTAATATTGAACCTTTCATGAGGCATTCATAGAGAGGGGTGAGGGGAAATAATCTAGAATGTCTTCAATTTAATTGAAAAGATACTGTTTATTTTGTTGAGATAATTATAAAAGACTTCCTGTTGTTCTTTTAAGGCCAGGGGAGCAGACGCTGCTCGCTGAAGACTGGACTTTGTTGAGGCAAAGTATTTTCCTTTTCAGTCAGGGTGTTTGATGACATTGAGAATGAAATCAATAAATGAGATCTCATGTGTGAGGTGTTTGCGTGTTTTATCAAGACACACTGCCTGGGCAAAGCCTGGCCATGTTCGTATTGCCAGCTGAGGAATGGGAATGCTCTAGCGCTGGTTGCAGGGCAGAAAATGCTCGGAGTGAAATATTAGTTTCCAAATTTGAGGCATTTGAAGCACAATTCTTCTAGGTTCTCTTGGGTCTTACTCTGTAAAGTATTTTTATAAGGGTTCAAGAAGCATACTGGTCTTTCCCTACTAATTTTTAAGTGAGGATGCAAAAGTTTTAGGGTGATATAGATGTTGTTGAGCTCAAGACAGAACTATGCCGGATTGTGATGCTTGGTGAAAGCATCTAGCCTTTATAGCAAGAAATAAGTGAAAAAAATAGAAATTAAGGGCTTATCTTTGTCTGCTCTACTTTTGAGCTCACTGACTGGAGGCTAATCACCTTTGATGCTTTGACTTTCCAATTTTTGCTACTTGGTTCGGTACAGAGTATTGATATTGCGCAATAACATTTTCTTACCCCATCCAGCCATGACTCTGCTCTCTGCAAGGCCCAAAGGAATAATTTCTAGCAGGATTATTTTGTCCTTTGTCTTGATGGATTTTCCCAAACACTGGAAGCCCTGTGGGGAAGGGATTGTCAAATGCACAAATATAAAGTGAGAATTAGCAGACCAGAAAACAATTCAGGTAAAGGAGTTTGTAAACAGTCTGCAGGATTAAATATTGTTGTTTGTTTGAGCAACTCAATGAGTCCTTACAGTGCCAAGCTGCAAGATTAATTTGAAGCAGACTTCCAGAAAGCTCGCAAGGTTATTGTCTACTATTATTGCTTTATTTGCTCTCTTGCTTTTCTGTGAGAATGTGTAGGTCTTCCTCTTTACCTCTTGGCATGCCAGGCCTGCTCAAATGTATTACCTGCTGTACTCATCCCTGGCTTCTTGGAATAACGCCACATGGGGAAGAGCGCTTGCCTTTGACTGTTTTTTCCTGTTTCAGCCTCTCCTTAGTCCAAAAAAACCCAAAGCAGCATAACTACTTTAGGAAGATTTATGACTTCTTGTGGCACCTAGTAGTCAGTCTGCAGTCAATTTATCTGCTAGGAGCACTCAATGTGAGAGAGCAGTAAAGTCTAGTTCCTGGGCATGAAAGTTCTATAAAGGTGCTTAGTGGGATTTGAGTTGAGGTGAATAACTCTGTCAACCAGCAACAAAGGATTGTCTGATGAAAAGCAGTTAACTAGCCCCGAAAAGACTTTTTATGGCAGAATGTATTGAAGACATCTGCTGAGCGGGACAGTGCCAGCCCCCGGGCCATATGCTTCGTGTCCCTGGCATATGCACAACTAAGCACATGAGCATGGAACATATTGGGAGAGGTATGGCTGCCTCTCCTCCATCTCCTCCCACTCCTCAGAGAAACAGAGTGGAACAAACTTTGTCTGCATTAAAAACTGTAAGAAAAATTCACCAACCCTTAGGCAAGGACCTAATCAAAAGAGAGGGTCAGACACCTCTGGGTCTATCCAGCTCTGCCCATCAGTGATGTCCTTGTTAACGAACTACAGCTCAGAAACCTTTGGTTAGGGTTGCAGAATTCTCTCTCAGCTCTCTGTGTGCCACTTCAAAACCAGGGCTGTTTGGTATCTAAGATAAAATATTTCCTGAATCTCTGAAAAGTGATTTCTTTTGATTGTGTTTCTCACAGGCAGCAGTTCTATTTTTACATTGTAAAACAATTGAGGGGCTTCTAGGCTTGTGTATTTGCCTGGGTCTTACAAAAATAATAAAAAATAATTCCCAACATTAAAAGCATGAATCAAGTGAAAAACATTGAAGTTCTCCAAATTTTGCTTGCAGTTTAATTTGATTTTTTTTCAATGAAGTGTGATTTCTTCCATGCACATTGTTGCTTAGACAGTCTTATTGTATTTTTTTTTCCCACCCCATGCTTTCATGATAAAGCTGACATGAGTACATTTTTGTTTAACTGAATTTATACTTTGTCCCTGTGTTAAAGCAAACCATGGAGGGGGGAAGTGAATGCCAAAAGCTATTAGGATTAAAAGGAGTAAGATGGCATTTTTAATGTATATATATACTAGGAACAATACCCCTCCCCCCCCAGTTGACTGATGTAAATTGGGACAATTGAGTTATCTTTTGCTAAACTGAAAGTGGAATTATAAATAGTGATGCAGAACAGATAGAAATATGCAGCAGCTGTTTCTGCTCAATTTTTTAACCCTCCTGTGGTATCATGGATTAGTATAAATTTATTCATAATAGTCTAAGTGGAATGTGGGGAGCAGCAATTAAAAGTATTTTATGACCAGCAGTTCTGAAATGCTAATAAATAAATAAAAAATAAATCTAGCATTTGAATTCTCTGAGCCATGAATTCAATATTAGAGTGTTGGAGAATGGGGAAGCTCAGTGACAGTGCAGGAGTACCATTATAATACCGATATTTAACAGTATTCTAAGGAACTATCCTACCCCCGAGAGAAAAGCTACTTTTTGCATATCTTGGCAACAGAAGAGAACAGTTTGGACGCCATCATCGAAAGGTTAGAGACGAAGATCGTATTATTGTCAGTCAAGATGGTTTTATGGAAGTGTGTCCTGTCAAACAAAACTGTCATCACTTGACAAGATCACAGATCTGGCTGATAGAGAGAGCAGAATGAATACACTGTGCTTGAATTTCTTAAAAGCATTTGTCTTATCACTCTAACATCTTGATTGTGGGGGGAACCAATGAAACTTGGCTCTAAGAGGTTATATATTAGATGGATTAAAATCTGGCTTCGTAGCAGATCTAAAAAAGTTGCTGTTGGGAAGAAAGCAGGGTGTCTGTTTCTTACAGGGTCCCTTAGGAACCTGTTTGCTTTTATGTTATTCAGCATTTTAGCAGTGTTCTGAAATAATATTTAAATTGCTTACTAGCAAATAATATTGTGATTATATTATTGTGATGTTACAGAGTAATCTGAATTATCTAAATCATCGCAAGTGAACATTTTCTACAGATAAATACCACATAGTATGCGTAGGAGTAGAGAATGCTGGCTGTGTCTAAATGAACTTCCCAAGAAACTCCTGAAAATTAGTAACTTAGAGCAGGAATTATTCAAGTGAGTAACTATTTCAGTACTGGTTTTTACTAAAGTGATGTGCAAAAAGTTTCTGCTGTCACCACTGGGACTCTGAAAAGGGGAATAGCAGGTAAACATACAGACACAACACTGGTAAGATTACTAGATTCCTAGGTGCAGCTTTGGTCTTTCTATTCCAAGATAGACATGGCAAAATTAGAAAAACTTAAGAGAAAAGCATGAAAGTGATCCTTCAGTGGAAACGAATTTGAATGTATTGATGTATTCCACCTCTTGAGAGTCTGCAAGTTGGCTTAATGTATGCAGATGACACTAAATGAAAACAAGATGCGCTAGTAGAGGGAATTTTCGGTCCTCTTTGCAATATCATAATGAAATCACAGAATCTTGGAAGTGTCAGTGTTGGAAGGGACCTCTAGAGATCATCTAGTCCAACTACCCTGCTGAAGCAGGATTGCCCAGAGCACATCACTCAGGACTGCATCCAGGTGGGTCTTGAAGATCTCCAGAGAAGGGGCAGGTTTACTCTAAAAGAGATGCAGTATTTGGGTGAAGATAGTTTCAGACATTTCACTAGAGAATGTGGTGGACTTTCCCTTATTTCTGAATTTTAGTGTTTTAATGATGTCTTGCTAAAGAGCATACTTAAATATAGTTCCTAGAAAGCTATGTTAAAACAGAAAAAGTCATGCTAAATGAACTGTACAGGTGTTAAAACCTGTGGAGACCTGGGGAAGGATGCTGGTTTGACTGAGTTTGTGGCTAAGACTTTGTCTTGTGGCAACATCCTAAACATCTCGAAGGAAGAGCACGAGGCAAAATGTTAAAGCTATGTTTTAGAGGGAGGAAGATGAAACTTCCTGAAGTAGCAAGGAGGGAGGTATCACCGAACTGGGAGGAAAAAAAGCAAACTGACCAAACTGGCTGGAGGGTAAGAGATGTTAGAGAATGAGCCACTCCAAACATATGCTTCAGTCTTAGCATGTACCTATTTCATGCTTCTTAGTTACACCTTACTTATTAGTTACACCCAGCACTTTTCATTATGGGAAAGAATAAAATGCTTCATGTGGGAGCAAGAAGTCCCTTTGATTGCCACATAAGATCTATTGGTCATTTCAATAATTTGCCTTTTAATTTGGTGGACATGGGCCAAAGGAAATCCTGTTTCACAGCAGATCATAAGAATTCAGGGCGAACTGTTTTAACCCTCTCCATTCCTGGACTGCAGAACATATATCTTTTGGAGATTTATGGATTTCAGTAGCACTATATATCTGAGAGCTAGCTTGATGCTGTGACTACAGTGAAAATTCTGCAATAGCTGTATTTCTTGTCAATTCTTTTTTCTATGGCTGAAATGAGAAGGAGGTAAGGATTGAGCAAAACTTTTGCAGTCCAAGGCAACCTCTTGGATACCAGGAGGTATTTAAGAAAAAAAAAAAAGAGGCGGGGGGGGGGGGGGGGATGTTAAAATTAAAGATTTAGTCTTGAGAACTTCACCAGCTAATTAGAACTACATTTAGCCAGCAGAGCAAATCATACCACTGACTACAAGAAAGCTTGAGCTGGAAGTGTGGTTACTCATGTGCACACCTGTGTGTGCATGCACACAATTTTTAAAAGATGTGAAAGAAGATATTCTGGATCAGGGGGGTGAAGGGTGCAAGCACACACTCCTTGAGGGAAGGTTTGTCGGTTTGTATTTTCATTTACCCAGGAGTAGCTGTTCCTTCAACTTGTTTTTTTTCTAGCATGGCTTTGTAGCAGTAAAGTTGAAAGACGAGCTAAAAATCACATTCATATGCATTAAAGGCCTTTGAAGCAGAGATTTTTTTTTCAGAGTTAAATCATGAAGACCATCATAGAAAAAGAAGAAAGCACTTTTTTCTTCTGCTGAACTCCCCTTCTCTACTAAGATTCTTTGTGCCTTTGTAACCAGGTACATGCTGATACCAGCTGTTCTGGAGGGAACTGAAGTATGCCAGACTTTCCCTCTAATTTGAACACGTAGAACATCTTCATGTTTCAGCAAAGGCATCTCTGATAGGCAAAACAGTGCTTCTTAGGGAAAAGACTAAAGGAGGAGATGACTGGTTGCCTCAATCCTTCGTCTGAAATATTTTCTGATAAGTGGAAGGCAATGCTGTAATCATCCTCTGGAGAAAAAAGCTGTTGCTGAGAGCACAAGATCTTTCATGGGTCTTTACCTGACGATTGTCCAGGCACATGACCTAACTGCTGTAGCAAGAGCTTTGCAAGTGTTTCCCACTGCAGTTAGTTTTTTGGCTTGGTTTGCACCTGCACACAAGATCACAGTGTCTTAGAAATTTTGGTTGGCAGGGCCCTCTCATCTTAATATCATCCAGGATCCCATTGGGAGTAGGATTGTTGGTACGAATAGACCAGGTCAGCTGTGGTTTTGATATAGCTTGGAGATTCCACCATCTTTCTGGTGCCCTCCTGGTGGAGAAGTGTTTCCTCATCTTCTCTCTGAACTTGCCAAGGTACTAAAGATTGTGGATTTTGTTCCTTGCTAAGTCTCTGAACTTAATAAAATGTGCTACTGGCTCTCTTTTCTGCAGCAGGGGAACACTATTTCCTCCCACTGCACTGGCAGGGCTTCATCTTCTAAGAGGACTCTATGAGCATTAATGGGCAGTTTAAGCCTCTGTGGTCCATTCCTTTTGGTGGCAAGTCTTCTGGGAATGACAACAATGTGCCTGCTTTTCGGTGTTTAACAGTTCTGTAGTATCTGTGGGCATCAATTTGACAGGAGGTTGCTATTAAAGGAAATGTCTGTAATGCTCTTACCATAATCAGAGCCGTTGTGCCTTCGCTGTTAATTTAGCTCACTTTGCAATAGACATTCACTGAACTGGTTAAGATAACTTCAGACACTTAATCACTGTGGTGTTATTAAATAGTTGCATACTAATGTGTTCAGGTGACTTGTAAGCCTCGTGTAATCAGAGGCCATTGAGCCATCAGAGCAGGTTAAAATTAGAAAATTCTGTCTTGCTGTCTTTACCTATTTTATGTTAAAGTAAATGAAGCATGGTGTAATCATGGTGGGGTGTACTAGGTTATCAGCTCTAGGACTGATACACTTTATTTTGGCCACATTATAAAGTTAGCCGAAGTATGTAAGCGTGTTTCTGATGTGCATTTCCTTTTTTTTTTTTTTATTTTCTGTGGAGGGCAGTTAACCTGAAAATCCAGTTATATCCAAATGATAAGAGTTGCAAAGAGATAGCTAAGGTAGTATTTCCACGCCTAGATGTTCAAGATGAGTGGCACTTGTCTGGGCAGAATATAAGGCTGAATTTAAAACAAATTTCTTTTTAAATTTTGTCTACCTCCAGTAGCAATTTTTTATTTGCTTTATGATACTTTCTGAGCATAAGCACTTGATTTCCATTTGAGAAATCCACGGGCTTGGTGCAGTTCAGAGTGAATGATGGGTGATGGTGATGGAAAAGCTGAGCAGAAGGAATAGAAATGTTTGTAGATGACAGGTCATAGAAGGTCCTATGTGTTCGGTTGCGGTAGGGCTAGAAGTATTCCAGCTTGCTTTGTACAAAGGAAGCCTTGACTTACTGTCCTTATTAATGAAAAGGGAAGAATGTGAAATGCTCAGCCTCCTTCTTCACTGCCACGAAGTAATAAGCAGAATTGCTGTAGGACAGATGTAAACCGAGCTAGGATTTATCTTTAGGTTGTGCACTCCTGTCAAATCAGACTAATTTCCTTCAGAAATCTGTCACATTGCTAGTTTTGTTCATTAAGACAGAGGTGTGTGTCCTGGTTTGTCTTTTAACACTGTGCAAAGACAAATGAGGCTGATGGTACGTTATCAGCCAGATGTATGGGCTGTAGGTGTCAGCCTGTGCCTGCTTGTATGCGATGCAGAACAGAATCAACGTGCTGCCCCATCCTTCGGCCGATAAATCCATTTCCAGAGCAAGTAGTGCCTGTGCATTTTGCATACCTTCTAAGCAGCTCCCACTCTCAGGCAGCACTTGGGCTTTTCCCTTTTAATCAGTGATGAACTACACTCCTGATTCCTTTCAGTGTGGTGGTGGCTGGGGGAAGGGGGTGAAGTGCCACCTTCTTTTTACATTTGACTTGCAAGACATATCGGCCATTTCAGTTTGTTAAATATTCCATGGCGCTTTTCCAGGGAGTGTTTTGTAGCCCAGGTGTTTTCTCCAAATGTCTTGTGAAACTTCCCTTGTGGTTTCAAATTAATGTAGCATGTTTTGTCAGACTGAAATGTAATTTAATACTGTCCTTTGCAGTTGTGCTCAGATATGGCTGAATTTCAATATTAAGGGAACCGCATGCTGGTGCTTATATAACTTATAAAACATGCTGAGATCTCTGGGGAAAGAGATCATTAAAAATAGGGACTATTGCTGCTATTACTGTTGTTACCAGAAGTAATAATAACCTTTTTCTTTCTGGAAATTCTATATAGCATTTTTCCTATAGGAGCTCTCTCTGTCTTGAGGCTTTTCTAGTGCCATTTAAACTTTAATCTGCAGCCTTAGAAAACCTTTTAGGTACAGGCTGAGACAGATTTTGTTACTAAAGCAAGCCCTCCTGCTGATGGAGCTGTGTGTTTAATTCTTGGCAGCACTGGGGAAGCACTTGGCTTGGTTTCCTTGCTGTTCATCTTTTTCATGTAGCCTAATGGGAGATCTCGATAATTCTCAATTGCAGCTTAAAGGAAAGAGGAGAACAGCGTATTTAAAGAAATCATTCAATTTGGTTTAAAAAAACCTTGGTTTGATAGGCTTTTTTAGACATGTAAACACGATGCATTTCTTTTTAACAAGGGGACTAAGAAGGTGATAACACCGTAGGCATTCAGCGAGGTGCATGTCTACATCCTTAAAGTATTTTGTAAGAAATCTCTTTGCTTTGTTGGCATTTGGCTTGTGAAGGGAGGCTGTCAGATGAAGGAAACGTTACACCAACAACTGTAGCACCGATTTATCCTCAGGTTTTGTTTTGCATCTATGTGTTAAGGTTTTTAATTGCTTTTTGAATATACTGTCATTGGGAAACTGCCTCTTCCTTGTAACAGGAAGTGAATGTGGCAGCAAACCAGTTTTGCTGTGATTCTTTGACAGGTGGAAGCTAGCAAAGCTCAACCGATGTAAGTGGATTTATGTTCACTTAGATCTGCCAAGGATTTGCTCACTACTTCCGTTTCTTTCAGTTCAACGTGTCCTCCTGTGCCCTATGCATTACAGTCTTCCTAATGATTGTTTAAAACATTGCAGTCTGTGTCAAACACGGGATATCACCTAGAGGATTCTGTGATTCCATCTAAATGTGGACATTTATCTTTGACTACTTATCTCAGGTTCCCTAGAGGTAGAAATGGGTTCTTCCAGGAGGCAGCTAAGAATGATATGATTTAGAATCATAGAATGGTTTAGGTTGGAAGGGACCTTAAAGATCATCAAGTTCCAATCCCCCTGCCATGGGCAGGGACACCTCCCACCAGACCAGGTTGCTCCAAGCCCCATCCAGCCTGGCCTTCAACACCTCCAGTGATGGGGCATCCACAGCTTCTCTGGGCAACCTGTTCCAGTGCCTCACCACCCTCACATTTAAGCTGTACCTATAAATTGTCCTGTGAGTGCTTGTATTGCTATCTCTGGTTGCTATGAGGTGATTAAACTTTTAATTTAGGCACCCAAACTCAGATGATAGAAAACCTGCTTGCTTTTGGCACCTCTCTATATCTGAATATATGTTGGATGTTAACAATCTCATATGCTTGAGCCCAGAGATTATATGCCTTTAGAACAAAAATGTGCTGTTATTAAGCAATGACGATTCAGGATTGTCCCTGTAAGTTGTTCCAGCGTTCCATGACAACATTGGTTGTGATCTTCTGGCACAATTGCTAGGCAGGATCTTGTGATGACATGATACAGCCTCACTATCAGATATTCTTGTGCAACAGTCTCTTAATACGAGAACTGAGCTGTGCAGCCACTGGCCAAAACAAGGAAGATTGACACCAACTGATGAAGCTTTTTATATTGTGAGACTTGTTCAGAATATCCCGCTCTATTGTTCAATGTGTGTTTAATCATCTTGTGTGCCTTGTGCAATAAGGCCACGAGCCTAAATGAAATCTGTGTAACAAGGAGTAAGAAAGAAATATGATACCTGTAATTTATATCTTCCTTTCATTTGACACTTCCTAATTTTTGTAGAAAAATGTTTAATAGACTCCTAAAATAACTCTGGATGTGTAAGACAACACAAGAATAAAATCCAACTACAGCAATCTCTCCAGAAATTAATTTTGCTCCATTTTAAAAGCACTCTAGATACCAGGAGGAGCCCGCTATGTTGAAACATGGTAGATTTGTGATAGGGGACAGGTTACAATGGAGAGTTCGAAAAGCTTTCCGCTGTATCAAGTAGTGGGAAGAAAAGTGCTTTCTGCCTCTATATGCATTGTTAAGAATAATAACCTCCTGGTGGGTGGAGAACTGGAAGAATCTTAGTGACTCTCTGCATCTAGTACTTTCTCTTTATAACAAACCTTAAGGCTGAAATATTCAAAGTTAAATGAATAGCATAAAATAGCTGGAAATTGTTTCAGCTTGCTTGTAAGTGCCCAGTTAATTTCACAGTGGAATTACGGATGGTTTCTCAGTGCTTTTTTTATCACTAGCATGCATTCTTATATTAAAAGTGAGGATCAGAAGACTTTACTTTGCTGTTACATTTGGTCCCTGGCTGAAGGATTTCAGAGTATGAAATCTGGCCGAAGGGCTATGGTGAGATGTCCTGCTCAAGGAATCGCAGACATCAGAGACTGCAAATACCTTAGGGACAGGGGGCACTTAGAGCCAGAGAACCTCAAGATTCATCCATCCGTTTGTTCATTCCTTGTGCTGCAGGGACAGAAGCAGCTTGCACTGCAGGGATTCATTGGTGAGGAAGTGAATTCTACTCATTTGGAAATTCTTGGCAGAACAGGTTGGTGTTTCCAGGAGTATTTGTGGATGCTTTAGATCCAGATCTGTATTTTATTGTCTGCTCCCTAAACACAAAGTTTAAGGTTACTTGGATTTAACTTATTAAGTATAGGAGCTTGCTGAGAAGTTCAGAAGCAGTCTGATTTGGTACAAGTCTGGATCTTGGTTTACACCTTGCATTTTTTCTTTGGCCAGTTTCTCTTTCCAGGCTATGAAGTCCAAGCAATGGACCGACACTGCTGGTTTTAGAGAGTAGAGCATGTAGGCAGTATTTGTTGAGCTGTCACTGCTTCAATCCCATTGAGTAATGGCATCCTCTCTTCCCAAATTTCCCAAGCATTTACAGTTAAAAGGCAAGACTCTTCCTCACTGTTTTCTGGCAGTGTAACTGGGAGGACTTAAACATCTATCATACTCCACACAACAGAACTGCAGGGTAAAGTTATCTGTTCATCCATCTGCCTGTCCTCTTGTCCGTTGTCTTTGGGACTTTTCTATATAAACCGTTGAGAAGAAAATAACATCACCAAGAAAGTAGATCTATTTATTTATATTTTTCATTTTTTTTTGACCAGCAGTTTCAGCAGTTGGAGATACAACTTGTTTGACTTGAGTGAACTCGTTCTGTCTGTCTCCCTCTTTCTGGAGTCTGAAGTACAGCTTCATCATATTTTAGCCTTTTCTGTCCCAGTGGTGCATCTGCTTCCATTTTTGCTTCAGCTGCATTTATGATTCTTCCTGAAGTGTCTGTTGACAAGGCATATGGCATTGCTCAGTTACCTTTTTCACTGTCCTAAGTGTAGGTATTTTAACTGTTTCTAATTAAAGGCCCAGGCAAAGAGCAAAAGATGCCAACAGTCACAGCACTGATCTGCTCATCACTGGTCTGTCCCTTCACCACCTCTTTGCTCAGGTGTTCTTACTGGCCTTTTCCTCAGCTAATGCATTGTTATCCGGTTCAAGCAGATAGTCTGTCTGCTGTTCCTGAGGAGGTAATTGCAATTTTCTGAAAATTCCCCATTTCCCTTACCTACTGTAGTGTGAATTTTTGCCTGTCAGCCACCTCTCCTGTTAAATGAAAAGATACTCTTCTGGGAGAGCCTGTGGATTTCAGCTGCTGAAGAATTGCATGTTTAAAAAAAAAAAAAAAAAAACAAAAACAAAACCACAAAAAAACCAGTTGATCTCTGAGTCACCTAGGTGCAAACTCACAAGTGGATTATAAATTGATATAACTTATGGGACAAATAACGATAGGGAAAAACCTCTAATGGGCATATCAGTTCTCTGACCAATTTAATAGAGAATTAGCCAAGTTAGGTGGGCTCCACTGTTTGAAGTGCTTTATGGTCTGTTGAAGGATGTTATTCAAAATTTGTGGCATATTCTGAATTTCTATATAGTTTTCTCTATATTATCTCAAGTGCTTAGCCAGAGTAGGTCATTACTTTGTCCTCCAAATAGCACAGGAGATGCATACTCTCTGCTCTGTAGCTTGTTATCTTCCTAGAATCATAGCAAATAGTTCAGGAGAAGCCCTCACAGCAATTTGATGTGTTACTGTACCTAAAACGGGGTCATGGAAAGCAAATCAGCACCTCCTTCTTTGAAGGCTGTGACCAAGCACTGCCCATGACCTACTCAGAGTGCTACATGCATGTGGTTATTACCATGGGGGTAGCTCCAGAGATACCTGCATCTCAACTTTGATGTGGCCCGGAGAAGCAGAACACCTTGGTTCAGATTGGCAATTCCATGTGTAAACAATAACAAATTATTTTTACAATAACAAATTACTCATTTGGAAAGCATTGACCTCTTAGACTCTCCTGTTCCTTTCTAGCAGGTGTGTGTAAAGGATGAACCTTGGTCTTCAACATGGGCTGCAAGGGGCAAAACTTTGCTATCCAGCCATGTAGTGCCTGTTGCTGAGGATGGCAGCCCTCAGCTGCGCTTCTCCCAGTTTCTGATTTCCCATTCTGTCTACAACCTGCTGCCAAACACGAACATGTTCCTTTGTTCCCGAGTGTTAATGGAAGCAGCAACATACAAAACACATTTAGGCTCATAAAACATAAATAACACCATTTGGTGGCGACATGCTTTTTTAATGGATAGATCAGTTTTATTTCCATGCCATTTATCTAAAGTCCCTGCCTGAAGTTCATTGGCTAAAGGCAACCGAGGGAATACATTTTGTTAAGAAAACCTCAAAACCTCAGAAAACTTTCTTGTCGTCTTTGGAAATTGGCTCTCACTGTAGAGAGAGGACCTCTTTGTCTTCCTGAGAAAATCCCTTCTGCTGCCTCTTCAGCGCCTGTCACACAAAGCTGTTTGCACCCTCTCTCTTGGGACAGGACATGGCAGAGAAAAAAAACCCAGCAGCACTTCCAGTTGTGGCACTTGTCACCCTCTTAAAGAGGGACGGGTGTTCCTCTCTGGAGCCTACTGGCTTTGGGCTTCACAAAAGGAAGATGGGGTAAATAACGCCTTTTTACGGGTTTTAAGTTGGGGTGGGCACTGGATTCCCAAGTTAATTAAAGCCAGTGGCACCAGGTAAGAAACTAGTTTGTTTAGTTGACTAAAATTGGCCAGTTTGCCCTTCAGTTAAGCGCATTTGACTGTAAAACCAACCCAAAGAATGGAAGAGGGGATCCATCCATAAAAATTCATGTTCTTTTTGAGCACTGTGCACTTCTGAACAATTTTTTAGAATAATTCCCATGTAGTGACTTAGTTACTGAACTTAAACTCCTCTTTCCCCTGGGCAATGTGTGTAATTTCTGTGAGTATGGGCCTTCAGATAATTATGTCAGTGTCTATTTGTATGTCTTTCTTTTGTGGTCTGGTCACAAGCCTTTGGTGCCTGTGGAACACCTTGCACTGGTTCTCAGTCCAGGTCTTCTAGTCTTGTCTCATGGTTTCAGCTGGGATAGAGTTAACTTTTTTACTTGCAGCTGGTGTAGTACTATGTTTTGGGTTTGGTTTGAGAAATACTTATAATAGTGTATTGTTTTCAGTTGTTGCTAAGCTCTGAGGGCCTTTCTGCTCCTCACACCACCCCACCAGCAAGCAGGCTGAAGTGCACGATAAGTTGGAAGGGGACACCACTGGAACAACTGACTCCATCTACCCAAAGGGCTATTCCATACCATGTGATACCCTGCTCAGTATATAAAGCTGGGGAAGAAGGAGGAGGGGGGAGATGTTCAGAGTCAGGACATTTGTCTTTCCAAGTGCCTGTTAGATGTGATGGAGCCCTGCTTTTCTGGAGATGTTTCAACACCTGTGGTGAATGAATTCC
Organism: Thinocorus orbignyianus; assembly: GCA_013400375.1. Classification (NCBI taxonomy): domain Eukaryota; kingdom Metazoa; phylum Chordata; class Aves; order Ciconiiformes; family Thinocoridae; genus Thinocorus; species Thinocorus orbignyianus. The sequence goes on along the minus strand of VXBW01008054.1, from coordinate 895,291 downwards.
TTCTTTAGCTTTGCTTGTGTGTGTGGCTTTTGCTTTAGTTATTAAACTGTCTTTGTTTCAACCCACGAGTTTCCTTCACATTTACTCTTCTGGTTCTCTCCCCAGTTCGAACTGGGGGGAGTGAGTGAGCAGCTGCATGGTTCTAGCTGCCGACTGGGGTTAAACCACAGCATCTTGTTTCTTTATTGTGTAGAAATGGTAAGGCAGGTACCCAAGTACCTGCATGGTACTTGGGAATCAGCTTGCAAAATGTGACCAGTGGAACTGGGTATTCAGAATTCTATTAGTCTTGCTCATTGTAATGCCTCAGTTCATACATCTTTGTGACTATCCTCTTTCCTTTGTGTGTTCCCCACTTGATGGCAGTACAGCAACACTTATGGAAATAGGGAATGCAGAAGAGCTTTGTTTTAACACTTGCACTTCAGCAGAGGTGAAAATACATCCTTTGTGGTACCTACTTACTTAAACTACTCTGTGCCTTGTTTAAGCTGGCTACATCTGCATTGGATCTACCTACAAGGCCCCAGCTGTGAGATTTCGGTTGCGTGTGTCCCATTTAACTTGGTCTTCCAGAAACTAATATTTTAGCTGCTTGTTTGTGTTTGTAGTAGTATTACCTTTATACAACAGACAAGAATTTTTAACGGTTATGTCAGAATGTAGTATTTAAGAGACTAAAGCCTTATCAAGGATCACTGATTGTCCACAAGCGGATCACTTCTGGCTCTGCTTGGCAAACGTTAGTGGGGCATACCCAGTTGTCAACTCAGTGTAGTGGAATCTGAAACACCTTGAAAACAATCTTGTTCTGTTTCTGATGCTTTGATCTTTTGTGCTTAATTGATGCTGACAAGTGCTGGAGAATATCTCAGAGTCCAATGACCTCTTTTTCCCCTTTAATTTTCTCATTTTAGTTTAAAACTGGCCCTATACTGGATATATAAATAGTGAAGCTATTTACATACTGTGTTCTGTTCCAGAGGATCACTAGGCAATTTTCAACTTCATACACTTGGCATTACTAAAATAAAGCTACTTCTTGCATAGATGTTAGGACTGCTTTGGCTGAGGTTATAAGCACAAATCTGGACTCCATGAAAAAAGTGCCGGGGGATCTTTTATGTCTCAAGAAAGAAGACGAAACCTTTCTTCTAAAGCTTTTTTTCAGAAATGGTTCTTGCTGCAATGCATGTTCTGTAGTAGTGCCTACAGCTGCCTTAGAAGGATGAAAGGTTGAGGCAGTCCTGTGAGCATATGACACCAAGTCCAGGATTCTAATTATGTCAAGCCTGATGATGAGACTCTTAAATCAGCCCTTCTGGCCTTTTAATTAAAGCAATCAAGCATAAGACCAGCAATAGAACCACTGATGGGGGGCATTTTCAGCTGAGGGTGAAAATTAAAGGAAAATAAGATGGTGGAGAACATGGGAGAAACACCCTTAACTTGACTGGGCTCTTGTGATTGTAAGGAGGTAGGTTGGGTGAGAAGTGACATTGGAGTGAGGATTCTCAAGAAATGGAAGTGTTAAAGTCTAAGAATAAGCTGCAAGAATGAAAGGTTGTCCTGCTTTTACTTCTTCCTTGTCATTTAATGAAACCATCCTATCCATGTTCTGTGGTACTTACTTTGCAGACGGATATTTGAAAATCAAGTTCAGTCTTTCTGCATCTTTTCTTAGGTGTCCTACAACCATGGGAGGGTGTAGTTAAATACATGAGGTGCAGTCTTAAAAGCTAAGAAAAGTAACTCTTTCTGGGGGGAAGTACTCTAGCCTGGGTTTGAACATTTCTGTCATAGGTATATTTGTACCAGGTTATGAAGTTAACTTTCTTCACAGCTATTCTTATGTTGCTGTGCTTTGTGTTTGTGGCTAAAACAGTGTTGGTAATGTTGTTTTGGCTGCTGCTGAACAGCATTTGCGTGGTGTCAAGGTGTCCCCCCATATGAGTAGGCTAGCAATGGGCAGGAGGTTGGGAGGGGATGCAGTTGGGGCAGTGACCTGAATTTACCAACAGGATATTCCATCCCTTATGATGTTGTGCTCAGCAATAAATCTCAGGGAAAAGGGGAGGAAAGGAAAAAATTTGTGGGTCTGGCATTTTTCTTCCGAGGCAACTGTTACTTGTGGGGAGGCATTGCTTCCCAAGAAGTGGCTGAACATCTCTCTTCCTGCCGATGGCAAGTCATGAATACCCCTTTTTCACTTTGAAAGCTTTGCAGAGCTCTTGTTTTTCTTATTAAATTTTCAATGGCTCTATCCATGAGCTATTTGCCTTCCTTTGATTTTTTTTTTTTTTTGTGTACTGCTTTGGGGTTTGTTTTTTTTTTATTATTTTTTTTTTTCTAAATCTCTGTCACACGTGAGAGGAGAGTGAGCAAAGGTAGGATGGATGTTTAGCTGCTGGCTACAGTCAACCCACCACACTACTGCATCTTTCTCCTCAGGAGTTTTGGCCAGGATTTGTTGGGAATTATAGTCATGCTGCCTTTTTCCTTTACTTTGCCTTTGCCACTATCCGTCACTCTCAGATAAGCCTGCCTTCAAAAGATGATCAGTTGAAGTTAACAAAGCTGTAAATAGAAACAGATTGAGTTTGTTTTTTTAAAAAAAAGTTCCTCATGGACAGAATGGCACAAAGGAGAATAGTCAACTGTTTGGAGGGAGAAGGTGTGATGACGCTTACTAATGTATCCTGAGTATTCATAAGCATGAGGTATGTATTCTTAAGAACACGTTTTGAAAAGCACCTGGCTAAAAAACATGAGGATTTGAGCTCTTCTGGGGAGAGCTCTTATTTCTGTAGCAGGCTGCACTGGAAACGTGGGTCTGAGTTTTAAGGGAAAAAAGGGGTCTGAATCCAAACTTTGCAGCTGTGTCTTCTTCACAACTAGGACAAGAAATATAACATTTGAAATATCTGTCTTTTCCCAGGAATCCGTAACTTGCAGAATTTATTAAAAAAATTGAGAAAGGAAATTAATAAAGAGAAGCTGGTAAAATGGCAAAAAAAAAGGACAAAGGTTGATGTGAAAACATTAGGCTCTTCTCAAACCTGTACACGCTGGAGTAGCTGACCTTTGCCCAGCTGTGTACTTGGACATTTCAAAGTTAGCAGGGGCATTGGCACTAAAGAGATTTGTTCTGGGGAATCCATGGCTGTTTCTGTTGCACCCACCAAAGTGTGTACACCAGTGCTTGAATTTCTAGTATGACTAATTTCATGTGGTGTTTTATCTCAGTAGAATGAAGAAACTGCCAGACCACAGATAATGAATAAATTTGTTCTTTGTGATTATTTTTCTTCTCACTGTAGTGAGATTAATAATACACTCAGTTGTGGCTTGTGCATCATTTTGGCTACTACAAGATGAAACATTGTGCACTGCAATTTCCCCCTCCCGCCCTTCCCTTTGTTCTCTGACAGGGGCTATTTTGAACCTCTTCAGTTCTTGAAGAGCCGAATATCATGGGATCACACAGGAGGCAGATTTCTGAAATTTGTGTGGATCTCTTAGAAGGTGTTGCAGGTGAGACAGAGTAAACAGCAAACTGTAGTGGACCTGGATATGAGATTTTTTTTTTTTTCAAGAACAAATGAAACTAGAGCTTTTTCCCTACTTGATTATCTCACACAATCACTTCCCTCCTCAGACCCAATATGAGATCACTGCTGCTCTGAGAAGGTCAAGCAGAAAGTGCTCTGAAGGCTCAAAAGACCCAGCAGCATGAAATTTTGGCACATAGTAAAACAAGTATGCATGATTATAGAAGTATTTACCTGATTTATAGACAAAGTGGTTGAAAATAGCATAACCTGATCTCTGGGGATATTATTTAGATGTCCTCATGAGGCTTGCAAGTCTTCTTCAAACCTAGAGTTAGAAACACTAATGCCCTCTTTGTGGTATCTTGTTCCTTTCTTCAAATCTCTTCTGCATCTCTTTGTCTTTCTTTATCCAATACAATATCTTAAAAATAAAACCCAGTATGTTTATTCTGCTACTAAGTCTTACATTCATTTATCTGGTTATTCCCATTGCTATTAGGGGGCAGATTTCTGTATTAAACAGGCTTAATGTTACTACCACTGTTATCGCTGGAAGCAAACCGAAGGCAGTTTACTAATTTTAATGAATTCAAAACAGCTCAAGAAGCCTGTTAATGACAGGGTATTTTATCTTCTATTTTTAAGGATGTAGGAGTGTTCTTCAAGACCCCTGATGAATTATTGGCAGACCTGAGAATAAAGCCCAGTTCTTGTGGCTTCAGTCTTGGGCTCCTTTTCTGTGTGTATACAGTCTTCTGCCTGCTCAAAATATTACTGACCTCTAGCAGAACAGAGTAGGGTTTGTGTAAGAACTTGGTATTTCTGAGTCCTCATAACTACATCCTATACAAAGACTCTCTTTCATTATAAGGAATTTGCTTTGGTAGTAGGATTAGTGAAGCTCAGTTTCTCTTCAAATCTCAGGCAAATATCTGTTAGTTGATGCAAATTTTTGTTAGTTTCAGGATTAAATAGTCTTAAATTGCCAGAGAAAAACGTGTTCCAAATCCAAATTGTTTTATTCTTTCAGCAAAACAGAGTGAAGGCACTGCCTTTGCATCACAAAACAGCTGCAGTTCTTTGGAAACTGGTTTCAGGCCAGTGATCCTCTTGATGAATGTGATCAGAGTCCTGAGTTTGAATAAAAAACATAAGAAATCAGTAAATTCTATGCAATTTAGGGGGTTGGAATATATTGCATATGGCATCCACGAAGCACGACAGATAATTACTTCCAAGGAGCTATCTGAAGCAGATCTGCCAGTGACTATAAATTTTAACAGGTATTTCCCAGTCAACTGTGAATAAACCTTCAGGTAAAATGCATCTTGGCTGATAGGTCTGGAACCTGGTTGATCCACAAAACTAATCAGGATTTGGTAATGTTAAAACTTTGGGATTAGGGAAAGCAGCAGCTCATCTGGTTGGAAGTTCATTGGCTGTAGAACATTACAAAAATCATCCACCTCAGGCAAAACTGACTTCTTAAAATGTAGTATGGGTAGTGTGGGATGCCAGGATAATGAGAGGTTTATACAGGTGTTTTCCTACTTGACAGGTTAGTTTTAATTGCCATATGTAGAAGCCAATTTGTGTTAAAGGGAAAAAGCAGCATGAGCCGAATTCAGAGGTGACATAAATAGCATGTAATTTGCAGACAGCTACAGCAGTGCTCATGTACCGCACTTTTACACAAGCCACAATAGCCATCTGTAGAGTGTGGGTTGTACTGGTACCTGCTGCAACCTGGTCCTGCCTTGGTCAGAGCCTGAAATCATCCAATCCATGGTGATGCACCCGTGTGGTGCATTTTCACTGGCAATACGACTTTAGCTCTGATTTCTGTCTTTCTACCTCCTCTTTTCAACTAAACCTGCCATTTGGAGAGCGTGGTTCAAGGGTTGGAGGACACTATCTGCTGTGATCTAGCTGTGGCTAGAGGATGGCTCTTTTATGGAGAGGACCTCTTCCTTTCCCCTCTGCTGAGTAGCCCATGTGATGGAGTGAGCAGGTTATCATTTCTCCCTTTGAAAAACAAACGTCTAATTTTTTAGCTTCAAAGCCTAATTTTCCAGAGTAGTAGAAAATGCTGTATAAATGAAAGGGGAATTTCCCCATGTGGGAAGACTGGCAAACATTTCTGCTGTGCTGTTTAATGGGTGGTCCTACATTCCCAGCTTGGTGGGAGTTCAAACCCTCTCCAGTGTTTTTCAGAAGGAGCTCTCACTTCTTTGTGAGGCGATCAACAAATAATTTTACTCCTGAATAGTTTTAAGGAGGCACAGTGTTCACAGACACCTTTATGGTAACAAATGAACCTTATCTGCCAAAACTGAAACAACCTTCTGCATGCTTGAAAGCCAGGAGGAAAAGGCCGTGCTTCTTTCATTGTCACTTCCCTAAAAAGCTTAAATATAAGCAAACCTGCAATCAGTTGATGCTATAACATCAAGTACTTGCTCTACTATATTTGTGAGCAATTGATCATCTTTCTTAGTTAATAACCACATAAAACAATCCTGCATGGAAACATAGAGCATACCAAATACATGTTGCCAAATATCAAAGCTGTAACAGATAATTTCCCATCTTAGACTGTGGCTACTGTTGAAAAGGTATCATGAAAATCACACATTTTTATTCAACAGGCGCTGAGATTAATTATACCCTAGTGTCCAGTTTTGTACTTAGAGTTGTTGAAGATCATGGTAACACATCAGAACAGAATGTTTTGCTCATACTTTTCATAACTTTTGATGTTTATTTTCCCCACTTTAAATTTTGACATAAGTAGAGTTAATAGCAGCTTCCTAAAAATATTAGGCTATCATCTCTTTCTTGTAATAAAAAAATGATAAATAGTTCAGTGATTCTCCTGTTAGTACTATAGACCTAATACGATCAAAGGACAGTAAGATACGTGTTTTTATGCCATGGATACAAAAAGCTGAACTTAGCTGAGAATTCTGCTGAAAAAAAACTTCATTACTAGTGAGAAGAGTTGAGAGCAGCAGCTTGAATGCTCAGACACAGCAGAAGTTGCGTGAATTTTAGTATCAACATACTTGAATTTGGCTTGGGGTATTAGAAACACCAAAGTATCTGGACTTGGTTTTCTGAGAGGGGCCAGACTGAATGCTGGCTTTATGTATATTCTGGGTGCTGGCAGCAGGGACTTGCATGGGGAAGACAGGAGGGAGGTTTCGTTGAGGATCCAATTCTGAGATGGATTAATGATGGTCCATTGTTGTAACTGTAAAGGGGAAAGGGGAGTGAGTCTGTGCCTGTGTAATGTGTTCTAAAATTTAAGACTGGGAATCTTTCTGTAACTGATGCTGGTGTGTTTATTGGTGATCCCTTTGCTTTACATTTCCTCACCCAAAGCTTTCTAAGCAGAAAATTGCATGTAAAGTAGCAGCTTGCACCTTGCTCCAGGCACAAGAGGGAGGAGAGGAGGAAACAAGATGATACTGGGTCAAAACTGGTAGCTAACAAACCACTGCAAAAGTCACCTTTCCCATGTCCTCCCTCTGTGCCTGCTTTAAATCATTGCTATTGGGTTCTCCTGGAGTCTGTTAACATCTGGTTATAAGCAGTGCCAAGGAAGAATCAGCAAACGTGTTGCTGAGGAAATATGAGATGAAGAGTTCATTGTGTATCAGCAAGAGAAATGGTATTGCAGCCAATTTTTGTGAGAGCTACTGAGATCTAAGGGTGGCCAGGAGAAAGAGGATGAAATTTAAGGCATAGCAGATCACTTTCCACAAGCTCTAAGGATGTGTTAGTGCCAGAGACAAGATCAGAATGCCAAGAAGCTCAATAAATATGTGCTGGCATCTTGTGCCAAAAATTGAATAAATCTCATCAAAAAGGAAATTATCTACTTCCTGAACAACAAAAGGCAATTGTATCCTCCTTCGCCTACTACTTGGAGAATGGTAGAAACTGTTTAACAATATAAAGAACAGAAAAGCAAAAGCTTTTTATGCTCATGTCAGGCTGAGAGAGCTGGGGCTGTTCAGCTTGGAGAAGGCTCTGGGGAGACCTTATAGCAGCCTGCCAGTGTCAGAAGGGGGCCTACAGAAGAGCTGGAGAGGGACTCTTTGTCAGGAAGTCTAGTGATAGGACAAGGGTTAATGGTTTTAAATTGGAAGAGGGGAGATTTAGATTAGATATTAGGAAGAAGTTCTTTGCTGTGAGGGTGGTGAGGCACTGGAACGGGTTTCCTCGAGAGGTTGTGGATTCCCCATCCCTGGAAGTGTTTAAGGCCAGGCTGGATGGGGCTTTGAGCAACCTGGTCTAGTAGGAGGTGTCCCTGCCTATGACAGGGGGGGTTGGAACTGGATGATCTTTAAGGTCCTTCCAGCTCTAACCACTCTATGATTCTATGATTTGAAAAGCTTTACTAATTTTTAGGAGGAAAACCTGATTGGGGTGGATGGGGTGCATGGGGCTATTCCTTCTCCAGGATGCTGTACTTCCCCTTGCTGAACTATGTGTCTTTCTTGTCAGCCCATCCTTACCAACCCAGGAGCCCATCAACCTGCATCCTGCCTTGGCTGTTGCTGTGGCTGTTCCCGCACACCCAGTGCTGTTCCTGGGAAGCAGTGTCCACCTCTCACTCTGCAAAATCTTTTTGCGAAGCTTTACCTAGTTTCCTCCAGCCTGCATTAAAACAGTAGTAACCCCTACCCACGGCGGGAAAATCTCGTGATCAGGATGATGGTTAAACAGTAAAGAACATTAAAGTAGGTTTCTTGGTTGGGGAGGTGAACAGGATTGGGAATTCTGGGAAATGGGTATTACCAGAGGTATTTCTTAACTGCTGGAGCAATAAACAAGTCCAATCAGATCCTCATTATGCAGAGAAGCACTTAGAAGTTAGTCTCTTGACTTTGCATTTAATTTCAAGGACTGGCTGCCTGGATTGAAATGAGCACCTGAGCAGGCACCAGGGATACACCAGATACCTGCGGGCGTCCCTGGCGCGGGAGCGCTGCCAGAGCTGCTGTTCCCGCTGCCAGCAACGCTTCCCAGTGGCGCAGGGTGGTGCGGCTTCTCTTGCTGTCAGAGCTATATTGCCAGCTTAAATTTCTTTCCATTTCAGCAGTAATTTTGATGAGTGCTCCTTTCTTCCTTCTGTTTAGCCTGTCTCCTACCCTGCTCACACGAAGGAGTTAATTTTCTCATCTGCAGTGGGGAAGGAGTGTAATTTAAAACTGGTGCATTTTAATCTGTGGGTATGTGTGTATCATACAAGCAGTATTACACTCATCTAATAGGAGAAGGCAATGAAATAGGGCTAAGGGAATCAAATTTTGTCACAAAAGAGGTAGATGGTGGGCATATGCACTTCATAACTTGTCTTGTGACAGCAATTTCAGAGTTCTTTCTAAAATCAGAGTAGGAATAAAGCTTGTCTTCTCTGTATGTGGAATTGTCTGAGCTTCTTACACAGTAATGCCCACTCAGTCCTGAATAATTACTTTGAATTTAGGGTTTCATTCTTATTCTTCAGGCAGGTGTATGCATCATAGGCTTGTGAATGTCTTGGGAAGTGAAAAGGCATAAAGCTTTAGAAAATCTTTGGTCCCACATCAAATAAACATCTTCTTGCAGCATTTGCAGGAGTGGGACAAGAAACTTATTTTAGTGCTTGTTAAAGTGGTCAGCAGAGGTGAATGTCAATCTATTTGTGTTATTTAAATATCTACAGAATGAAAAAAACCCACATATTTGAGTGGTACTGGGTTTTTTTAGCTCTCACTTTAAATAATTAGAGCTTTACAAAAGCAAGTAGAGAATATTTTTTTTTTAACCTTTAGACTAATAACTGCTCCTTCAAGGAAATGGACATACTTTTCTGAATAGAAATACTTTTCTCTTTCAATCACCATCTAAATCAATCATTTCTAAGGAGCAGATGTATTAAATACTGTGTGGCTTTGTCTGAATTTCACAATGCTTTCCTGTTACCAGACACGTCCTTCTCTAGATGTTGTCAGCTTCATTACTAAGTTTTTGAAGACCTTGTAACCTCTAGGGAAAGCCATTCTATGCCTAACAAGTAGAGCTGTCTTGTCTTGAAAAATGTGAGTACAGAGGAAGCAAAAAAACACCTAGAAAGTGCTGGAGCCCCTTTCCCTCCCCCTTTTTCTCTCATGGGTCTAAAAGGACTACAGATAGTTCTGGTTACAATTCACACGGTCATTTATCATAAAATAAGATGCAGGGATCTCTACTACCTTGGCTAGGAGTATTAAATAATTATTGATTAATACATGGACTTTTCTAGGATAAAGTCTACCTGCAGCAGATTTTTCCTTTGGTAATTTCCTTTGTGTCTTTGCATCATGTTCTTCTCACTGTCTTTATATGCCAGTACAAGTTAAAAGGGCGAAGTAAAATTAATGATTGCTGGGATTAGATTTTCTTCATCGTCAGTACTGGTGTCCTGTGGAGACCAGCAACCCATCTGTTATCCTTAGTTTGGTGTTTCTCACTTGTCAGGGACACAACTAGATCTTCTGATGTTGCCTTGAAGAATTTGACTTGTGGCCCTTCCCTAGTGACGAGATGAGATCAGATAACATCTATGTCTGCCAATTAGCAGAAAGCGGTGCTCTCGTGCATTGTTTCTTTCCCACTTTGCCCTGAGAGGTTTCCGGCTTTATTTCTGCCATTACAAAGGTATAAGGAAGGACAAAAGCAAATGAAATCAAAGAAGTTACTGCTGATGAACTATACGGTAGAATTGTTTGTATCTTGACTTTCTGCACTTGAGCTGCCACATCAGATGTATTTTGGGATCTATATGTAAGAAATACTGCCCTGGCTGCTTCTTCCAGTTTGGAGGCCTGTCATCTACTTTGGTTATGCTTAGGACTGTATATTCTTAGCTCACTGCTGTGCCTTTCTTAGCTTTTAAATGGAAAGCTTATGCTTCCAGCAATATCCAGAAGAATAAGAATGCATCAGAGATCATGCGAAAGCCTGTTGGTTTGTAGGAGACCCATTATAATGTCCAGCTCTTGTTTCCTTGATTTGGACTGGATAGATGGAGAAATAGCAACTGGTAAAGTTGTTTTAGCCCAAGGTAAAGTGTTGAACTCAAGCCCAGTAAGGGTGAGTACGCTCAGAGAAGCTGTGGATGTGCCATCCTTCAAAGTGTTCAAGGCCAGGTTGGATGGGGCATTGAGCAACCTGGTCTAGAGGAAAGTGTCCCTGTCCATGGCAGGGAGGTTGGAACTCGCTGATCTTTAAGGTCCCTTCCAACTCTAACCATTCTATGATTCTGTGAAGCTGGCACAAAGCAGGGATCTGCATGAAAGCTCTGTGAGAACTGTACACTACTCAGGCCACTTGCCTGCCCAATTCTGCCTTTTCTGTGATAGTTCTTGGTTGCAACTCCTACTCAGCTTTATGATTCTGTTGCACACCTCATCCTGGCTTTCCCTGTGGACTACCTGATCTCTTTGTTCTTGCTTTGGCCTTTTGGACTGATCCATGGAGACTACCTGGAATCCAGACTGCGACTGAATATGTTTTTCTAGTGTTTTGGAATGGTGCCTTCCTGACTTTGTTTCCTGTCCATGGCTCTGTAGTCCTGGAACCCAGACAACTTGGTTTTGCCAAGTGCTGGTAACAGACCTCAAGTTCTCTAATAATAATTAACCATACCAGGCCTTAAAACTTGTCAGGCCTTGTCTGGATTTATATGGTCTTTAAATCTATTGTAGCTTAACTTTAGCTGTCTGTATAAAATTACTTAAACTTTTCTGCCTGTAACTAGTTCTTAGAATCAGATGACTGCTGCCTGTCCCAACTCTCATAGCAGAATTTTCCCATGGTAAGATGTTTTTTGCCTATCCTGTTTTTTTGGGCTTGTTTTTAGCAATACCTGATTTACTTTAGGTTTGATTTCACTTTGTGCAGTTGTGTGGTCCTTTCCCAAAAGATACCATGCCGTGTTTTATTGTACCATACCTTGTATAGAGAAAGAATTGTGGCTTAACTAAACCTGAGAACCATTAGGAGAGGGGAGAAAGGTAACCTATTTACAAATGGGAGTATAAACATACAAAAGTAATGTAGAATGGTTACAAGGCCCAGGAAGAAAAAAGTCACCATTAACATTGTTCTCCCAGCTGACAGCTCACTGCACTGAAAAGATGAGAACTTGACATCAGCTGAAAAGTGCAGATACTTATTTCTAGGTATTTATTGCATTACTGATGTTCAACGATAGGAATGGAAGATATAAGTATCACTTAGTTATCCTATATTCTGTCTCAATTTTCTGGCAGGATTGAAACACAACCACCCCATCTGAAAGGTTCTTACTGCCTATTTCAGTGGCCTCAGTAATGTTGCACGTAAGAACAAGAATACAGAGCCCTTATAGACAAACTGCTCTTGAAATCCCTACTAAAGATTAGAGGATTCCCTAATTTAAACACTTTAAGTGTCTAAGGCTGGTGCATTGAGTCTCCTGACTTATATGTTCTGTCTTTTAAACTAAAAAAGCTTCTTTTTGCTCAAAAGAATGGAGCAGTCTTGTTCACCTGCTTTGACCAGCCATGTGCTTGTTGCTGCATACTGCTTTATACACGGTTTTTTAAAGAAGTGGCTGCACTCGAATGCTCAGTGAAGGAAATTTCTGTTGTGGAAGACGATTGTAAGATTTGGGAAAGCATACCAGAAAGATGTTAACAGAATACTGCAAGTATAATTACTTCAGCCCATTAGGTTCAGGGCCAAAAATGCATTTCTTGCTTTCTTCAGTGCTGTTCCATTTAGCACAAGGCTACAAGAAGGCTTTATTAAAGGAAGGAAATAATAGCGCAGCCCTTGAGCTTGTATGCCAAGATGTCTCATCTCCATGTACGCTCTCTTAAAATCACATAAAGGAACTAGAGCTATATTTGGCTGGATCATATTTCTGATGAGATATTTTTAGCAAGCCTGTTTCATCACCCGCATCACAAAACAGCTGGGAGCCTAAGATGCGGTTCAGTGTCTTTTCATTAAAGCTTCCTTCATCTGCAAGATCTTGGAACTAATAACTGTGACAGAAATGAATCTGCCCTCAGGCGAGGAATGCTGGACGTGGAGCCATTCATTCTCACTCAACTCCTTGTGGGAAGGTTGAGACTTAAGTAACTTGCAGCTAGAAAAGGATAAATTTGCTGAGGCTGTGGAAGGATCATCAGTTGACATTGGGCTGTCCTGAGGGGCTGGGTCATGGGGCAGATTCCAGGTACAGCTCAGCCCCATGCCACTGTGGCTTGAATTAGCAACAAAAAGGTGGCTATAGAGAAGCAAAAATCTACTTTGGAATTCTGTGGTGGAATTTAGGGAACAAAACCACAGCACCCAGTGCCATCAAATCTAAAATGTATTTACCGAGTGGGTGAGCAGATTTTCTGCTCAAACATGCAGGTGCTCACTTATTCACTCTCTATGTAACACCTACTAGTCAAGGTCTATCTGTGGTTGTGTCATGGAGGTGGGGAAATGGAATGCTTGTTCCAGCTGACAAAGCCTCTGAGTCCTCACTGGCACGCAACTGAGGGGTTGGTAGGCATCTCAGCTGCAGAAGGCTGGCCTACCTTATGCCAGAGAGATCCTGAAGGAGGGTCAGGGGTGACAAACGCCAAAGTTGGAGAACTAATGAGGAAAAATGTAGAAAGATAGGCTTCTAAATTTTCTCAGAAAAGCAGGTAGAAAGATACTTAAGATCCACTTTTTGTCCAGGTAAAACATGAGAGATTTCCTGGTTTCTGGAGCTTGTGACCCTCTAGCTTGAATTTTACACCTTTCTTTTTGAAGTTTAGGGTGACTAACCGACTTCTGAAGACCTGAGAGACTAAAGAGTACAATGTGTCTTTATGTTTGTATGTGGACAGCACAAAATGAAGAGGTAACTGAGCAGAATACTTAGAGAAGCAGGCATATCAGAAGTGGTTGCAAAGAATTAAAGATCTATACAGTCCTTGAATTGCAGTGCAGAGTGTCCGAGAAGGTTTGTGGTGCTACGGGATTGAGAGCCTAAGGCACATGGATGTGAAGCAAGGAGTGCCTGTCCTGCTGACTTATTGTGGTCCCAAGCAAATCACTTCTCTGTTCTAGACCTCAGTTTTCCACATTTTTGCATCCGTAACTGATTCATTGCAATTGCAAGAGTCTGGACCTTTTTTATTTCCTTTGATTTCCTGTAAGTCATGGGATATTAATGGGGCTTCCTGTTACAGATCATAGAATCATAGAATGGTTAGAGTTGGAAGGGACCTTAGAGATCATCCAGTTCCAACCCCCCTGCCATGGGCAGGGACACCTCTCCCTAGAGCAGGTTGCTCTAAGCCCCATCCAGCCTGGCCTTAAACACTTCGAGGGATGGGGCATCAACAACTTCCCTGGGCAACCTGTTCCAGTGCCTCACCACCCTCACAG
>VXBW01008054.1:727581-880275 GCA_013400375.1 Thinocorus orbignyianus | reverse complement strand
GTCCTACCTTTTTCCCTGACATAGCTATAGAATTTTTTCTTACTGCCCTTGATGTCCTTGGCCAGATTCAGTTCCCTTAGGGCTTTTGCCTGCCTGATATGGTTCCTGGCCACTCGGACAGTTTCTCTATATTCCACCCAGCCCACCTGTCCTTCCTTCCACCCTCTATAGGCCTCCTTTTTGATTTTAAGCTTATCTAATACTTCCTTACTTATCCACGCAGGCCTTCTCGCTGTTTTGCCTGACTTCTTCTTTTTTGGGATGCACCTCTCCTGAGCCTGGAGGAGGTGATCCTTGAATACTAGCCAACTTTCATGGGCTCCTCTCCCCTCCAGTTCTTTTTCCCACGCTACCCTGCCAATCAGTTCTCTCAGGAGTCTAAAATCTGCTCTCCTGAAGTCCAGGGTAGCAAGCCTGCTGTATGCCCTCTTTGCTGCAATGAGACATGAAGAAAAATAATTCTTTCAGTTGTTACCCCTCTACCAAAATTATGAATGAAAAATTGCCTCCACAGTTTAAAAAATATCATCCTATTCTGCAGGGGAACACTTGGAGGCATGAAGAAAGCAGTAATTGGCAAAGCACACACAACCATTGTATGGCAGAGCTTGGAGCAGAGTTCCTCCTACACAAGTAGTTCTAATTAACACTATGAATTATGTGATGTACTAGTGGGGAGGAGCAAATTTCTGAATCAAACACTACTTACATTGGGCAAAGTTTGGATTTGGATATGAGCCCTGGTCTGACAGTCTTACGAGACAAAGATGTGTTTTCAAAACAGTCAAAGCATCTTCTCCTAAGCCTTTCACATCCCATTGTGGTCTTGTCAGATCTTGTGTCATGTAGTAGAGCCCGAATCTTGTCTTGTAATCAAATACTCTCTTTAAAGCATTGCTGCACAGATATATTGATTCCTTCCTAGACATAATTCACAATATAGTCAAGTATTTGGAGAGGAAAGAAGGATGGAGTCCTGAAGTATCTTCCAGGTTTCTGATGTTAGTGGGATGTCCTGGTTTACAGCAGGGACGGGGTTGATCCTCCCCTGTCTCTATCCGGCACAGCTATTCCACCCCATGTGTGCCAGGCCCAGGGGCAGCAGGGAGCCAGCCGGGGAGGGGAGGGGCCACAGCCGGGAGTGGGCGTGGTGACGTCACGGCGTAGGCGTATATATGGGCGGGTGGTGCCGGGGTGCATCTCAGCGGCGTCGGTGGCGGTCGGGTCGGGTCTGGCGGCGCGGGGTGCGGTTGGTATGTACTCGTGTTTGTCTCCTGCATCTGTGTTGCTGTTTCCCTGCAATAGCTGCTGCTCTGGGAAACAGTTTTTATCTCAACCCACGAGTCTGCCTTTTCTTTCTCATCCTCCCACCCCCCTGCTGGGGGTGGAGCCAAGGGACTTCCACGTGGCGTTTTTGTTGCCGCCGAGGCTAAACTGTGACATGGGGAAAGGGTAATTTACACAGCTATTCTTGCAGCTAAATAAACCTATCACTTCAGAACACAGATCACAAACTTCTAATCTTTCTACTTTCTAAGCAGGATCTATATATTCTGAGATTAAGCAACTTTTATCATGGATTTTATGAGCTTTGAATGGAACCTACCTTGACTCTACTGTAAGTCAGTGGAGCTGAATTCACTTATGAATGTAGCCCATTAATCAATTGACTACTATAGCAGTAGTCTTTGAGGTGAACAATAATGATTCACATTTATCAGATAAGACTTTGCAAGTCACAGATGTAATGTCACTTCTGTTATACTTCTACACATTTTTAAAGCTTCTTGTTACTTAGTATACTAGATGGTTGGGCTACCCAAGAAAACAGAAAAACCTAAGTAGCATATAGTATGCTGTGGAGTTTGATGCTTCCCATCATAACTAGGGCTTGGGACCCACTGCTCTAACCACTGCTGATTATGGGCCAGGTTTGCTGGATCCAGAGTTGGGAGAAGGCATCATTATGTTCCCCAATACTTTGGTTTCCAGGGTGGCTGATGTGGCGGATGTTCTTTGACCTAGAAAAGGAAGTCACTTAACTGGTTTCTGCTGTTGGGTTCTCCTGAGAGCGTGGGAATCACAGATCAGATCAGGGTCTAGGTCTGTTTCATCCTGCCTTCTATTTCAGAGTCCCCAGGTGGCTTGGGGGACATTACTACACCCTGTTGCAAACACATATGAGGTAATCTGTCCTTCCCGTCTCTCCCCTTTAGACCGACCCTGATCTCTAACTACTACCTTTGCTGTCATCCTTATCAAATACTTAAACCTTTCCTGTAGTGTTCACCAGAACCCTCTTGAAGTGATACCAAAGTCTGTTGGGTGCCAGGTCTCTGATATGCTTAGCTCAGTATCCCCTGCCTGCCACACACATGAAGCAACACTGATTGAGTGAAATGTAGAGTAAGCTGGGAAGGGGGAGAAAAAAGGAAAAGGGAGGAAAAAAATTGCAATCCACAGCTTAGAAAAAAATCTAATTCTCTTAAGGAGTATTGAAGTCTTCAGAGAGGTTATCTCTCTGCGTGACTCATAGCAACCAGCAGCGTATCCTCTAATAGCCTTAGTGAGATTGAAGTTTTGGTGATTGTGGTCACGTTCTTGGCTCTCATCTTTTCTGAGAGCCTTTCAGCGCACTGCCCCACATCAGAGCTTTTCTTTCACTAGATGGGGGAACAAGTGGCCTGACAGCTTTGAAGGAAACGTTTAATAAAAATTGGTGGATATAGCCCAAGAAGCTCCTCTTCAATTATTCTTGCTGGTAGTAAAGTTATTAAGCTTTGATGGAGTCGTGCTTTCTGCTGAAGTATCTTGTGCCCAAGATGCTCATGCTTACTGGGTTTGAAAGGAGATTGAGGGGAGGGAGATAGAGGGGAGGTAGTTTGTGAAGGGAATTTGGAAGCAACATGAATTTGAACTATTAACTGATGCAAGGTCAGGAAATACTAGCAAATAGAAACACCATCGGACTTAAAGGTCCACTTCTTTCCTTTCCCCATAGGTTCTGCATATAAATATCTGCCCTATCATTAGATATCCACCTTTGAGGTTGCTATCTTGCATTGTTTTTTCTATGTAGGAAAGCAGAAAATATTTCTCTTGAATCAGAAGGAAATTGTTCA
Source organism: Thinocorus orbignyianus (assembly GCA_013400375.1). Lineage (NCBI taxonomy): Eukaryota > Metazoa > Chordata > Aves > Ciconiiformes > Thinocoridae > Thinocorus > Thinocorus orbignyianus. Next base: position 877,153 of record VXBW01008054.1, on the reverse strand, counting down.
GTCAAAGTATTACTCTTGCTGTTTAATTCTGGTTCCAGATTGCCCCTGTCTGAGCAGTGTAGAGGCTGCAAGGTGCAGTAGAGGCACCAGGAATCATTTCCAAATGGGTGCATGGGTATGTGTAGCGTAGAGAAACAGATCTGGGAGCAGGTCTGAGGTGGACTGTACACATGGCTGTTGGCTCTCCATCAAGTTTTCCTCCCCTTGGACCATGTCAAGTGTCCTGTTCCAAGGCCACACCTGCCCATCACAGCCCTTGAACAGAAAAGCAGAACATCACTTGTTAATGCTCCCTTCATGCCTTTTTCACCTCTTTTCTCTCTCTTTTTACCACTCTTTTCTCAGTTTAACACTGCAATGAAAAATATATTTGTATACTTTATGCTTTGATCAAGAGATACATCAGTGCCCAGCAGCAACCCAGTTTAACCTCCCAGTTGGTCATTTATATTCACCCTTACAACTGTTATGCCACAATGAATGCAGGATTTAATAGTACAATTCTTCCGCAAGCATCCTTCTCCGAAACATTTTGGTTGTTCCCAAAATGGAAAAGGAGTCTGTTTTGTATTAGCAGTAATAACTAAATATTGAAGTGAAGGGCCACAGTGTGTGCTTGAATGTGTGGCAAAGCTTCATCCTCAGGTTTGAACATCAATTGGTCAGACATAAAAATGCATGTTCACCTGGAAGAAAGTATGTGATTTCTTAACAGTTGTTAATAGTGCTGAGGTGGCCTCAGGTAAAAAGATCTTTCCAAAGGAAGTCTCTCTTAACCACAAGGATTCACAAGAGTTCAGAATGGCTTGCAGCTGGGCAGTATATAATGAAAAAAAAACCTTAGAGCTTATATTAGGGTGAGTAGATGCAAATGTAAGTCTCTTACTTTTTCCCACTGTAACTCTTGTGTTTTTGAAACCTATATTTGTATTTTGCAAGTCGTTTTATTTTATTTTTACCTGGGCTTGGGTTAAGTTTCGTTTCAGGACTGTCTTCTGGTTATCGTGGTTACGTGAACTGGGGTAGAAGCTTGCTATTGCAGTGTTAGGTCTTCAATCAAAGTAGCACTCAAGGATAATGTGATGTTCCTGTCTTAGGTAGGCAGACTTAGGGGCTGATAATATGAATGTTAGGGAGGAAGAAATGTCTTCTGATGAGTGTGTGCGTCTCAGTAGTTTCAGAATATAAGAGTATGCCCTGCAAACACCCAGTTCCTTACAAAAATTTAAGTTCTTGGCATCTTCAGCCTTCAATGGAAACAAACTCTGCCATCTGTCTACGTGTTGTATGAAAATGTTTTCCTGTTGCTAGTTTTCAAATTCCACCTTTCACAGTTTCATTGCATGTCTCCCTGTTACGGTACTATGCAACAGAGAACAGAAACTCCCCATCTCCCTTTACTAGCACGGTTCCTTATTTGATGTACTTTTATCGTGTTCTGTTCTTTGTAGTCCCTTTCTAAGGCAAACAGTTGAAGCCTCTTTGTGTGATCGTTTCAAAGCTCTTGACCATTTTTATCACCCTTCCCTGAACCTTTACTTCTGTGATACCATTCTCTGATGTGGGAATAGTGGAGGGCCTGCACGGCAACTACATAACATTGCAGATCATAGCGACATTTGTACTTACCTGTTTGTTGTCAGTATTTACTTGAAACCTCCCAGAATCATATTTGGATCTTCAGTGTTCATGTCAAATCACTAAGTCTGAGATTAAATAGACATAGGTACTTCCTCCTTATCAGGTCTGAATTACTAATGATACTAAAGTTGAGTCCTGAGGCTGCTCTTTGAGTAAATATGCTTTTAACTTCCCTGGTACTTCCACTACCCTTTCAGAAAGGCATATTTCCCATTAGACACCTGCTTGCAGTTCTGAAGCTAATTTTTGCTTTCTTCAGCTAATCTATTTTCCCTTGTCCCTCCATGTGGTCCAGAAATCGGCCTGAGTATTGCATTTGGGGAATTTGAGCAGCAATAAACTAGAAGACTCTCCAAGCTTTCTGCTTGATTCTTTTTTTAATGCAATGGAATGCATAAAGTATGACAGAAATCTCTTGCTGAAGTGACAGAAGTTGCCATGCTGTTAACAACTAGAGTGAATGTCAGAAAGCTCTGGTGATACCAACCTGTTTAAAGAAGCCTTAGAGCGTGACAACCACTTGCTGCATATTTCAGATTAATAAAGCCCTGCACTTAAGTTCTGGGCAGGGACACACATTATCAATAAAATAAGAACTGCTTACTGATTCTCATGGATGTTGCAGTGGTAATAGCTTGAGGAAGTTTCTCTTATGCTCAGATTGGTAACCCATGCTTTTTGAAGCAGGCAGGATTCGACATCTGCCCCTTCCATCCCCAGTACATTAGAGTGTCTATAGTATCTTGCATACTGGCAACTGGGAAAATTTGGCTTTGCTCTTTTTATTAATAAGTGTCTAAAAAGTAAGCAATGAACTGGTGTTTTCTCACTTTTTTTATTCCTTTCTCCCTTTCATTTTACTTAAGTCAGAGGAAACTCTTTCCAATGTCACCCCTACTCTTTGCGCACAGAAGAGGATTTATCAGATTCCAATATATAGTAACCATCCTTCAGTGAGAGTTCTGCTTGTAACAAATAAAAGTGAATGGCTTTGTTGTTTTTTTTTTCTTTGCAGTTTTCATGAGCTAGTAAAGAGGAATTTGGCCACAAAATACACTCCGTCTCTTAAAGAAACAAATCCTGAAGTTTCTGGAGATGTTTTTAAATAACAAGTTCTGAAAGAAACAAAAATGAATCACTTATCTTTAGCGCCTTCGTACAAATTTACTGGCTTGATTTACTGTAAAAAATTTCCTAGGCATATATATGCTCCCATAGCCTGGTTTGGGAATCCTTTAAATGTAGTTTTGATGTGTACGGAGTGAGCAGACCTTCAAAGAAGGCTTTTGGTTGTTAAAGTGAGAGGAGAAAAAGTTATCATAACCTTCAGATCTCAGTGAGACCATTTACTCCTTCGTAGCACTGCGTCTCTGTAAGCAAATGAAGATGAAACAAATCTGTCTGATATTGCAGTACATGTAAATTACTATGGGAGCTATCTCACAGGAACTCCCTCTTGGGTGAAGATTTGGGCTAGGGCTTATTTTGTCTGCATGCCATGTTAGAGGCCCCTGATGTTGATGGATCTGATATTTTCTACATTGCAGAAGTGTTTCCTGCTTGATTGGCGTACAGTTGATTAGCCTGAAGTTGAAGTGTGACCATGGCTGAAATTTGCTGGTTGGTTTTGAAGGTTGGTATGTGACTGACTGAGCTTAAAAGCTGCCTTCCAGCATCCCATGTCTTCTTTCTGATTCCAGTGATGAGGTTCCAACCTGCAGGGTTACCAATCTAACAGAAAGCAGCTAATCTTCTTGCACCTTTGCATCCAGTCCTGTGAAACACTCACACTCCAAACAATAAAATGGTAGAAACTAGGAGCCAGGACATCTAGTCAGGCAATGTATTGTTGCTTAGGCAATGTTCTCACTGCCTTCTGTGGCAGTTTTGCCTGTATCGGGATGATAGGGTTGGGTTTCAACTCTATTTCAAGCTAGTTTGTCAAGGGGCTTTAGATGGCTCTGCCAGAATGGATCTTTTCTCTAGTTTGGGTACATACATGCACTGTGGGAGAAAGGTCTGGCAGAAGCTGAGCTGTGTGGAATAGATCATAGAATCATAGAATGGTTAGAGTTAGCCAATTTGATACCCAGCACTAGAACAACATCAAGGTGTGGGTGCAGATGTGAGGTGTGACTGATGTGGGAGGCTGAGGAAGGGCTGGAGAGGCTGGGGTGCTGCAGTGCAAGGGCAGGCACTCCAAAAATCAGCGTGTGAAAAGCGTGTGGAATGCTCACCTGGGTTAATCCTGTGCCCATGGGCAGTCACTTGTGTTCTGAAAGAGCAACAGTAATAAATGTATTTCAAATAGGAAAGAAGTCATTGCTTGTGGTAGAGTAACTTCTTTAGTGGGAATGCACTCCTTTGGTACTGAAGCATGTTTAAACTCCCTTTGGCTATTGCACTGAAAAGGGGCTTTTGCAATGGTATAGCAAACAGATGGAAGGAATATTCTGGAGTTTCATTTGTTCTCCTGCAATTGGTGGTGTTCGTCTACTCCATTAGGCAGCACTGGTGTGTGCTTCCCTGCCCTCCCCTGCTGCCAGCATGCTGCCTGGTATTTAAAAGGTGACACCCAGCATTCAGAGAGAGAAACAACTTTCATGGAAAATGCTTATTTCTAATACTAAGAGAAAGGCACAATGCCTAAATACTTGGAGAAGAGTGGAAAATACTGGAAAGGAAGGAAAACAGCAGCTCTGCCTGATCAAACCAGAAATTATTGGTGTGTATTAGCCCATAGTACAAAAAAGCTTGAATCATTAGTCCTTATTAAAGTCCACAACACAGTTAAATTTGTTTAGAGATGTAGTTTGAGGACTGTTGTTCCAGGTAATTCAGACTTGTCCCTCTTCTTTGGCACAGTGTCAATACTCTATGGCGGTCAATTTTTTCCATTAGTTTGGTAGAGAAGCAGTAAAGCACACGAGGCTAAATTTAGCTTTGGCACATATGCAGTGTGACCAGAGGAACCTGTTGGATTTGGTCTGGTTCTATGCAGAGGTGGTTCTGTCACCTTCAGAGCTTCCTATATTGTGCTCTTTCTGTCTGACAGTGCTGCTGCTCATGTGGTTGTTTTTCTCTGGGGACGCGGAACATAACGAGTGACAGTGGTGGCACTTTCTGTGCAGGGTTGTGTGTGCACATCTAGGACAGAGAGAGACATTGCCAGTGTAGCTCCACAGTGATTTAACACCAGAAAGGAAGGGCTGGATTTGCAGTCATAGGTGATGGATTTTATTGTTTTCTTCCTTTCTTACCATTACATTCCTAAGGATGATTTTAACATATTAAATGTTGCAGAAATTCTAATGCAGTAAAATATTGCAAATACCAGAATTTGAAATTTTTTGACATAGAATATATATTTTTTTTTAATGAAGTGATTAAACTTCTTCTATCAAATGCTTAAACTTGGGTTAAGGAGCCATCTCTAGAACTCATTATTTTCTCAACTAATCTCCTATTTATTCAGTTAGATACTTTCTGCTGAGGGGATGGCTAGTGCCTCATTGAAGTCTGGGCATGTGTAGTTTGGAGAAGGCTGAGGGTAGACTGCATTGCCCTCTACACCTACCTGAAAGAAGGCTGTAGAGAAGTGGGTGTTGGCCTCTTCTTCCAGGCGAGTAATGACAGGACTAGAGGAAATGGTCTGAAGTTGCAGCAGGGAAGGTTTCAATTAGATATTAGGAAGAAGTACTTCACTGAGAGGGTGTTCAGGCACCGGAACAGCCTGCCCAGGGAAGTGGTAGAATCGCTATCCCTGGAGGTATTTAAGAATCATGTAGATGTGGTGCTTCAGGGCATGTTCTAATGGCTGAGATTGTTGGGTTGGGTGATTTGTTTAGTGGAGTTGGTTTTTTGGTTTTTGTTTGCTGGTTTGGGTTTTTTTTGGTGGGTTTTTTTTGTGTGTGTATGGTTGGACTTGATGATCTCAGAGATCCCTTCCAACCATGGAGATTCTGTGATTGGATCAACCCACCTGTCAGAGCAGATTCCCAGCTGCTAATATCTTTGTCACTGTTGCCAGTGTGGCTAAAATTCATGATCTCTGTCCGAAATCAGATGTTACTTAGTATTTTCATTTAGCAATATTTCAGACTTTGGTGTCTTCCTCATATCTCCATATGTAACCCTGCAAGGGTGTGCAACGGAGGACAAAATTATCAGTTCATGTAAAATGACTGAGAAACAAGGGAGGGAGTTACAAGGTGTGGAAAAAAATCCAGGTGAGCACTTGCAATAAAGCCATGTGGAGGCAAATGTGAGTAGGCTTACAGAGTCAAAGTCCAAGAGCTGACTGGGGCTTATCCATAGCTGTACAATGCTTGCGAGCCTCAGATATCGTTTTTCACAGGGAGTTCTGGAGTGTAATCCATCATCATTCAAAACACACTAGCCACTCTCTGAAAACTATTTAGGTCATGAGATGTCACCACACCTGACCATAAAATTCATCATACTGGGGAAACCAATGGCCAGTGCCTGGTGTTATGAAACACTGTGAGGCTGAAGCTGTATTTATCTTTGTTAGAATTGACAGATCGCCCCTGTAGCTGCACGTTAGCCCACAGTGACATACAGATCTGTATATTACAATCCATCAGGGTAAGCTCCTCTGGAACAGACCAGCTGCTACTCTAGCTTGAGGATTTCTGGGTTTGTTGACGGATTTGGAACACTGTGAACATATATATGAAGAAAGACCCCTTTTGAAATGCTAAACAGCTCTATTCTTTATCCCTAGCAATTATCTTCGGTGCTGGATTGTTCCCTCCTCCCATCCTTCATATTTATTTCTTTTCTTGAGTCTGTGAGGGTATTTTGTGCTGGGGAACATTTTCAGGCTGACAGCCTTGCTTCCATTTATGCAGCAAAGCAGCACAGCCTACAGCAGGGCAATTTACATCACATCTTCAGGGTCCCCAGGAGACTGAACAGCAAGTTCAGTCTCTGTACCTCATTGATTTGTTAAGAGGGTCTTTTGAGCTCACCAGACTTCAAACTAAAACTGTTGTTTCTACGCAGAGGACACTTGTCCATCAGCATCACAGTAACGTTACATCTACTGCAGTGTATGTCAGACCAGAGCTGACTTAATGGAGCGGGCTGATAAAGAGAGATTTCTTTGCTACACAAAGGAAATAAAGAAATAAATATTTCTTAAATGAAACATTTGGCTCTCACTGATGGGTATTTCTGAGTGTCTGACATTTTATCAGGCAAAAGAGGGAACTTACTTTCTCTTTGACCTGGCTTTGGTCTTCTCATGCTATTTCATAATTACAAAAGAATGGCCAGTAGTGGTCGATGGTGAATGCGAAAGCACAGTGTGAGCAGGTAAAACCTATAATGATACTTCCCTAGAGGATACTCCCACATACTCCTGGGCCTGAAAGGAAGTCTTTATATTTAATAGCCTTTGACAGGTTTTTCTTTCCTTAGTCTGTCCAATTGCTTTGTGAATCTAGGCAAACTTTTATTAGCTACAGCACTTATGGCATGAGTTGCATTGGTAAACCACTTTCCATTTTAATATGGTAGAATTCCACTGCTGGAGTGACATCTGAGCAGACTAAAGGGGAGATCATCTATACTCAAAATTACATAGCTGTTAATAAATATACAGAATATTGTAAAGATATTTATAAATTTTATAGAGCATACTAGTAAAAATGTGTGGATGGTATTCGACCAAGAGTTCTGAAGGCATTCAAGGATGAATAGATGAATATTGGCATTAGCAGGTAACCTTTTGCTTAAACCCACTTTATGATCTGGAGCATTGCTAAGAGACGGGTGAGGCTTGACCTGCTCCCCTGCTGATCTTCTATGTGGGCACCAGTGAGACTGCCAGAGAAGACCTGGAGCGTATACAGATTGACTGCATGGTTCTGGGAGTGAGGGTCAAGGGCACGATGGCCCAAGTGGTTTTCTCTTAGTTAAAAGATTAGAGGTGAACCTACGAAGAGTCAGCATGAGGCAGATACCTGTTGCAGAAAACTTTATTTGGAACAGTTTTGATTATGATTAGGCAACCTCACTGCTATTGGAACTTCTCAACTCTACTTGAAGTTGCATTCTGATCCAAAAATACAAGTTTAGTGTTTTTGCTGTCTGCCTTACCTTATTCTTTTAGATCATAATAGTCAGACAGCAAGCTGTTACTGTGGTGGTGGCAAAACCTTAAGAGACCTTAAAAGATGCTCAGTAAATGAAAAAACTAGCAATGTTTGCTAGTGGAAGATACTCCATTAAACTGAAATAACCTGGTGTGCTTCATACTTCATACCATGATGGCTTATAACCAGCTGCTTTCCACACACATAAGTGTTGGCGCAAACATTGCTGCTTCTCAAGCGTATGGTATCACTAATAGGAGAAAACAGCTGCGGAAGACCTCAAGGAAGCTTCTGAAAACTGTGTTCAGGAGATTTGGTATGTGTGCTTGAGGAAAAGCCCTCTAAGAAGTTGCTGAGTTCTACTTTTTGTCCTGGTGCTATTTACCATGTCTCCTTATCTAAGACATGAGAGGCATGAGATAAGTACAGTGATAAAAGTAATGCAACTCCAGTGCCTTCCCCAGTATTGTACTTGAGTGTGACCTCATAGTTCAAACAGCAGACCAGGATTCTGGACCCAAAGGTTGACCACTAACTTCCTGTGTAAAGGTGAGACAAATTGTGTCACTTCTTTTGACTTAGTTTAGTTTTTCTCATTTGTAAACAGTGACTGCCTTAGTGGAGATGCTGTGAAATATTCCTTATGGATATTTACGATCTCAAATTGTTAGACCTGACAAAAGTAACTCCTTGTTTTTTGGTAGACAGCTCAGATATGATTGAACTGAAGTTTTAAGTAGGACATGTGAAACTTTTCATCAGAGCTGAGGCTCTTTAAATTTTGATTAATTTGACCTCTTAGTAAAAAATTGCAAAGGAATACTATTCTCTTTCTATTGCACTGATCTGAACACATAGTGAAAGTTTAATGGGGATGGGATCATCAAAAGGATGACAGAGAGAGTTCTTATCTCGGCAGCATTGATTGATTTATTTTAATTCTGTCCCTGTCCTTGTTACCTCACAAATGTTGATGAACAATCAGCTAATTCCTGGTATGCTTACCGAATTTTCTTTCAATTTTCTTTGATAAAGATGGAGCTATGATGTTATCAGTAGGTATACATAAGTTTTCTTGCAAACAGAGGAAGTACAGAAACGCTTATCAGAAGTTTTGGAAACATTTCTGAACTGGTGATAGGAGATGGCAGGTTCTTAGTACCTGGCAACTAGTCTCAGTCCCAGTCCTGGTTGGTTAGGTAATAGCTGCAAGTGAAAGCATCCAACATGTTTTTAATGGTTAATGTGAAAGAAGTCATTGGGGTTTGTTTTTTACAATGTTTTGTAACATTAGAAATACTGCTTGTATTACTGTAAATGAACAGTGTAGTTTGTATTTTGTCTTTGAATAATATCAAAAGCTCTGATATAGTTAGTGATACAAAAAGGCTTTTGCTGGAGCAAGAGTAATTGATACCAGCAAGTACATGACTGCCCCAGTAGTCTTTGATAATTACCTCAAAGTGATTATACCATCTAGTATCAAAGTAGCCTTAGTGGGACGTGAAACCATGTAGTAGGAAAGGCCATTCTAGGGTATCCTCTTTTAGTGAAGGTAAGGGATGGAGATCCGGGTGGCAGCAAAGATGCAAGGGTTATTGATGGGTTAGAAACTATAGCAGTGCCTGGGAATGGTCAGGTAGGAATTGAGGTTGAGGATTACAAAGATGTTGTGAGGCTGGGAGAGAGGGAGAAAATTAGAAGGGCCAAAGCCCAACTGTAATTTAGTCTGGTTTCTGATGTTAAAGAAAAGTAAAAATGTTTCTATAAAGACACTAACAATAAAAGGAGAATCTCCATCTGATATTAGACAGGAGTGGCAGGGAACATAGTGACCAAAGATGAGGAAAAATCTGAGGTACTTAATGCCTTTTTTGCTGCAGTCTTTAGTAATTGAACTGGTTGTTCCCTTAGTACCCAGCCCCCTGAGCTGGAAGACCAGGACAGTTAGCTGAATGAAGCCCCCATAATCTGGGGGAAAACAGTGAGTGACCTGCTACAGCACTTAGACACACACAGGTCTATGGGGCTGTATGGGATCCACAAGACCTTATCACTCTCTACAGCTACCTGAAAGGAAGTTGTAGTGTGGTGGGGGTTGGTCTGTTCCCCGAATAACGGGCGATAAGACAAGAGGAAATGGCCACAAGTTGCACCGGGGCAAGTTTAGAATGGGTATTAGGAAACATTACTTCACAGAATGGGTTATCAGACATTGGAACAGGCTGCCCGGGGAAATGGTTGAATCACCGTCCCTGAAGGTATTTAAAAGAAAGGTAGATGTAGTGTTTAGGGATGTGGTTTAGTGGTGGTTTTGTCAATGTGAGGTTAATGGCTAGACTTGATGCTCTTAAAGGTCCCTTTCAACCTAGAGAATTCTATGATTCTGTGGTTTGCAGACCAGCTAATATCCTTAGCAGGGGAATGGGGACTGAATGGCCCGTGGGAACTAAACTTTTCTTATCCTACAGAGCTGGATTTTCTGTCAACTGGGAAGAACAGAGAGAATTCTGGCTCCTCATTGTTGGAGATAACTCTCACTTTGCCAAACTCAGTATGCTAAGCTATAACCACACCTAACCGTAACTCATTGAGCTTTTTATATATTTCATATATTTGCTGCATAAACTCTTTCATTATTTGTACTACTTTTACTTAGATTCTTTTGTTGGAGAGTTTGTACATCGCATTCAGGCCCAAGGCAGTCTACAGAATGGCTCCTGGTCAATTTAATGGGATCAAAATAGAAAAAGACATATAATAGTTTATGAAGAATATTAGATGTGCTAGTAAATCCCTGAAACTAAACACTGCTTTATGATTAATAATGAATGTTGCTTGTATATTTCATTAATGCTCTGACCTACACATTCTTTTTGGAACCTCAAGCTTGAAGAGAACGAAGGAAAGAAATTAAAAGGGTGTTCTTGTACCAGTTTGGGATTGGTTTCTATTGCTGTTTTCCATGTCATAGTTTTTGTAGTACTCACATTAATCTAGATGCTATTCAATGACTGGATAAGCTGGTAGATGTAATTATAGGCTTTTTATCTGTACTTCAGCCAAGTGTGGTGAAAATATTGATTTGTTTATGATTTCTTATTCTTTGGAGTAAAGTTACTCTTAAGAATAACTACTGAAATAATTTAGTGCAGCCATAACTTGTGTGTGCAATGAGTATGGTGTATCTAACTGGGAAGGTATTAAATAATTTACTACAGCTAATAGTAATAAATACGGAGGAATCACTAATATCTCATCTTCTGTTGCATAAAATCCCCTTGTCACTGTGAGACGTAGGCAGCTGCAGCTATTCTGTGTTACTTTCACGCGTACTTTCTTACCTGTGTCAGATCTCTCTCATGTAGATAATTAAGCATTTTCCAAGTAATTTACTACCTTTTTCCTTCCTTTTCGGTGTCAGGTTGGTCAGTGTGTATTTGCTGCACTAATGCTTGATTATGTGCCTATATTTATTTCTGTAAAGTACTCTCCTAATAAAAGTTACTAAACCCACTGTTTCGGTATAAGGTAAGGTATCTCTTAAGATACCTTAAGAATATAATATTCAATAGTTAATGATGGTACAGCTCTATGATGAGGTGAAGGTCTGTCTCCCTGTGACTTATTAATGCTGTCTGCTCATTTTGTCTCAGTTCATTACCATGAGAAATTTAGCCCTTTCAGCTACTACTCCTCATTATGACATTTTTAAGCTTATTTATCTCAGCTCGACTTTGCTTATTTTGCAAGTTACAGTGAGCGGTTTAACAAATGGCATTGCTGTTGTAGAAACCTGATACCTTGAATCTTTATTGTTGTTGGTGGTTGTTGATTTATATACTGAAAACATCACATTAAGAGAGTAGCTTAGAGTCATCTCTGAAATGTTTACTGCTCGCTACAAGCCAGCGGTTTTTATGGCAAGACCTGGAAAAGGTTGACTGCTAGAGCAATCGGAGCGGTGCCTTAAGGTATGATAATGCCCCCTAAACATAATAAGGCCCATGAATCAACTGCTGATTATAAGACTCCTCAGCTGTTACTGAACAATTTGAAAATAGAGAGGAATATAGTACCTCAAAAAAGATACATTTCAGACAGAATATTTAAAATGGGGCATAAGATGGTGTATCCAAAGTGCCAGAGAAGTGATCCTCTGTATATCAATGTTCCCTCTTATTCTTAAGAAAGGAAATAGAAATCAGTGAAATTTGAAAACAGATCAGAGTAGAACACAGCTATTCCTGCTAGTAGTCTGTAATGGACATTCTTGCATCTTCCTTCAAAATGCTTTGGAATGTTCATGGATATTCTCAGCATGAACAGATTTTAGTATGTTTTCAAGTAGCATGTGGAAAGTGAAATGCTACAAAGGAGATAGGAAATGTGCTGAAATCTTGACGAATCTCACAGAGGATTTTAGATGGGAACCAGTTTGGTCAGAGAACTGAAAGCTGAGAAACGAAGAGTAGATTTAGATTGGATATTAGAACAAATTCTTTACTCTGAGGGTGGTGAGACACTGAAACCGGTTGCCCAGGGAGGTGGTTGAGGGCCCTTCCCTGGAGATATTCAAGGTGAGGCCCTGGGTAACCTGGTCTAGTTGAGGTGTCCCTGCGACTTCAGGGAGGTCGGACTAGATGACCTTTGGAAGTCCCTTCTGGCCTGAATGATTCTATGATTCTGTGAATACTTTTCTAGAGGTTTGAGTGAAGGGTTAAACTGTGACCTGTAAAGGAAAAATTAAACTTTATCTATGAAAATAATGACTTAAGAGTCTTAATAATTTTCCTTACTTTTTTTATTATTTTATTTTACTGTATGCTTAGTCAATGCCATCATCATTCTTTTCTGTCTGCAGTTAATATCCTGAAGGAGGTGAGAAATCCTTTATCTAAACATTATGATTATAATCTTAAAGAAAGTGCTTCAGAATGCTACTTCTAGTATTAATATAATCTATTATACTTGTAACTAATATCCAGTATGACCGAAAAGGGGGATGTTGCAGGCTTATGAAATATTACTTAGTTTGTAGGGTATGTCAGATATCAACAAAATTGTTCTGCAAGGAGCTTAGTCTCCACTTCTGTAAAGGAACATAAAAGAGCGAACAGAGAATGGAAGCATTGTACAGACAGTGCATATGAACAACCCTACTGGCTCAGATCAAAGGATTACCTGTGTCAACAGTCTGTTTTAACAAGATCCATCAGCAGTTGTTTAGAGAAAAGCAAAAAGACAAAATAAACTTCCCCCAAATACTCTCCCAGGTACTGAAACTTTCAGTGGATTTGTCTTCCATAAATCTGTCATGAAGTTGCTTTTCTGAAGCTGCATGCGTTTATTTTTGTATTTTAGTGTGGTTTTTGTCGGCTTACAGAGGAAAATTGAGGACTTGGTCAGCATGTAGGTGTCTGGTGGACAGAAAAAGAGAGTGAAACGGAGATCTTGATTGAATGAGAAACAGCTAATTGTTGACCCTGAATTTTGGAGACTGAACTGGGAGGTGACTTAGGAGAAGAGAGCACAGCCAAGATTCAGAGGCAGTGTCCCAGTGAGACTGCTGGGGAGCTCGGGCAGGCTGCCCAGAGGGATGTGAGCAGGGTGATTTCAAAGCTTGAAGCAACCGGAAAAAACTGAACCATCTCTTTGTTCTGTATCTTCAAAGGACTGGCAACAGACTGGCAGATGCCAATTTAAAACCAACAAAAAACCATCATATTTTTCTTTTGGATGTACATCTTCTTTCTGATCTTTCTTAAATGGCCAAAAACTGTGCTTGTAAAATCTAGTACTTTTGCCTCAGCTGAGCCAGTGCTATAAACTTGGCCAGCTCTGGAACCTACCATTCCAAGCTCATCATTATTTGTTTTTGGTAATTGGTAAACCCTGGATACCATCAGTTCGAGTCAAAGACTTTGCTTTCTGAATCATGGTGAATTTTGCTGGATTCTTGTTGTCCTCACTTATACGGTATATGATAAACCCCAGCAGAAAAAGCCACGCTCAAAAATGGGGCATATTGACTTTGGTTGAGTAGAGCACATTCCAGAAATAAAGATCCTGCTTTTGTATAAATGTCTGTGATTTAGAAAAGAGGGGGAAAAAAAGAAAATGATAGGTGATACGAAACTTTTTTTTTTTCTATTTTTAGAGAAAATGTGTTTTATGATACCCTGAGGCACTTACAGTTCTTCAAATTGTTATTAACCAGCAAGGGCCTTTTATTTTCATATTCAGAGGAAAAGAGCTGTGCATTATATTTTTATTTTTAAACAAAGCAACCTAGAGAGGCGAAAATTTGATGCCTTCCTTCTAGAGACCAATAGTTGTTTTCCACTCAGGCCACAATAGAGATCGAGGGTAAAAAGAAAAGGAATTTTTTTAATACTGCTGAATTGACTATTTTCGTTCATTTTACAGTATCTTGCTTTCCTGACATGTTTACTTTACAAATGCTTCAGCTCATGGCCATAACTTATTTTCAATAGTAAAGTATATAATTAACGTCAAGGTGAAAGGCGATTATGCTTGTGAATAGTGCTCTATGCCCTCCAGAAACCACTTATGAAGCCAATTTAGGTCACACATGGTTCAGTCTCTCAGAAATCTTTCTTAATAAAGCCCTGAGGCGCTCTCTTTTACTGAGCAATTAACAGAAAGCTAGTTCCTTGTGTTATTGTGGGGAAATGATAATTTGTGGAGAATGGGGAGGGACCGTATGAGACATGAATGTTTCTTCACACAGCTCTGCTGGAAGCTGAAAATGCAATTTAAATGGGCAGTTAAGGTGGGGAGCAGCAAAGGTCCAAAATGCTACAATGAAAGTGCTTCTATGTTAAGTAAAGTGTTTTCAGTTTGAGACTTTCCATCTCCTTCTATCCATTTTTTCCTGACTGTAGATGTTTCCGAAGAGCCCTCCTCAGGAAACCGTGCTGAAGAGGAATGGTTCTCAGCTTCTGGGATGTCTATTGCACCATGAGACCCCTTGGAGGTCCTTGCCTGCGCAGGCACATGCTGGCAGTTGAGTGACTGTCAGCGTTCTGAGAGGAGCAGAATGGCAGTGAGCATTAGATTCTGATTTGCAATCATCATTTTCAGAAACCCAGCCCTAGAAGATGGTGATTTAATTCACCCTAGTGATATAGTAGTCACTTATTCCAATTTGGTTCTTGCCAATGTAGACAGAAACAAGCTACATACGGTACCATTGTGCGATAACGACATGTAATAACCATGTGTTATCGTGTGGTGCTGCAGCAGTTGTTATCAACTTGATGGATTTGGATCGCAGCTTGGATTTCTCAAGCTGGCTAGACTGTGGGCTTTTATGTAAAACATCTGTAGGGTGCTTCTGCCAAAACATGGCTTTGCATCATTAGTCGCTGAATTCTCTGGACCAAGAAAATTCCCACTAGTATGCTTATTAGTCAGAGAATCAATTGCATTAGTCTCATAATCAGGCACAATTGAATAAGTACTCCATTTTTTAAACTCTCACGATGCAGAGAAGCGCTATTACTGAACCAAGACCTGAAAGTGTGATGGTTCATATTTAATAGTTACTGTTGTAGTCAGCACTTATGAAGAGAGAAACAAATATTTACTATAGCTGTGTGATATAATCAGTTGTGCTTCCGCTGTTTATTTTGATATCTATTCTTATGAGAGTGTGGTTTGCATATATATTTGTAAACTGTGTAGACATTCACACAAGATGATCAAAGTTTGCAGCTGAATGGTGGTTTGAAGGTCGCAGAATCACAGAATGGTAGGGGTTGGAAGGGACCTTCAGAGTTCATCTAGTCCAAGCCTCCCACCAAAGCAGGGCCAGCTAGAGCAGGTCAGACAGGAACACATGCAGACAGGATTTGAATATTTCCAGAGAAGGAGTCTCCACAACCTCCCTGAGCAGCCTGTTCCAGTGCTCTGTTACCCTTAAAGAAGTTTTTCCTCATGTTGATGTGCAATTTCCTGTGTTCAGCTTGTGTTTGTTGCCTCTTCTCCTGTCACCAGGTACCACTGAGAAGAGGCTGGCCTCATCCCCTGGCCACCCACCCTTTAGATATATACGATCATTGAAGAGTTCATCTCTCGGTCTTCTCTTCTCCAGGTCTCCAGTTGCTCTTGTGCTGTATACAGGGTTTATTTAATTCAGTGAACCTGAATGGATTCTGAGTCTAAGGCAAAGCTGTTGCAATGCTGCTTAATGCCAGAAGGGATTGCAGTTCACTGCATGGTACTGATGTGGTCATTAGGACTGTAAAATCCTGTTAAAGCTATTTTTTTTCAGTATTAAAAATGTATGAATCCACTGCCCATATACAACAGAGGACAGAGTTAAATGCCCTTCTACTGGAAGGCAGAGAACAAGAGTTGGTTGGTGTGAGTGGTTCCTGTTTGTTTATCGTTCACCCGTTCTGTCGCTCCCCAGCTGAACTCCCTGCAGCAGCGCAGGTCGGGCAGGGGTTCAGCAGGAGCTGAGCGCTGAACTCTGATGTCCTCTCACCCTGACACCTCTGGCTTACTCTCTGCTGCTGACTGTTCTTCTCTGGAAAGAGAAAGGGGGAGAACACTGGTCTCCCCCCCAGTGGAGTTGGGGGACTGTAAGGGATTACTGTTACTCCTGGGTGCAGGCAGGTGTTATGGTTTTAGGCTATTTTAACTACTTTCTCCATGCAGAAACTGCTCTGAAATCCAGATGATAAGTCAGTCTTTCAGCCTGTAGTGTAAGAAAGGCAGGAAAATAGGAGCCTATTCATAAGTTGCCGAGCGGGTAGTTTTCAGTGTTCTTTTCAATGAAAACCACTGCCTGTGAGGCTTTCTTCTGCTAGTGGCATAGCACAGATCTCTGGAGGTGATAATGCTGGGTTGGAGGGTATGCATTAAGTGATGCTGGGTTGGAGGGTATACATTAGTATAGTCTTCTTCCACTGTTGAGAATTAGCTTGTTAGGGGCCTTTTTTACACTCAGAGGACACAGGGGACATGAAGTTTGTCTCTCCTTGGTACATAATGTCCCCTTTGACTAAAGCTACTTAAATAGCTACCTACATTCTTAACACCTTCCAAGCCTCATTGCCCAAGGTGTAGTTTACTTTTCTGGTGCTCAATCCCATAACTCAGCACTGACTGTCCCACCGATCTGCTCCCCCTGCAATCATCTGTCTCCCCGCTGCGTTCTCCCTTTCCCACAGAACACCCTCCCCTTTCCCTTGTGAGTTCTCTCCTTATGCAGAGCCCTTCTCCTAACTATTTTTGTGGTGCTGACAGGAAACGAATGAACGGTAATGAGGCAGTTAGATAGAGCTGACGGTTCAATTATTTATTTTTAAAGAATGCATATATTAAAGAATTAAAATTGGATGGCCCAGATCCTTATCTGCTACTGCTCTTCTGTGTTAAGAGAGTAACTCTGAATTGTGCCAGAGGAATCTTTCTCTTAACGTGTGCCTTTTAAAATTATTTTTTATTTTTTAAGGTAGTTGATTTTTCTGGGAATTCTTGCTTCTGAGGGTAAAATATGTTCTGGATGCTGTTTCAACACGTGAGTGATAATAAAGAAATCTTGTTGGCACTGAATCCTGGCTGTTGCTACACAGGTGGTTATTGCTGGAGTACTCTGGGCACGGAGAATGCCTGGCAGCGCGGTGTGTGCTGTCTCGGATGCTGCCGGGGGGATGCTCAGCGGTGGGGTGCTGCTGGCTTCGCTGGGGTGCTGTGCAGCACAGCAAGTGGATAAAGCAGTTCTCTCCAGGGCAGTGATCGCCCTGATAATCCATCATTTAAAAGCTTTAAAAGCAACAGTGTGCTATTATTGAAGAGATGTAATTGTCGCTGTTCAAAGGAACACACTCACCTATTATTTAGCCAGCTCCAAAACAAATTGTCCATAAGAGCATGTTTTGTTAAGTATTCTCTCTCCTTTCAGCAATGTCCCAAGCAACTGTGAGATAAAACTGCAAAAGCATCTTTGGCATCTTCTTGTACTGAAATGCTGTGTTCTCTGAATAAAGCGTAGGTTATGGCTGTTCTGCCCTTGGACCAACTTTCAGAAGCAGAGCTGTTCCTCAGTTCTCCCTTTGACTTTCTTTATTGTTTTGTTTTCAGTCCCTTCCTGTGAACTAGAGAATGGGGAATGAAGAAATGGCAAAACTTTTTATGAGCAGAGTGAGACTGGTCAGCACCTTTCTGAATTGAAATCCCCTCGCACATCTGATTTGAGGCAGCTGAGGAGCCAAAGCAATTTCTCAAATAAAGCTGCTTGACAACAGGAGTTCTAGATGATTAAATCTGTCTGTTAAGATGCTCATGCATGTTTATTTTCCTTCTTTTTATTTAAAAGAGACAGTGTATTTGTTAGTAGGAGGAGACTGCTGTAGGTGGTTAAAGTTGCAATTCTGTACTTCTACTCATGTAGTGTCCTTTGAACCTGTGTTTCTGTATCTAGCGATGTTTCCATTCTGCTGTTTTTGTAGTGGACATGTGAGGAAAAATCAGGACAAATGTCCAACTCGGGTAAACTTTCAAGATTGTATATAGGAAATATTGTTTTTAGGCTTGAAGTAGGGCAAAGATCTGCTTGCAGCTTTGGAGACTCCTTGTACAATGTAGGATTCTAGTTCAAATGCAGTCTGGGTCACAGTTGCTCATTGTTCAGTTCTTTTTGAGCTTCTAGAAAGCAGGAGAAGATATCACTGCTGGTTCCCTGGCTGAAACTGCCACCTGAGAGGCAAGACACAATAAACCAAAGGGTATCAACTCCTCTGTCATCTACAGAGTTGGTCCCATTTCACTGGAGAGACAGCATTGCAATTGTCTATATTTTACTTAACCAGTGGATGGAATTGTTTAGTTCCCAGCTAGAACTGTCAATGAAAGTGACTTTTAAAAATTAAAGCCAATTTATAGCTGCCTGAGGTTTTAATTTTACTTGAAGACAATTATTGGCAGAAAGGTCATCTGCCTGCTTGGCTGACACCGGTTCCAGGCTGCATATACACTATAGCTAAGTAGCAGCACTTCTGGGAAATTGGATGTACTCTGTTTCAAGGATTTATTCTTGGAACATAAACCTCTTCTTGGAGCCAGTTCAAGACACGCGGCAAAGCGGATGATAACCAAAGGACAGGAGTCTGTCGGGCACAGCACAGCTAACAATCTGGTTTGCCTGTGTTGGATATGGTATCAATTGTACTAGCCTGTGCAATGAGGATTCTTCCACTTGCTGAGCCCATCCACTGCTGCTGCTTCCCATGGCTGGGCTGTGCTCTGGAGGGAGAAGCTATGGGAGGGAATGAGAGCCAAAGCTAGGAGATTTTTCCAGGCTAGGAAGTTTGTGCTTCACAGAATCATGGAATTGTCAGAGTTGGAAGGGACCTCTAGAGATCATCTAGTCCAACTCCCCTGCTAAAGCAGGATTGCCCAGAGCACATTGCTCAGGAGAGCTTAGTCCGCTCTTGAGCGTGTTGCTGCCAGGCTGTGCTGGTGGGACACGATACAGCTGATAACACAACCTTGGCTTCACCTGTAAACGTGCCCAGACGAGGCCACGTGAGAAGCAGGAGAAGACTCTGCAGTTTGACTGAATATTACTGCTGTAGATCAGTGAAGCAAAATCTCAACATGCTGTTATTTGGATGGGCTGTCAGTCACTTCCCTCCGAAGGTGTTGCACCCGGTTGCTGTGTGCAATTATACAGCTCTGCAGCAGCTGGCTAAAGACAACCTTTTGTTTGGTTCATTGATCAGTTTGTGTAGTGCTTTTTAGAGACCATTAGCGTGTGTTAGTGAAGTAAATAACACAGGGGTCGCTGAACCTGATACCCACACAAGGATTTACAGGCTGCCAACTTGACTAGTTTTCTGTTCAATCCGCACTTTAAGCACAACCACTGATAATCAGCATTAAAAGAGATTACAAAAAGGCTGACATGGAGGGAGAAGGCAGAAAAGTAGTTCATCTGAAAAATTACCTAGATATAAAATTTAGAAAGTTGACCTAATAACATACCTTAATTTCCCACACTCCTCAGTCTGCAGGGAAGGTGTTATGTCACGCAGCTCTGTCGTGGAAAAATTTGACAGAATTTAGATCTGCCGTCAACCTGCTGATGCAGTCATTCATGATGTGCCTCTCAGAGGACATCAGCATGTGAACCTTTTGTGTGAGATATGACAAAGAACTGGAGTTTCATATTGTTCCTGTTGATGTGGCTGTGTTAGAGCAAGGAGAGAGATCTGAGAAAAACCTTCTTCAGGCCAATAGGACATGTTGGAATTACTTGGGCTTCTATACCCAGCCTTCCTTTATTTCCTTACTATCCGTCTTTACAATACAAATTCAGAAAAGCGCTTGAGATTCACAAACATTTTCCATATATTCAGTACAGCAACCATGTATTAAAGAGCATGTAGAAGAAAATAGCCCATGCTATTCTCTGGAACTGAAACAAAACTGAGATTATCAGAAAATCCTGTTCAACGGTAGTGCCTTGAATGAGAAAATACCAAAAGGTTTTCAACAAGTTCGTATCAGGGAAAATATCCAAAGTCCAAGTTGCTTGCTTTTTTGGTTTAACTGTGTTTCCTGAGAAGTCTTTACATTATGAGAGATTTCTTTTTTTTGCAGTTCCAGTTGAAGTCTGTTAGATGGGATGTAGGTATGATGTTACAGGGAAGAAAAGCCCCACATGGTGGAAAACACAATGCTACAACACAATAGAAAAAACTCTAAAATTATATTGTTGCATATTCTTCATCCTTTTGAGTAGTTTTTCTCAATTTAAAATGAGGCTGGTTAGGCCTCTAAGGGTAGTCTCTCTCTTTGTGCAGACACCACAAATGGTTTAGGCACCACTTAATATTACATTCATACACATTCAATACTTTACAGACAAGTTTTTGGTGTCTCAGGGAGAATGTAGTTCAGAAAAAGAGGGAAGAAGTTAGGTTGGAGAGGAAGACCCTACAGAAGATGGAGAAATCTAAAAGTTACTGTTGGAGCAGGTGGTATATCAGAAGTATGTAGGCAGTGGCTTTTACAAGTTTGTCTCTCTTTCTTTATTATTTATTTTTCACCAATGGGAAGCTGATATTCGCTTCATTTTTTTCAGGATCTCTCATATGCTCTTATGATTTTATTTTTCATATTATCATAAGCTGTGAACTTATGAAGAGAACATGTGCTAATGCTATTTCTGAGAGTCACAAGTGAGAACTATTCAGCTACATTTCAAGAAACCGTGTCATTTTTCAGGCTGTCTTTAGACTGATTTAGTAGGCAAAAGCAACAAAATGAAGTGGGGAGAGAGATCAAAGTTCAGTTCCCATTAGCTTTACTGTCATCTACCGTTGAATGCAGGATAATGTTATTTCATTTATGATACTAATCTGACCAATATCCTGATTGATTGAAGCAACAGCACTGTGGGATGTTAGCATGACAAGTTGTAAGAAGTTCAGCTGTACATGGAAGCTTACCTCTAGGCCAAAATGCTGTGGTTTGAAGCAGTTGGAGAGAAGCAATTAACACTGCGCTTTGTTGCTGAATGTTTATTCCTTCTATGTATTTCAGGTACAGACCCATGAAGAATAAAATGGCTTTAGGCAACTTATTGTACAATGAGTAAGTACAAATCCCTTGTTTCAGATGAGCTTTAATGGAGCTTTTAGTGGTGGGCATGTGGAGTGACATTCAGGCCTGATGACGGGTAGCGTCTTGCTCTGTGCTTTTGCCCTTGTGCAGAAGGACATGTTGCAGCTCCTGCCCACCTCTGCCTCTGTGTAGTTGAATGCAGGATAATGTGTGAGATCTGACTCATGGCAGGAAGCAGCAAATTGCTAGTTATTTTAAAAATGTAAACATTTCATGTTTCATTGCTGTGTTGTAAATGGTGCTTGAGTGTTCCACTGTACAAAATAAACCTCTGACAGTCTTTTTTTACCATCACAGAGTCCTTCCCCAAATCTAAGCTGTCAGAGCCAGGGGTGAATCTGAGTCATAGAATCATAGAACCAGAAAAGGTTTGGGTTGGAAGGGACCTTAAAGACCATCGAGTTCCAACCCTGCTGCCATGGGCAGGGACACCTCCCACTAGACCAGGTTGCCCAAAGCCCCATCCAGGCTGATCTTGTA
This sequence comes from Thinocorus orbignyianus, assembly GCA_013400375.1. Lineage (NCBI taxonomy): Eukaryota > Metazoa > Chordata > Aves > Ciconiiformes > Thinocoridae > Thinocorus > Thinocorus orbignyianus. Next base: position 855,248 of record VXBW01008054.1, on the reverse strand, counting down.
CACTCCCAGGGATGGGACATCTACAACTTCTCTGGGCAACCTGTTCCAGTGCCTCACCAACATCACAGGAAAGAATTTCCTCCTAGTATCTAATCTAAATCTCTCTCTCTTTCAGTTTAAAACCATTACCCCTCATCCTGTTGCTACAATCACTGATAAAGCATCCCTCCCCATCTTTCCCATAGGCCCCCTTTAGGTACTGAAGGCCTGCTCTAAGGTCTCCCTGGAGTCTTCTGTTCTCCAGGCTGGATAGCCTCAACTCTCTCAGCCTGTCCTCATAGGAGTGGTTCTGCAGTGCTCTGATCATCTTTGTGGCACTCCTCTGGACTCACTCCATAAGGCCCATGTCCTTCTTATGTTTGGGTCCCCAGAGCTGGACACAGTACTCCAGGTGGGTTCTCACCAAAGGAGAGCAGAGAGACAGAATCGCCTCCCTTGACCTGCTGGCCATGCTTCTTTTTCATGCAGCCCAGGATGCGGTTGGCTTTCTGGGCTGTCAGTACACATTGCCAGCTTACGTCAAGGTTCTTGTAAACCAAGATCCGCAAGTCCTCCTCAGGGCTGCTATCAACCCATTCTCTGCCCAGCCCGTATTTGTGCTTGGGATTGCTGCAACCCAAGTGCAGGACCTTAAATGTGAGGTTTGCATGGACCCACCTCTCAAACCTATCCAGAATGGCATCTGGATAGTGTGCTTCCCTCCAGCATGTTGACCACTTCACATGGCTTGGTGTCATCAACAAACTTCTGAAGGTGCACTCGACCCTGCTGTCCATGTCGCTAACACTGACCCCCGAGGTCAAGAAAGGTCCTGAAAGTGACTTTTGTCAGCTCAATATTCTTGCAGCTACATGAATGATACTTGATCCCTCCTCCTTGATCACCTCAGTTCTTGTGAGCCTTTACTCTCAGTGCCATTTATGGGTATATTGGGAGTGCAGAATAGGTCACAACTGAAGTGGGAAAAAAAGCCAAGTTGATTTTCAGGTCAACAGTTTTACTATATCAGAAGCAAAAATAGAACAGGAAACACTGTTTTCAATTTTAACATGGAAAATTCAAAATCCGCTTGGCTGAGTCTGTGTTATGGGGCTTTTCAGCGTATGCTGTTTGCCATGAAATATTTATTGCTCAGAATGGTCCAAATTCATTTTTTCCAGCTGTAAAAGGATTCCACCAATGCGACAGAGTGTGCTAGCTCCCTACTGGGCATGGAAAATTAATACTGTATCACCTGAAGAGTGAAGAGGGGGATTAGATAACATAATTTTTCAGCTAATCTCCATTTCTTCTTTTTTTTTTTTTTCTTTTTTTTTTTTCCCCTTGTCTGTTTGAAATATGAGTGGAAAATTTAGAAAGGAAAAGAATGGGAGTCTTCAGTAGGCACAAGCATGCCTGCAGAGCCTCAGTCCTATTGCCCAGCAGTGCTGATCCCTGGCTAAAGCTCCCTTGAGATTTGCTCAGCCTAATGATGTGCTTCAAGCTTTCAGCCTTATGTGGCAATGTGACAATACTGGGCATTTCCTGGAGTTTTTGCAGCTTTGGGATAGATGGTAATAAATAAATAAATGGGGACCGTGTGTATATGTGAGAAAAAATATCAGGATGCAGTTGTGCTTGCTTTTTGCCAGAAGTTTCCAAAAGAAGTTTCACCCTCCCTCCACAATTATCTCATAATTCAGCTAACTCATAAAGTTTAATATGGTTGGTAAGGCAGCTTAGCCTGCCCTAGACTTTCTACCAACACTAAAAAACTTCTTTGCCCAACTGAGGGTTCATAAAGAAATAGAATGAGAAAATCGTCTGTCATCTCACACATAGAAGCGCTTCTACTGCAGCAGGTTATTTTCTGTGCACTTGAGGACTCCTGAGTAACTAGACAGTGTATGGCATCCCGTATATGGGAGCAGACACCCAGTATGATGCCATCCTTCTCAGGCCAGGTGTCAGTGCTAACAGTGCAAGTGTTAAAACTGCAAGGAGAACTGCATCTCCATTTCAGGTACCATAAAAATAATCAAACCAAAGAATAAAAAGTTAGGGAAAAAATAAAAAGAAAATTATTGCAAGGACTATATAAAGTAAAGACTTTTTTTTTTTTTTTACCATTATTACTAGCAAAAGTACTTTAACCTCATCAAAATGTTTTTCATATCAAGTGACAGAACTAGTCCAGTAACTGTTAAGCTCATGATGTCTACCATGTTCTGGAGACACCACAGAGGTGTGATGGAAAAGCAGACCAGTAAAAGTGGATGCAGGTCATGCATCTCGTTTATTTTTCATTATTGATGCTGTGGTTTTGGCTTTTGTGTGACTCCATTTGCCTCTGAGGCAGTAAAATGAGAATTGTCAACTTAATGGCTCGTACTTGATTTACTTAAGATTTCTTGGTCTTGGAGATGATACTGGTTTTCTAATGCTGTAGAGAAATTTTTTGATGCAGACAAATTGATGCCCTTCAGGGAATGTTTTAGTGGTCTTTAACTGTGAGCTGTTACTAATGTTTGCTAATCACAGGTGTGCTTTAAGGTTTAAATAGCTTCATATTTATTTTGTAAAGCTTATGCTTTTTACTAGCATCCCTTTTTGATTTTGATTTAAAAAAAATAAGGTGCTTACTGTCTACCCTCTCTTGTGCTATAGAAGGTTTAGGAGTATTAATCTCTTCTTCCCTCCCTCATCTGTGCAAATGTGCTGTGCCTCAAGCACATTGGAAACGTTCCCCATGGGCGTAGAGAAAAGAGGGACTTGGTGTCTTTGTTATTCAAATCGTGGGGAGAAACAATTGTTTCGTGTTGCCAAAACCCAGGGCACTAGAGGGATTTGCATTTTTTCATTCAAATGTGTTTTAATGACTCCAGTCCCCAGATCCCTCTCCTCAAAAATGTGAAGTCAACAGAAATATTACTGAGATACGGAAAACCCCTTAATGCTGAAGCCTCAGCAAGCCAGACCCTCTGCACCAATGATCAATGTTAGCAGTCATTAGCCATACAGGCTGTCTTTGACTATAGTTCAGTTTGTGCCAATCTTTTCTTTGCAAAAGCTCTTCATGTTACAAAAGTCCTGAGACTTGTAGCTCTGCCCTAGAAAAAGCTCCACCTGTGGCCTGAGAGTGTTCTTTCAGGCTGGGCTACAGGTTCTTGGCATTTGGCTCTAGGCTTTTCGTAGGTATCATTTTCTGGAAGAAGTTACTGACCTCAGCTGTGGTCAGTATTGTGGTTTCAAGTATTTCTGCTGATATTTCTAAGGTCAACTAACAATTTCTGTAAATAACACACTCTAAAGTTAAGAACTTTCTCAACCTCAGTGGAAAAAGAGCCCAAAGTAGGATGGGGACAAGATGCAGCACTGGTACATGGAACTGGTTCCCCACAGCCACATCAGGTGAAACCTGAGGTTCCTCCTCTCCAAATGCTCTCAGCCTAAGGATACAGGATCCGTTTTGGAGCTTAACCTCACTCTTATCAGCTTCCTCTAAAACAGGTGCTGAAAGTGCTCTCTAGTTTGCTAATTCATGTAAAATCATGCAGGTCAACTCACATCATGGCTCAAGATAACATGAGTGATTTTGTCTGAACAAATTAGAAAGTGCAGAAGGGCTTAGCTGGCTGATCTGTAGATGTTTGTGCCTCCAGCAAAGGATAGAGCAGAATGTAGTAACCATTCCCTTTTACAGTGGCATAGCTGTGTCTAGCAGAAAGTGTCTGTAACCTTAAGTTCCTTCTTTTCCAGAGAAGAAATTTATTTTCTTCCTAATTATGTGGTTTGGAAGCAAACAGCATTGTTCTAAAGTTAATCAAATGATTAATTTACAGCAATCAGGTCATAAGTTCTAGTTCATGAACAAAGTTGGGCAAAGACCCTCTTTGCTGTGTTCGTTTCAGCTGGAGTGGGGCAAACCCTTCGGTGTGTTTGTGGGGGCATTTTGATTCAGATTTCTCAGTAATCCTGAGGCTTAACAGAGAGATCCTGCTTATTAATTCTGCTTTGAAGCACAAACAGGTAGGCTGCAATGTCAGATCTCATTTTACCCTCCAGAGTTTGTCACTGAACAACTCAGCATCCCTGAATTATTCACAACACAGACTACCAGCAAGTGTCAAGATCAGTAATCATCAGCCAAGCAAGAAAGAAATTTGGGCTGCTGCTGGTGGTTTTGCAGTGACAGGAGAGCCCGAGTTTGAGAAATTACACGTTCTTGCTATTTATTGTTCAGAACAATTCAACAAAACCATGAAACATAGAGTTGACCATCTAGGTCTTCTCAGATTCCTCAATTTATCCCTTTTTTTATTTTTAAAAAGAGGTTTTTCTTAGCTTTACTCAGTTTTTATTTCAAATGAACCGTTGTAAATGCAAAATAATTTCACTGATTAGAGTCCTTCCAGCTTTATGTAGATTCAAGAAAAGGTAAGTTCTGGTCCCAGTATCCTTGTGTACCATAGAGAATTCTTGCAAAACCTAAAGCTAGTGCTAAGGACCGCAGCCTTTGGTGCTCCGAGGATTCAGTGTGCGGCTGTTGGAGCAGCCCCCTATAAGTCAGTAAGTTAATTCAGCTGTAGATTTTATTTCTGCGGTGGAATCTGTCATGGCTTGTCAGGAAACTATAAAATGATGGGTAATTTAGATGAGTGACTTCTTGAAAAAGCATTTTCTCTTTGACTGAAGAAAAATGACTTGTTAAAAATAGTTTGAAATCAGGATATATTAATTAAACTGGGAAAGTGGAAAAGAGAAATCCTACCTAAATGAATTCTGATTATATGCAGCAGCCAGTCTTTCTTTGTCTGTGAACATTTCCAATAAGCTGAGAACATAAATCAATGTTTGTCAATGCTATGTCCCTTAGATGAGCCCTGAGGAAGCCAAATTTCTTCTTCCTTGGGACCAGGAATTAGAATCAATAACTGGAGTATGTAAGAACTGCATTTAGGTGCTGAGGCTGGTAGTACAGGGTGATCTCATTTATTTGTTGTGATACAGTGGCTTGGGTTTACTTCATTCCCAAATGATCCCTATTTCCTCAGGCTGATAATGTGATTCCTGCTGCTCGATTAAATTTTGCCTGATGTGGCAGTTATGTGCACTGTCTCTGCAAAGGGCAAGTGAGCTTTGTCTGTGCCCTTTTACCAGCAGAGTAAGGAAACCGGAGAGGGTGGTCTTTACTCTTGTGGTTGACCTCAGGAAGACCAGGGCTGCCAGTGTCTCTTCTTTCTTGGTTTCAGTACTGTTCTATCTGAAATACAGAGGGGAATGAATGGGAGGAAAACATCAGAAGTCTTCTTTCAAAAATAACAAAGCCCAGACCAACTAGAGAAACCCTTCGTAAGTCATATTTCTCCTACAAGGACAGGAAAAAGGGAGAAATCAATAGCTGTAATTTTAAAAAATTGGAGTGATTCTTTGGCTTTGGCAGGGTCATAAAAGTAGACAGATAGCAATGGAGTAAAGTAGATTGGGAGCTTTCATATTCCTTCAACATGCTGGTGAAGGGAACTGAATATTACACTCAAGAGCTTTATCCTCCTGCCTGTTAGCCAGTTGTCATTTCCCCCCTGCCACCTTACTACCTCACTTTTCTTTAATATACAATAAGTTAAATAGATATAATATGAAGAAAAATGTCCTTTCTCAACTAACCAAGCTTTGCTGTTTGTAACCTGTGGTGTTATATTCCTTCTGACATTTTCTGGTCGTTCATGCATAGCTTCTGGAAGAACAGTCTAGCCAATAGAGACTTGAACTGCTCTGGCCTCAACCCCAAGTCAGTGATCCTGATTTTCCTTCTCCTCACCTGCACTTCTTCACAGTCCTTCAAGGCTTTTTTATCCACCAAGGAGGACTACATTATTAGAAGCATGTATTTTCCCATTTCAGGGAAGCATTTTCATGCATAGCTGGAAGAGGACAGCTTCAACAAATGCAAAGTACTTTTGATGATAACAGTATGCATCAAGTTTTCAGCCCCTGTCATCTGAGCACACCTGCCCAGAGAATACAGTGTCTAGAAAAGTAGGAGGTAGTTTAGAAAAAGGAATGCTGGCTGGAATTGATGGGAGAGGAACAAAGTGGATAAGAACTGAGGCGAAAAAATGTCAGAAGCAGGTAATGAGGAAGCTGCTTTGAATGAAGAGAACAGAATTCAAGTTACATGCCGTAGCAGCGATGAGGAGCTCTATAGTTTATGACTTCCTGTGCCTTAACTTGAAGGGGTTGGTCTGTTTTATGAGTTAATGAGTAAAGAAAGTCTGTAACTCACTGGGCAGATGAAAATAGAGTAGTTATTGCTACTGATAATGAATAAACTTTTATTAGGACTTTAGTTTTCAGTTTTCTCTCTTGTTGAAGTTTTTTTATGCTATGCAAACAAATGCGAAGAGCATGGGGAAATGGCCTGCAGAAGGTGCCTCGGGGAGTAGGGATGGGGATACAAGGGTAGAGGACACAATTAGGAAAAGGAGGGGCTGTATTTCATTGAGTTTAATGCAAAATGTGGCTTACAGTCACAACTGTGATGGTCCCAGTAAGAGTATGCATGTCTCTGTGTAAGATGAGTGATACAAACCCTCTACCCAGTCCACAGCCACCTAATGCAGTAGGAGAGAGGAGGAGATGCTCTTTGGAGCTTCTGGGTTAGCAATAGTGCCTGAGGACAGCTGCCATCACGAGGCACGTCTGTCATCTAGATCATTCTTGCTTTCACCGAGGACTGGATATTTATACTTCCTTTCCCTTTTTGATTCTGTGCTTCTCAGATGTCAAAAAAAAAAAAAAAGAAAGAAAAAAGGAGAAAAGAAGGCAGATTTTCACAAATAACTTCTTTTTCTCCCTAATGATCTTGGCAAGATTCTCACCCATAATCAGGCTGGTGATCACTTTGCAAATTATTTCTCTGACTTTGATTGGAAATAATCAGAAAGTAAAATGTTTCACAACACAAGCAGAAGGTACAGGAATCAACTCTTCAGGACGTTGTCAGAAAATAGAACAAGATTAGAAAAGGAAACAACTGGTTCATGCACATTTTAAAGCCTAATGTTCTGTAGGGGGAAAAGGAATTTTCATGCTTCTTATCTGCCAATTCTTTTCTTCTTGCCAATAAGTGGAATAAAATATATTGAAGTCCAAGTTTGCTCAGTTTTTGTTTTCATTTTTATTTCAGTGCTTACCTTTTCTCAAACTGTCTCCAGGGTTAGAGTAGCTACCCAGTGGCACGAGGAAACAGGAGTTGATGTTTGATCATCTATTTTTGAATGTAGCTTGGCATAAGGGAAGCACAATCCTCCAAATGTTTGATTTTTTTTTTGTTTCCTTAAGAAGTACTAATAACTTTTCTTGAGATTTTTCTGTGTGGAATAGGTGGACATCTTTCATTCAAAACCTGAAAGTTTTAATTGAAGACTTTATAGATTATGTAAGTCTGCTCGAGGAGCAAGAATGGGACAAAGGAGTGAGTAGTAAGGGGTAGGGGAGACAGAATGTCCTCATTCCCCAGTAAATTAATGACTCTTCTGCCACAACAAGTTTGTAACAGTGAAAGTGTTTAATGCCTCATCCTTGCCATAAACAGAAGTGAAGACTAAATTCAATGCAAGTGCCTATAAGAAAAACACAAGGTACTGTGTGCTTGTTAAGTGGCTCTTAAATTTAGTCATGGGATACAACTCTGTTCAGAGCGATGAGAACAGAGAAGCTTTTTGTGTTGAGGCTGTTAATGAAGGATGCCATCCTCAATCTATAACGAATACAATGCTCCACACAAAGTAATAAAGTAATGAGCTACGATACTGAGAAGGTTTCTGCTGTTAAAAATAGTTGCTACGAGAATCCAGGCACTCATGGCTCCTGCAGACTCTGCCAGTACTTGGTGCTTGTCCTGAGCTGTGGGCCTTATGGGTTCAATGTTTAGTGCATTACCGGTAGGTTTCTAGTGTGTAGGTGAAGGTATCACACCTGCTGCTAACACAGGAGCATTTTGGAGAAAACAGAAGAGGCTTGGACTGAGTTCAAATAAAGATTAAAAGTAAACAAAATACATTGGTTATAATTTGAGGAAATATAATGGACTTGGCTAAGTCTAAGTCCATTAGAATATGGAGAGCATGGGGCTTACTGCTCTAATTCCCTGGAACTTGTAGTTTCTCAATATCTGTTCTGGACTGAGCAGAGAGGTCAGGACCTAAATGTGGATTCTCAGAAAAGATGTAGCTGGTACTGCGAATCTTAAACAGAGCCGGGAGATGAAAAATATTCAATTCAACAGTATGTCTGGAATACTGTAATATGGGTGAACTAATTTGTTATGCTGCTTGGAAACTCTTTGTTCCAGAATCAAAATAACAGATCAAAGAAGTTAGTTGTTTACTAACGGTCTTAGAAGGGCTTTATTCTTTAACAGAATGGGAACTGTTGACTGTGGGTGAGCTGGAGAACATATTCACATGTACTCCTGGGGTGCTACATTTTTTCTTTAATAAGTGATCATAAACACCTCTTTCATATGTCATGTCTAAAAATCTGCTCTTACCACGAAGAATCTAGTGTGTGGTTTGGCGATTTCAGCCATATTCTGTTGCTTTTAAAAACAACAGATCTCTCCACTGTCTTTAAGGAGAAAATTGTGGTGGTGGTGGTGATGCCTGTCAGAAATAGCAGTCTGCACCAAGTTATGCTTTTCGTGGACTGTAATGCTGTGCAAAGTCCCTCTGATAATATATGCTGGAACCCTCTGGGGTTATATATGGTTCTGATCTGTCTGAGTGAGAGCTTTGAACAGATGCAGCTGGACCCTGCAATGAAGGAGGGGTTTAAGGCACTGCCTCTCCTTATCTGATGCACTTATGCATCTCCCAGCATAGTTCAGTTTCCCCCTCTGCTCTCCATGCAACAGAGCCCCCGAAGGCTTTCAGCAGGATACTATTACTGAAACACATCTGAAATATATTGGGTGAATTAAAGAGCAAGTTATCTCCACAGATTATAGAAGAAGCTGAAACAATTAGCTTCGATATAGATGTTTGCAGCATAAAGTCTATAAAGACTGGATAAACGCATATCGCCCTAAGCGTAGGAGACCATCCATCTATTCATGCCTCATTTTGGCTTTGACACCACCCTCAGCACCAAAGCCAATAGGCTGCAACTTCAGACCTGCAAGGTTTGTGTAAGCAGATACAGCATTTACTTGACTACACACCACTGGGCGCATGGGTTGCATTTCATCAGCCTGGTTTAGAAGGGAATTTTTGGTCAATCATGGAAATCATAGCAGAACAGGTCTGGAAGCAAGCTCCAGATGGCATGTGGTTGATCTCCCTGGCCCTGTGGAGAATTAACACCCTCATGGTTACAGCTGGCAGGTTTTTGTCACCATTAGTGTGTAGGCTGGATGTCAGTTTTGCTGGAACGCTGGATATGGTGTCACCTGATAAAGTCAGTCACTATATCACTAAAGTCACTTCACAGTCCCTAAATTACAAAGCAGTTGGACATAATGAAATAATAAATACTAAATTACTTCTAGCTCTGTGCTATTTATGTAGACTTTAAATTTTGTAAGCAGGAGGGTAGAGAAGCAACTTTAGGAGCAGGAATATTTACTAATCAGTTTTTCAAAGAAGAAGAGTCCCTGTGATCTTACAGTGAGGCAGTGAGCTCAATAATTTTATTGTCTATTCTGTTTGGAAAGAGGATGCAGTAAGGTGGGCAATCACAGGATCTTCTGTCTTTTTCCTTCACTTGTACCTGCACTTTAAGTTGACTTTTGTACCTGTGAATCTCTCTCAAGAACTGTCAAAAGTAGGAGGCATCCACACCCCACAACAGGCAGAAAAATATGACTGAAAAAAACCTGTCGTTTTCTTCCAGTTCTGAATCCTGGTTTAGACCTTCTGGAGTTGGCAGCACAACTTGAAGGTGAATTAATTATATGTAGCTTTATAACAATAAATTAATGAGTTTGAATAGAAGAATCGGGTGTATGGAAGCATTTTGATTTGTGGTGCCTGATGCCAGGAACTGATTATGTCAGATGCAGGTTTCCACTCTACCTAATGTACAACTTTCTTATTTCCCATGGTTGAAATAAGATCAAATTCTTCCTGTTCTTATACCGGTGGTAGTTTTCTCCTGTTACATCCAGCAGTGCAGGAGGGCAGAGTGGAAAAACAAGGAAGATGGAAGATTCTCGTCTTTCCAACAGGATCCTGCTTTGTGATGGGTTGTATCGCTTTGCGGTGCTTCAGTTTCTTCAGCTACAAAATTGCTCTGACTGTGTTTAGCAACCTGATGTAATGGTATAAGCTTGGCTCATAAAAGTAATATATGAAGGTTAAATGCAGCTCATTAGTAGAGCTCGTGCTGTTCTGTAGCAGGGAAATTGTGAAGAGTGTGTGAGATAGAATGGGATGGTCATGTTAAAATGGGACAGCTTCTTAAGGTTGCTTTACAGTTGTTGGCATTACTGTATTATACCTGAAAGAAATCTATCTATTCGGAACTTGAATTTACGGTTTTTAAGAAGGAAAAAGCAGAGGAAACCCTGGGCACGTGCCAAGTCAGTGGCAGCATCCAGTTGTACGGCTGCAAGCTGTGGGCAGGCTCAGAGCAGAGCTGGTCAGGGCAGCCCCAGTGCTTGCCCCAGTGGAGACCTAGAATTTGTTCCTATCTATGTTTTCCTGTTGCAGTTTAATAGAAGCATCTTTCAGAGACTTTGGATTTGGGTAATTTTCCAAGTGACATCTCAAAGGATGATGACAGTAAGAATTACTGCAGAGAAGCGAGTAACATAATCTGACGCATAAACCCTCCATGGAAATGCTTCTTTTTTGGGGTTTTTTGGAAGAGCTGAACACATTAAGAGTACTGAGGGTAAAATATTGCAGGAGTGAGAGTTCAAAACATTTATTTTAAGCACAGTTGTCCAGGCAAAAAATGCTTAGGGTATAGGACAATGGATTCAAATGACTATTTGTAGCGTTACCTTTAATTGCTTTTGTAAGAAGCATTTGTTGACCTGCTGGCAAACATTTGTAAAGCTCGGTCAGTCTAGGGGGAAAAGAAATTTCTGTGTGTGGCTGTTTTTATTTATCTTGCTTAATGCACAAACCCATTTGTTGCCTGAATAGAAGTTTGTAATTAAAACAAATTAGAAAGTGGCCGGGAGAATTTTATGAGGAAAAAAAAGTATATATGGATAGGTTGGTTTTCTGAATATGAGGGGTTTTTTTTGTAGTTTCTCTATAATAACTGATTTTCTCTTTAGGGTTTACAGTTCAGTATATACAATTATTTGTGAGATGGTGGAGTATGATAAATAGAACATTCTGACATTAAAAAAACACCAAAAAGCTGCCCAAAGAAACCTCAAGATTTATATTACATGCCTGCATTGTATTAACCCTGACCTTGACTATGAAACTCAGACTAATCAGAAATATAGAAGTTATGCTGGCGATATATAGGTAAATTAGCATAGGCATGTTTAACCTGATGGCCAATGATGACAAATCTTGTTCTGCCTTTTCCAAAATTTTCCTCTGTGCAATCATTCTAAATGTGCCATTTGTTCTTCAGAAACCTTGCCCTGGGAAACAGATGCATAGAATGGGAAATGTATCACCAGGGTCAGTAATCCACTCCTACATAACTCTGTAACAGACATTTAGTCTATAAAGGTCTAGGAAGCAACCCTGCCTCGAGCCCATGTGCTTCAGCACAGCCTACACAAACTGTACATACAGAGAGGACCAAAAGCTGTAACCCTGGTGTGCTCCCCATCCCTAAGGGTTCTGCAGTCTCAGAAAAACATGAACAGTACCACCCATAGTTACAGTTCCTTCCTTATCACTTAAAAGAAGTCTGAATGCTTGATTTTTTTACAAGAACTATTAAAAACATTCAAATTTCTTCCTGAGTACCCTATAAAATCTGTAAAAATGTGTTTAATGAGGTCTTTTTTTATCCCATGACAATGTTCTGCAGCACACTCCCTACACCCCTCCTCCTCCATCTTGAGGGGCTAGAACACCCTTCAGTTAGCTTTTTCCCACACTTCTGTCTGGCTTACCCAGTCTCATACACATTGTGTGAGTTTTACATTTCATTCATTCTACATGCTTCTGACTGTTGCATCTGTATCTCAAACACTTGCTGTGCAGCTCCCATGGCCTCTCTCCTTCCTCATCTGTATCTCTGTATAACACGATTGGCTCTGAGCTGGTTGGATGCAGCTGGGGTCATGGTAAAAGAGAAGAGCTGGGATCACAGAATCATAGAATTGTCTCAGTTGGAAGGGACCTTTAAGATTATCTAGTCCAATCACCAACCTAACTGACAAAAAAGCATCACTAAACCATGTCACTAAGTGCTATGTCAACCTGTCTTTTAAATACCTTCAGGGTTGGCACCTCAACCGCCTCCTGGGCAGCCCATTCCGATGTTTCACACCAGCAGCTATGGGTGAATAGTGTCTCCTTGTGATCCTTTTTTTGCTATGCAGTGCTTTGTCCTCCCCACCACAGTGTGACTCCATACACAGATTTATCACAGATGCATCACCCAGGATGTGGAGGAGCACGCCAGGAGCATAGGAGGTCTAAGAGCCTACAGACCCTCCTGAACCAGCACATCTGGGATGACTATGACTTTGGATCCTTACCCTGTAACTGCTGAGGGAGGTGTCTTAAGTACCTGCAAGGATGTGCAGAGCAGAAAGCTTTATCACAGGACTGCCTTTTGCCAACAGTTGTTACTCTAATAACAGCCTTTTTCTTCTACATGGGTTAATTCTTATTTATTGAGGTAGTGCTTGGTGTTTGGACACAAGGGTGATTTTTTAATTTATTTTTATGTTGGCCATTTTCCAGTGAGCTTGTGAGTATGTGTGAACATCATGCATGTATGGATTAATTCTGTGCTTTACCAGAGGATGTGGCGTTGGAGAGGACCAGAAACATTTGTCTTCTTTCAGAAGACAAAATGTCAGAGAGGTCAGCACTGGAAAAATACATTCTCTTCATTAGACTTATTTCATGGTGTCTGCATGGTTATTCCTGGAGCCAGTATTAATTGGTGGATATTGTTCTGTGCATTTTAATATCTGAGGGAATGTTTTGCTATGTGGAACTTGTAGAAACCATAAAACCTAATGATGCTAAATAAAAAAAGCCCCAACTGCCAACAAGCTCGTTACATCCCAAGCCAACGGAACGAACAAACATGTGCGCAGAATAAACAGGGAGGATTAATGCCTAGAAATGCTCTGGCATTCAGAATAAAGCAAAATACAATTCAGACACAGAAGATTGCTGAAGCTCTTGGAACTTACTTTAAAAATACAAAGCTAGGAAAATATATAGCTAAGAGGTATAGAGCGGGCTAAAAACACCAGGTATTTCTGAAGAAGAGCACTCCGCTCCTATGCTAACATTAAAAACCGAGCGTGGTAATCTGAAAGTCTGTATTTTCTTTGTATGCACAGAGCAGTGACACCTGGAACGGTGCACAAAGACTTTGCTCTTTCCTTTGTTGCAGTCAGCTTTCATTTTTATGTGTTCCTGTACTGTCACTGCTATTTTGGGCTTTTTATGTACCAAGAGAAGAATATTTCCACAAACATCTGTGGGATCCTGTGCCTTTTTACAAGTTGGAGGTACAGCAGATACTCTGACCTTGGAAACCTGTTGCAGGGTTAGGAGCAGGGTTTGGAGGTCACCGGGAACAGGGAGCTGCTCTCTTTCATGTAAGCAAGACATGTGTGTCTGTAGCACCGTCCTCTGGCTTCCATCAGGCTCCCAGTGTCTGCCTGGCACAGCACTGGGAGGAAAGCAGAGGAGCCTGAACCTTTTATAAAGGCAGGAGACACGTAATCTTGAAGTCCACAGGGCCTTTGCAAGAGTATAAAATCACCGGTTTGTAGCTTGTGTGCAAGGAAATATTCCCTTCTGAAGCTCTGCACCTATTCCAAGTGTGTTACTGCATTAATTTATTGGAATTTATGCTTTTCCATTGCAACCTGTTCTGTAATATGCAAAGAGGCCCCTGCATGACCACTGACTGATTGGAAAACAGCTGAATAGCATTAGAATTTTTAAGATGAGTAAAAGCATGACAAGAACTTAAAGCCAACATCATGACTGGCATTAAATGACTGAAATACACAAGATGATAGATAGAATCAGTAACAGGACAGTGTAGGACTAGGCTGTTTGGTCTCCAAGATGATCTGCTGACTCCCATTTGGGAACTCCTTAGCTGCAGACACCGGGCATGGACAGTGTGTCCTGCTGTTTCAGAGAATGGAAACAAGGCTTGGGGTGTCCATGTCCTTGTTCTCAGCTTTGATGTCCAGATCACAGGCATTAATGGGTTACTACAGCCTATAGGTAGATGCTGGCCAGAAGTCTTGGCTTTATTTGTGTCTTAAGTGTCTCAGTGGAGCATTAAGAAATAATGTTACTTTTATGTGATTGGTTATTTGAATGCTCTTCTATACATGCAGATAAAATTTATTGTTATATATTATTATATAATTATATATTATATATTATTGGCCATTTCTCTGTTCTGTACTTCACTGGGTCTTGCCGAAGGATGTTGCTCTTCATGTTCTGAAATAGGGCTGGGCCTTGGCAATGTTGTTGACGTCCCTGACCTCTGTTGCTATGTTGAGTTATCACAGAAAATCAACTTGAAGGACATACAGTAGCATGAATCTGAATAAAGCCCAATTTCTTTTACTGTTTTCTCTAATAATTCCTATTTATTGGGTGGGGTTTTTTTGTTTGTTTTTTGTTGTTGTTCTCTTCTCTTTTGCCTGAGTCCAGCTCTGCAAGCCCCAGCTGTTGTCGGGAGAACTGAAGTAGAGACAGACTTCAGAGTGATCCGAGGGAGGACTGGAACTAGTTTTGCTATTGATTAGGTATGGTTCAGATAAGAAATGATTCTTCACCATGGATTATTTATGTCTGGGAGGAGGTTAGCAGTGCCTACAAAGCTGTGCATTAAAAAGACTGTGTGCCACCTCTGTTCAGAAGAGCTTGGATGCCTGATTACACAGCCTGGTTCTGGCTGCATTAATGAATGGAAAACTTTTGTGCGGCTGTCAGCTCATGCACAGAATTTTCAGTATGCGTCTACTACAAAGAAAAAGGAAACAGCAACATTTTGGTTTTGTGTGAGGTGTTTTTTGTTGTTGTTTTTTTTTTGTTTTGCTTTGTTTTTGTTTTTTTTTTTTTCTGTGTTTGTTACCTTGCTTCAGAGCAGAATGTTTTAACATCACCTGTTACCTGAATATACAGCATAGTCTTTCACTGGGATGTCTAGTCATAGCATAGTTGACCAGATATTCAGATTCAGTATTTTGGTCTCACTGGCACACCCTCATAAATGTGGAGCTGAACTGTTCCACATTTGAGAGAGGTATTTCTCAAACACCCAAAGAACTGGTTGTCTTACAGAGGGATTTATTTACTGCTACCTCTGCAGCTTCACATGTGAGCATGGGTGATTTCTTCAGCCTTTCTACCCTTCACTTTACATTTCTAAAATTAGCATGGCTAATTTGTCTGCTAGGATGTGGATGAACAAATACCAGTGGTGCTGCTGGGAATCTGCTGACGTTAACTGAGCTACAAAATATGATGTTAAACAGTTTTTCCTTGCTTTTTTCCTACCTTGTATTTTTAAATTGTAAGACCTTCCAGGATTCTCTCTTAGCATATAAATCCTTAATATAGTAGATCTCCAGCTTGACTGAGATCCCTAAAGATTATTCCAATACAGATGACAAGACATATTGCAAAGGAAGGAGAGGAGATTCAAATCTGTCCCTCCATGTTTGGTTATGATGTGATTTATCTATTAAACTTTCCCATGCACACACCGAAAACCTAATGTGCACCCACCTAAAATTGTGCTCGCACGAACACTGATTCCAGGCGTAGCTGGAACAAAGTCTGCCTGGGCATGGGGAGAGGAGCAAACAGCACCTGAGTCTCCATCCTCTGTGAGTCTGTTCCCATAAGCCCCTGGGGACAGCTCTTCTGTCTGGCAATCCTCTCTTATCCCTCCTTATCTTTTATTTCATCTCAGCCCCAAGGGAAAAGTTTCTTTCACAAGCCTTTTGCTCACAGAAAGCACCCCAGCTGCCAACTCTTAACACACGAAGAGAAGATTTGATGATGTGAAATACATGCAAAATTCAGCAGGCATTGTAAAATATTGAACAAATCTACAAGAGAGAGACAGGCACATAGAATTTCCCTCTAGTTCTCAATTCCTTAGTTTTGTCTCTATGCTCTTGGCTCATCTTGTTTCAGGGTAATACAATGGTATTTATT
This sequence comes from Thinocorus orbignyianus, assembly GCA_013400375.1. NCBI lineage: Eukaryota > Metazoa > Chordata > Aves > Ciconiiformes > Thinocoridae > Thinocorus > Thinocorus orbignyianus. Next base: position 838,902 of record VXBW01008054.1, on the reverse strand, counting down.
TGTTTTAACACATTATTTACATTTTCAGATCTTACTTTGGAGGAATTGCTATCGATGCCTGGATTTAATTAGCACAGGACTTAGTTTAATAAAAGTTAAATTACAAGCCATTCATTATTCCTCGGGAAATATCAAGATTTATTAGTAATGTCTCCAAAATTAAGTAGTTTAAAAGTGGTGCTTTTCAGAATTAAACTGGGAAACTTTCCTTCCTTTGTTTTTAGGGTGTAATTATGTTGAGTAGGTTTTTTAACTTGAATTCAGCTGTCTCAGGTCAGAGTTGTATTTCCATTATGTGCCACTACGCTACACTTGATAAGCATACTTTAAAAGAAATCCTGTATTCTTTCCTGGAATCTAATGAATGCCTGTGAATGATTAAGTATGTTTCCAGAATGGTTGTAAACAGGAAGGTAAATGAGAGATCAAATTGATTTTTAGAATCAAATTTCAGTAAAAATGAGGAATGATGATAATTCATTCTGTGCCATAGAGAAATGAATTTCTGCTGTAACAATAGAAATTACAACCTTCTTTTGTTGGGAATATCTGAAAGGATGAATTTATTCTTATGTAAGAATTGCAAAACTTTCAAGCTGAGAGTTCTTACTAGATTTTCTGCTGTGTGAGTGCCACCTGGTTACACCTTGTTGGAGCCCTACCTTGTTTTTGAATGTGGCCAGAGTCACGACTGTCTTTGTAATATCAGAAGCAGACGTGAGTCTTTAAAGTATATTTGCAAAATTTACTCAAACATTTTCCCTCCTTCTTCCACTCATGCCTTCCTTTTTGTTTTTAAAACTAGAGATGTTGAATTAGTGCCACACAGTTCCTTTATCCTCATTCCTATTGTCCCTTTTCCCTGCATTTTGCTAGTGGAAGCAAACAACTGAATGGTTTCTTTTTTTTTTTTTTTATTCTTCTTTTCTTTCTCAGTGGCATTTTGAGACTTCAACCTACAAAAAGCTGTACTGTCAAGAAGGAGTATAGAAAAGTGGTAAGAAAGCAGCGAAAGAGAGTCTGAATGCTATTTAATCTCTGGCATTCAGTTGCAAATAGGAGTGTCAGAAAAATGTGGGAAGGGGAGGAAGGATAAAAATAATGAAATTCTGTTGAAGCACATTTTATTAGTTTTTCCTGGCAAGCTGGGCAGGAAAATTTATCTTTTGAGGATATGAGAATGATTGGGGAATTTTTGACATAAATACTTGTCTCTTCTCCCTTCCCCTTAAAGTTTGGGACTCTGTATGATGTTTTAGCCTTTCAGAGGCTCAACGAAGGAGAGGGCAAAGCCCCAAAGGCCCTGTTTCTACTTTTGTTTAGTATATAAGAATTGTTGGTCTGCTTGGGTAAGCTAGCTCTTCTGTCAGACTCATGAATCTCATGGAAAGGGGAGATCACACGTGAGGTTTTAACCTGTGGGGAGCAACAGGCTGTTATAGACAGAACTTCTGTTTTCACTCTGAGGTCCTGTTTTTATTTAGCTTATCACAGAGTCCAGCTCTGTTGTTGCATGGGGTAATGGGCTCTGACAGCCATTTGCCATTAGAAGTAACCACTTACCCATATCCACTATGGCAGATAGCAAGAATGTGAATAGCAATGCCAGCAGGTTTCTGGGCAGTCTGTCTTCCTGACATTCATTAAATACAGCATATTTCCTTCCAATTGGTCAATTAATGCTGTTAACAAATGGTTTATTAGCACATTAACCTGCATTAACAGAGAGTCTTGTCTGTTAACTGCTGGAGATAAGCAATTTCTCAAGCTTTATAGATCTCAGTAATCACTTTATGTAATGACATGTACAATTTTCTGCATTGAAAAAATGGGGAGGATTTTCAGAGACCTGATTGTGAGAAGTATCTGGCAGTACTTGTGGCAGGCCAATGCCTGTGACATTATTATTTATTGAAAGTTACCTGTTGTTTACAAGGCCTTCTGAAATATTGTGAGCACCGGAAAATGTTGGATAAAAATCTGCTGTTAGTGGGCAGATGAAAAAGGTTGATCTGAGAGCTCTAGGAACTGATGTTAGTTTCCTGAATGTTACAGATACTCATGTCTTCTCATGATCTATGAGAAGTTTTATTTCAGTCTAGATGGGATTTTGACAGCAGGAGGCAATATTTGATTTCATACTAAATAATAATAATAATAATAATTGGTATTTGAAAACAACTCAGGATTCCTGAGCAACTGCCAAGGTACAGTGCTCACTAAAGAGAATGAAGGTAATAAAACAAGGAGACAGATAAAGAGCCCTTTTGCCAAATACCACCCAGTATCCCAGAACCTATTTTTGTTATGCCTAGTTTGAGGTAAAACAGAACCAATTTTCTGTGTGGCAATTTTACTATTTAGCTAAACCTCTTCTAACTCTCTGAAATTAACAACATATTGTGCAGAAACTATTTGTTCTCAGAGTGGTAAGACTTATAGTTAATACCAAAGAATGACATGCAGAGAGGCCCTCACTCTGCTATAACAACCAAGGCCAGCTCACTTTCTTATTTGCCTCGTTGGAGGGTTAGAAGCGGGAAAGTGCAGAGGGGTCCCACCTGTAGGGAGGAGCTGACAGGAAAAATTACCCCAAACTGACCGACAGGGTATTTCATCCAAGCTGCATCATGCTCATTATGAAAGCTGAGGGATCAAAGGGTCAATGATCATTGTGTCCAAGGAAGACCCTGTCTGTTCATCTGCCTTTGATCCTGATCCATATGTTCCTGCCTCCAGATCCAGAATCCAGTTCCTGTCCATTGGTGAGTCCAGTCTGGGGCTTTTCCAGAGACTGACGATGTATCATCATACTGGGAGCTTAATATGGTTTTGTATATGTTGTATCTATTTAATTATTTTCTTTGCATTTTATTATTAATATGTCGTTAAAGTAGTTTAGTTCCTTCTAAACTCATAAATGTTTTTATCTCTCTCTCTTTCCTCTCCTTGGAGCAAGAGGTGGGAGAGAACCTCTGTCATTCTGTCATTGGCCAAACCAGCACATACTGCAACACACATCTTCAATTCCCCTGTTAATAGTTCTGTTAGTTCTGAAGTGGATGACAAGGACAGTGTCTGTGAGGACAGGACTTGGTGTACGCTTCATGGTGTAGAAATCAAGGAGAACAAGCAAAGAGAATTCACAGCTCCCCTGAATACTGAATTGATTGACAAGGTGTGCAAGAATGCCTACCCAAAAAAACATACTTGCTTTAAGCACTGCGTTCACTGGTGTGCATGCTGCTCTATGTACACCCACATGCAGGAATAGAGAGAGGTTCTTATAAAAGAGGAGGGAAGAGGAGGAAAGAAGTCTGTGTTTTCCATTGCCCTGTCTCATCACCTAGCCACAAATATGCGTAGTAGGAACAGTAAAGCTCAACACTTCATGACACGATGAGAATAGGGACTGCGAATGTGGCACAGGGTGTGAAAATTAATCCTCAAAGCCAGCTAAAACCTCAAGGTTGCTTTTGCAAAGGTGGTGAACGATGTGCGTGTAACCTCTTTCCCAGCATGGGAGAAAGAAAATTCAAATCTATTGCCATCTAGTTGGTGAAGTAACAGTAATATAGTAGGAGAAGATGATCTGTAAGGTTTGTTTAAATAAAATTTCCTTTCTCTCCAAAGGATTTTTTGAGCATGTCGAAGAGTCAAGGTGTTATGCAGATAGTTTAGAAAACAGCACTCTCATGAATTCAAATGCATTGTATAGATGAAGATGCTGAACAGTCATTGTGAGACCAAGGGCAGTAGTCTGAGATGTCTTCCAGCAGAATGTACTGTGCAATTTAGATTGCTTGAGTGCTGTGGCAAGGTTGTGATCTGCTGGTTGCAGTGCGAGAACGGAAGGACTCCTCAAATTTTACCTTCACTTTGTGCATTTATGTACTTCTGGCAGAGAGTAGATTGCAGGCTGGGAATTTTATGAGTCACCAAATAACTTTAGATAACAAGCTCAAGGATTTGGCCTCCTTAATTATTCATACACCATTAGAAGTACCAGAGGTATCCCCATGCCATAGGTTTCCATAGATAATAGTGTTTTCATTAATATTTTGCATCTGCCTTTTTGTGTAGCTGTGGGTGGTACTTAGCAACTGTTCCTCCCTAGCCTAGACCACTTGCCTTGTTAAACTTAATCTCAATGAAATAAAAATCCTACCTCATTAATACTAAGCCTGACCTTCCTCTAATTACCATCCTTAGCAAAGGGTTAAGAGTCATGCTGTTTACTTTTATAGCTGGCTATAGTTTTTCTTGTTGGACTCATTAGCACTGACTGCCTTTGAAAATGCCTTTCAATTAATATAATTTTCACATATTTCTTCACCCTCTAATTATGTTGGAAAGAATCTTGATCAGGAAAAGTTGTGTGTGATGGGAATTGTGGAAACGGGAAGCACCAAATAGCACAGCTTATTTCCCAATAAAGAGTATTTGTAATAACTTTCAGTCTAATTAAATTAATTGCTCAACTAGATGAGAGTTTTGCGGAGTTTAATGATATTAGCAAGTGGTGTTTCTGCTGTATGTAGTAGGTGTGGAATATGAAAGCACATGGGTGCTCTTTCATGTCTTAAGTCACAGCTACAACTGATGCTGGATGAAATTGCTTAGAAGGTGCAATGGCAATGGAAAATAATTTAACTTTTAAAAGAATTTTCAGGGACTTCAGGACTTTGATTTTGCACATTTCTACACCTGGAATATTCTGCCACCTAAACACAATTCTAAGCACCCTCAATACAGTGAAGTTGTGGGTGGTATTCTGTCAGATGGAATTTCATCTAATGTAGTAGTCGTAGCTATTGACCCTGTGGTCTTTTCGCTAAGCTGAATGTTGTGTTATCTGGCAAACTAATTATCCAGCTAGCTTCTTTTGTAATCAACACTCAGACATGGAGAATTCTCCTGTCTTGCTTCCTCTTCTCTGATCGGATCCCTCTATGAGTCCTTATTCTCATCAGTACAGATGTTGCATTTGCATCTGCTCTTAATACACAGAATCTGGTAAAACTAGCAGCTATGCTACTGGGTTTGTGCATCAGCACAGATGTCATCTTGTAAAGAGCTCAGAGATGACCCAACAGGAACATGATTTTTATTTGAACTAAATAGATAGCTCTTGGATGATTCCCAAATGGGATGAGAAATAACCTCCTTTAAGTAGCTGTTGAGTCCTAAGTCATGGAGTCATCAGAGAGGTTCAATTAAGAATCATCAAATTGCATGTAGTAGATGGAAACGTGGATATTTGTGCACCATGATGGCCTGAAACGCTCTCTGAATATGGTTATTTTAAGGAATTGCTGTATTACCCTCTATACTGACCTTGTATGATTATACAACCCTGTTTTTCTCCTGGCTAACAGACAGAGAAGGCTGACATTGAAAAAACATTCCCTGAGAGATGACAATAGGCAGAGGGTGAATACCCTTTTCTAACAGCACCATGGAGCAGTCAGAGGCATCTCACAGCCTGTCTGTGCAACAGCTTGACTTTGATGGCGCGAAGGGAGAGGGAAACAGCGTTGTGTCTATGGGTGAAAGGAAATACACTTCTAAGAAAACATAATGATAGAGGTGCCTAGGTCCTGAAATTTTGGGCTGACGTGCCAACCTCAAAATAGGAATTTGATTTACTACAGCAAATGAAGATTCTTAGTATCATGAGTCCACAGGCAAATCCATCACATTCAAAAGAACACTCTATTTTTTATCCTCTAGGAAGCCTTAAGAATTTGAGATCTCTAGAAACTGGAGCTTTAAGAGAACCATCGACTATCAATAGATGCATTATGCAGTAATAAGACAGTAAAAATGCAAGATACAGAACAGCTTTTCTTTCAACTGCATTAGGAATCATGGAATTGTCAGTGTTGGACTCCACAATCTCCCTAGGCAGCCTGTTCCAGGGCTCTGTCACTCTCTCTCTAAAGATGATTTTCCTCATATTTGAATGGAACTTCCTGTGTTCCAGCTTGTGCCCATTGCCCCTTGTCCTGTCACTGGGAACCACTGAGAAGAGTCCAGCTCCATCCTCCTTCAGCCCACCCTTCAGATACTTATAAGCATTAATAAGGTCTCCCCTCAGCTTTCTCTTCTCCAGGCTAAAGAGTTCCAGATCCCTCAGCTTTTCTTCATAAGGGAGATGCTTCAATCCCTTAATGATCTTTGTTACCCTGTGCTGGACACTCTCCAGTAATTCCCTGTCTCTCTGGAACTGGGGAGCCGAGAACTGGATGCAGTATTCCAGTTGTGGCCTCACCAGTGCAGAGCAGAGGGAGAGAATGACCTTCCACCCAGTCTTACCAGAACATAGGTGATTTTAAACATATTTTGATTCTTTGGAGGGGAATACTTACTTTTTGGGGCTCTCTGGCATAATTGTGCCTTTCAGGATTTGAGTTTCTTGCAAGAAAATGATGTTGAAATCATTACAGAGAATCTCTTCCCTCATGGAAAAAAGTGAAGACAAAGTGTGTATTTATATTATGGTTTAGAAAAAAAGAAGCTTTTATCTTTCTACTTTGTGGAACTTTTGACTCTAAAGTAGAGCAGGGAATCCTTTCCAACGTCACATCTTGATCAGAGAAAATCTTGGCCAGTGTTCTTTGATCACTTCTGAATGAAACTCAGTATCCTCTAAATTGGATCTGCTATTGTAAATGAGATCAACACATTGGATGGGGAGGAAATGAAGCGAGAGCATCAGGGATTGGAGACTGGAGCACAGCTTCTAGAAAAATTACTTGGACATCATCTCAGCCCTCTGAGTCAGGACACAACCCAGTGGGAAAGCAGGATATGCACACGTCTATACACAGATGGCAACTGCTGAGAGAAACTCATCCTGACAAAGAAAATTCTTGGAGGCACTTGTGATCCTGCCTGGGCTTTCATGCTTTCTGTGTTTAATTTGTTTCTTTTTCTCTTGAGGTTTGCAGTTTCCATTTCTTCCATGTTGGTGACATCATCTCCATAACTCACCGGGTTCCTGTAGAACTCACTGGTGAGGTGAATGTGTTTAATACCAGTTACTGAAGAGAAAAAGAGCTCCCACACTGTTGACTGAAGTTATTCATCCCATGCCCACCTTGCTCAAGGGAGGCACGGGACAGAGCTGGGCATGACACATTCTCTCAGTACTAAGGAGCCTCATTTCCAAGGAGAATTTTTATAGAGCTGCTTGGAGAGCTACAGTATTTCCCCTGACACAGACAATGATTCAGCTTTAACAGAAATGGATTTGTAGCAATCCAGACCTAGTGGTTTTCTTTCACAAAGAATAATGAGCAAGAATTCAGTGCAACAGTTTATAATGGCCATCAGAGGGACTTCTTTGACCATTATGGCAGTTTAGGGTGTAAGTCAGTCCGGTTAATGTGCCAGAAAGCAGATAATAAAGATTTCCAGTGTGCTGTCACCAAATCATTTGAGTTAGCAGATGATCATCAGTCTCAATTTCACCGTATTGTCAGTGATGCATAGTGTTAAGTCTTTCAGGGGGATGGACCTGGGCTGCTCTCATTCTTTGAGAATGCAGGAATTTATGTTCTGCCAAACGTTCAAATTTCATGTTTCTGTGGGGTTTGATGGAGACATCAATCCCAGCTTGGTTTCTGGTGGCTCTAATGAAGAACACAGTGAATGTCACATTGATTCCAGTTTGGTCCTTTCCCTACTTTCACTAAATAATATCTTTTAGTGAGAGAAACACCACATCTCTAGCATGTATGCAACTATAATTTGTTTTCTACACAACAGCTAGTTATTAACACTTTATATTTCTAGATATATTTCGATTACATTTAAGGAGGCTTGGACAAAAGGTTGTGTGCATGATGGGAGGATCCCAGCAACAGGACTGGGATGAGCAGTTGCTGCATCAGGCTCAGGGTGGATGTGAAAGAGCATCTACCTGATTGATGGGTTGTAAATTGGGAAGCCTGGGGAGAGGTTTGCGTGGAACGAAGAGGGAGTAGTGTGGCACACCCAAACAAGGGCAAGGAGCAGCTCCTTACGTCTTTGATATCCTGTCACAAAGCTTTTGTCGTATATTAGCTCCATCATAAATCTTGGCAATTTTTCTGGTACTCCTACAATTTCTGATTGTTCCAGAACATCTCTGCCTTAAAGGTTGGAATGTCTGTATTTGTTGTTGGCTTGTACATATATTTGTAATATTTCCTTTTTTTTTAAGCTTAAATAATTAATTTCCCCCTGCTATATTTACAGAGAGCAGTCATATCCTCCATCGGCTCATACTTTTCTTGGACAAACAGTTGGCATTTCTTAAAATAACTGCTCCTTTCCCTTCAGGAGCACTCTTTGTTCCAATTTAAATGATTTTTTTTCCTGAGCAAGAATGGGTAGAATCACATTATTCTGCTATTGCCTTGTACAATGCAATTGTACAATACTATCTATTCTGTTTTGCTGGAAATACTTTACCTTGTATATATTCTGGAATTGAGATTGTCATATTCAGAGTCATATTTCATGATATTTACAGTGATGAGATAGTACTCCCAGGCTGTTGTGCTTTTTCTGTTTGTTCCAAATGATGATTTCCCATTCAATAGCACAATTGTAGTTCTGGTACAGAGCCTAGAAGCACAGCTCTGTGCTATGAAATGCTGTTTTTTTCAAAGCTTTTGAAACTTACCAGCAGCAAGGTCTTCCTACTTTAAAAAAAAAAAATTTAAAAAAAACCCCATATATATATAAAAGCTTTAATTTATGTGACAGTGCTTCTCCATTTTTGCCACCAGAAAATACCATTGACATCTCCTCATTATGTCTAGTTAATTAATGTATTACATTAGACTCCATTAGGACTGTAATCACCAGGAATTTTCTCGTCATGCTAGCTTGCTCTTTACTTGTGTTACAGCTCAGAACTACATCATATCTTCTTCATGCTAAATAATGACTTTTCATCTGAGACCATGTTGATTACTTTCCTTAAGTCTGATGGATTAGATTTTACCTGATTTTCCTAGAAAATCAGTTACCCGAACAAGTAAGATCACATTATCCTTCATGCTGTTTTGTATTTACTGGTATTCCTTCCTTCATATTTTTCCTGATTTAGATCAGGCCCTGTAGTTGCCAATTTCACTTTTCTGCCTGTATTAAATAAAGCCACCATGTTTCTGATTCCTGACTTGCATTTGCCTCTGATTTTACATGAACTGACTTTGTTGCTTTAGTGCCATCTCCATCTTTTCTGAACAGCCCATCCAGTACACTTCAATGTCCAGTCATCCTTACTGTGCTTTTATGTTTTTCTTAATGTTTACCATCATCCGGTTTCACATCCTACATCAGGACTTGCAGTTCTTCCTTCCAGTTGTTGCCTGTGTTTTTTGTGATAAATGCAACAGCTGTTTGTCTCTGATTTGATTCTGTGTTTTCTATTGTCATATGCATATCGTGTCACCAGCCTGGCTGCTGCTCCCATCTGGCATCCTTCTGGTCCTTGCTTATCTCTCTGCAAAAATCCCTTGATCTAATTAAGGACCTAGATCTTCACCTGATCCTCTGCAAAGCCTTTCTTCTCTGCATGGTCAGTTAAAATGAATACACTATTCAGAGAACCACTCACCCTTTATGTTTAAAAGTTTCTGAAGTACATCAGCTTTTCTAATTCCTTTGTGGCTCATTTCTGTGAGTAATTCTTATTTTGAAGCTCATTCACAGTTGCAGGAATTAATATAAAAATCCAAATAGTGTGTCTGGATTATTTTTCTTTTGGATGTTTTTTACAATAATGAGGATAAGAGATCAGTGCTGAGAACCAACTAAAATCTGCACTTGGCTTATGCTCTAGACCTTCAAAAACTTCTGGCGAGTAACATATGTAGGAAGGAAAGAAAGAAAGAAATAGAGGAAGAAAGAAGGTAAACTAAACTACTATATGGCGATTTTTGATCAAATGAATCTATGCAAATACTACCAATCCCTGTCCACTCCAGAAATGCAGGATTTCTGACAAAACACACTGTCCTTGACTCAGAAAACATAAGATGCTGCTCAGGAAGGTAAAGTTGGTAATAACAGGAAAGGTTGTTGTGGAGTGCAAGGGGAGTATGTTTACACAGCAAGAATGTTGCAAGTACACAGGAGAGACAAAGAGTACTGGCTCATTCATTTTTTATGCTTGACATAACCCTACATTCCTTTGCAGAGAGCCCTTGGGCTTTGCAAGGAATGAAGCAAATTCTGCCCTTAATTGTTTCTCTCTATTCAGTTCAATGAAAGCAGTGGCAGAATTAAGTCTTAAAACCACTGGTCTGGATCTGGAATTATAAGGACCAGAATTGCAATGACTTGAACTGTGTTACCTTTTTAAAAAAATAAGAAGGCTGACGATACAATATGATGACTAAAATTTTAATGAAAATGAGACAGGAGGAAGGACCCTTCTCTCTCAGTGACTAACTAACTATACTTGTCTCCATGGGAACTGCAGATTAGCCCCACGGCCTAGGGATGCTGCTGTGTGTTATTCCTTACTGTTACTCAGAACAGAAGAGAGGAAAGGTGACGGAGAAATCTCCCTCACTCTTAGTGACCCGTATTCACTGGACAAACTTGTGCTTGAGTGCAGGTAACCCTGTCAAACCTAAGTTGTACATCCAAGTTCCTTCAAACTTTCTTTCCACCTCAACCTGCATTAGTCCCCCAAATCACTATCCATAATCGTCTGAGTTGCCCACAGTTCTTTTCAGCTGGAGCTTTTGGATCAGAATGAGGGCAGACTTTTGAGCTGTGTCAGCCTCCCGTCACCATGAGATTACAAGGACTCTGGTTAATAGGTTGCATTCATGTTGTACTTAATTCTCCTTCTGGGAGGGGAAAAATGGATTCAGGCACTATATTCCTAGACTATTTTGTTCACAAATGTTTACAGTCTTGGACAGAGATTTAAATGACTAAAGTGGCAGCATACTGCAAAGCACACAGTTCCCTAGCGCCCAGAGAACAGCTGTGCCTAAAAGCTGTCAGCCAGCAAATCCTTTTGCTTTCTTCAAAACTATGTATTTCCATCAATTTACTCTGCCCTGGACCACTCAAATTTAGGTTTCACTGTCATTCTGTTCCCATCTCAATTTTGTATCCTCAAAAGAAAGCCAGCATTGATGTGGATGTGTCTAGGTAAAGAGAGATTGCGCCTTCATTTGGAACATGTGAAATGTGTATCTTGCTTTTGTAGAAATGCCTTGCAATAACATTTGAGATCTGATACCAAGCACCTTGAAAAAGTTACTGGGCTCCGATTCATTATTTTTGTTTCTCCTGATTTGGTTTCAAACTTTTAATTCTGACAAAGCTATTAGTTTCATTGCTTTACCACTTCTAGCACAAGATGGTGTTTTAGGTCATGAGCATATGAGGATTGCCAAGCATTTTGCTTCTCATCAGATAAACCTTGAAGGATTCAAATGTGTATCGAAGTGCATTCAAAAATCTTTGGAGAAGCCTCATTAGAACAAGCTTTCCTTTGAGCTTTTTTGTCATCCCTGGCTGGCTTTGAAACAGAACCAAAATAGCCTCATTCGTGGCTTTGTTTTCAAACATAGTTTTTTTCCCCCCAAGATTTCCATTTGTAGCTCTGAGGAAGACTGGGTGACAGAATAATACAAAATTTCATGAGAAAAGAACCTAATTTTCTGGAGACACTCAAACAGTAGAGCTAGTCCAAAGAATGGTCAAAATGTAATGCTGGTGCTTAATCATTACCTGACTCAAACTGCCCTCTTTCTTGTCCTGTTGTCATGGTGTTTATAAGTGATGATTAGCCAGCGGAGAACTTGTTTTAATGACAAACATAGCAATGTCCAGTTTCTAAATTAATTCACCTAACGTATTTAATGCTGTTCTGCTTTCGTTGTTTAGCTATTTTAGTTTAATTGATTAGCTGTAAATTAAATCAGATGTTGCTTTTCAATTCCTTCAGCACTTTGAATAGTCTAAACGTTCACATGAGTAAATGTAAAGTTAAAGAATACCAGCAGCAAGCGATGAAATTCTTTTCACACAGTAAATGTGGTTATGTGACTATTTGTGGAAGTAAAACACAAAAATGAGAAAACTCACAGCAGTAACATTACAGGATTAATTCTACATTTCTCACAAGTTAACAAGTTCTTCTTGCTTACACATCCATCCTATTTTTACTTCACAGTAAAGGTAGACTTCAAACGAACATGTTGCTAAAAATAAATGAAAGAGACCATGGCTATTATTTTTTATTCAATTTTCAACTTGTTCTGTTGAACCCTTTGTTTATTCGTCAGAGTAATTACACTTATCCACATTTTCCTGAACTTCCATTGGAAAGGGCTGTTTGAACAGAACTTGCTTACTTGTTACAATTTTAAGACAAAAATATTTGGATATCAGGAGAAATTACTGATCCAGGTAACAATCTTAAAAGATAAATGAAGATTTTCAGATGCAGTTCACAAGTCATGACACTTTGGCAATTCCTTTTAACTTTACAATATTCTCTGAAGCTTTAGGAAAATGTAGGCAGAGCTGGACTTTCACTCAGTGTTTCGCAAGCTTTCTGGAAATGGTTTGAGATGAGAGCTTGGTCACCCATGGCTCCACGCTGGAGATTAGCTCCTTGAAATCCCATGTCCAACAGCACTCGTTGTGCACAGCAAAGCCAGCGCTGAAGCTGAGGCCCAAAGTGCTGCTACACAAATGATCCCTAATGAAAGCTCCAGCACAACAGACCCATCTCTGCCATCAGCCTTCTCATTTAGGAGCTGACATAATTCGTCCTCCTTCTCATCTGCTGCCCCTCATTATCCAGGTGGCCTGATGTGCCACATTACACCCTCAGTGGATGCATTCCTTTTCAAAAGCACACTCCCCAGATCAGAGCTCTTTCTTTTGATTTGCTTTCTGACTCGCTGACATTTGCAGAGATGCGCCGGTGCATCTGAGCCCAAAAACAAGAAGGTAGAAAACACATGAAGTTCCTTTTGCCTTTCATCTATTCAGCCTTTGTAGTCAGACAAGATTTCTATTACATTGGCCTTTCTTTTCTTCTTCTGACTTTTTTTTTTTTAATTTTGCTTTCATTTTCCCTGATCTTCTTATTAAAGTTGCTCAGCTCTTTCTTGACTCCTGCCAGCAGAGTTCTTAGCAAGTCTCCTCATGCTGTGACTCTCTTATGTAAAACATTCTTTAGCACTTTGTCACTCGAGTTCCTCTGAACTGTATTCCTGTTACATCAGGATGCACTTGATTGAAGCTGGGGAGGCAATTTTAAAACACTGCTGAAAAGAATTATTTTACTCAAACCCAGGTGTGTCTTTGGAGGGTACTGTAGTCTCCTTACTCCATCTCAAAGTTACCCCTTGTCAATCTATGACACGGGGAGTGCTTTCTGTCTCCTATATTGTAGTAAGGAACTGGCAGACTATGGATTCCTGCCTTTTTCTGCTTTGGAAGAAAAGTTGGCTAGGTCAGTCTGAGGTTATCCTGTACTTGTGGTTTGAGTCTGAAATAAAGCCTTATATTATTGCGTCAAACTAACAGAGATTATCAGCAGACAATTACTCTACCAGTCATGTATCCATGCATTAAATATCTCTGTTTATAGAAGGTGCTGACTTCTGATGCTTCATGTATCTGGTTTAATCTATGATTAGTATGTGTGTAGGTGTAACCACACCTACGTGCACTTCATGCTTGCAGCGCTTGTTTCCAGAAGGACGGGAAAGTCTAAATGGAATAATTTCAAATAATTTTCCTGCCCAAACCATGACAGGCAGTCGTGATAACAGTCCTGATAGAGATGTTTATGCTCCCACAGTCTGGCCCTGGAGAGTAGGCAGGTTATGAGCTGTGGCAATGCTACCTCTTGGAGGTTTCTGGGCAGAAAAAGCCCTTCACTGAGATCCAGAGAACAAAAATGCATCTCCTCCTACCCTGTCAGACACTTCTTCCCAGCACTTCATACTCTGTGTGAAACACCTGGGACAGCAGCAGCATCCTAAAATCTCCTTTTGCCCACTATAATCAAAGTCAGGAAATTTCTGTTATGCAGATTTTTATCTGGCTTTTCTTTTCCCCTGCAATCACTGGATCCACATGGGTGATACATCGGAATTTTAAGCTATATGTAAATTTTTTTTTGTAAATGGAGTATCAGATGCATTTGTTGGGGGTTGTGAAATAAGCAACTTATATGTTACTTATAGAAGGATCCCAAATAGTGGTATGGTTAACTGAATTCTCTATCTCACGGCAACTCATTTTTCAACTTTCAGTGCTTTAGTCTGTGTCTTGACTCTGTAAAACCTCCCTTTGGAGGTGAAGGAAGTGTTCAGTATATGCTTGAGTAAAAATGAAGTCACAAGAACCAGTGTTTGCCGAGCAGTTCTGAAAGTTGTGTGATTTATTTAAAGGTTGTTATTAGTCTGTTAGATTTCAGGTGGACAACCAAACTCTGTCCCCATCTGGGGCTCCAGCATGGACAAACCAAGCCATTGGAGAACTGGTCTGCAAAACTGCCGGATGATCTGCTGCTTCCAAATGGGTATAAGATTTATACCATCAGTTACTTTGGGCTGCTTCTTGTTTGCATTTGTGAACTGGGCAGTCATCTCTCCTCCCTGGCTCTGACCCTTGTTCCTTTCTTTGAGCAGCCGTTTGGACTTTGTACCCTCTACTCTTTCTCCGTCCCTTCTCTTGTGGAGCTGGGTTCCTGACCAGCGATTCCGTGTTTCCTTTGCAGCCACATTAGACACCTTATTTTTCTGACTTTTGGCAATGTTGTTACCTTGCCTTTCAGCTTCGTATCCACCTTAACTTCTTATCTCCCAGCCCGGTGGCTACAACCTGATCCCAAGCACTGGGGCTCACTCACTGTGCTGGATCCCCTCAGTGGTTTCTATAATTTAAACATGTTCCTGCACAGTTACAGTTCTTAGCTGCAGAACTCAAACAGTGAAAAAATAGAAATAGAGGTCTATTTAATGTTGTGCAGTGAGTTTTACGATTGCTCCTGTAAATACATTTCTCTGATTCTGCCCTTCCTAGAGCAGCCAAACTAAAAACAATGTTTTCCAAGACTGAATGACTCAAGAGACTCCATTAAGGGCTTATGTTTTCAAGTTTTTTTAAGAAAGAGTTCTCCTTGCTTTTATGCCCCAACTAAAACAATTAAATGAGATAATTATCTAGCAAAAGCATTCTCAGAAATTAGAATCTGCATTGACAATAGCACTGCTTTGGGGGGATGGGTAGATGAGGAATCAAAAATTCTGAATACAAACAAAGCCAGTAAGTGCGAAAGGAGATGAATTAGAAGATGAAATATTATTCTGTAAGGAGAACATACAGCTTTCACAATAGAGGGAAGTAATTATAGCTGTCTGGCTAACTTTTATTTTCTGAGAGATCATCTTGATGATATGTTATGGTAGATGAGACGGTATAACAAGTTGTTTTTCTTGACAAGAATAAATGTTTGTTTTTACCAAGCCAACAATACAACCCTCTTGAGTACTCTCACACAAATAGTTCTCTGAAAGTTACTGGTGGCAGGTAGCTGGAAGATCTTGTGGCTTTATTCTTTATATTTGGGAGTAATTACTGGGGCATGGGAAGCACGGATTTACTGGAAGAGTGTAGAGAATTTTTCTCCTGTTTTTTTATCTGCCTGTTCACCAGCTGTATTCCTAAATGTTACACAAAACTTGTGAAGAGTAGAAGGCACCAGCCCTTGAGGTTGGGGTTGTCCATAAAGGAAAATAGTGGTGTGAAGAAATTCCTGGTGCTCAGTCTTCAGAAGAGAAGATGGCTACTACTGTTACATTTGGAGAGAACTGGGAGTTTAACTTGGGAACTGTTTGAACTTCAAGGAAGTCTTTTAAAGCATTGTGGGACAATTAAAAGTTATTCCTCATGTCCATTTCAGTCTTGCAGGTGTTCAGGTGGCCAGATGAGGTGTCTCAGTTCTGAGCTGTTTTACACTGGTGGAAAGACAAGGCGTTTAGTGAAAAGTGGATTTGTCATATGCAATCCTTTGCCTTTAAAACTCACTGAAGATAAAAGAGATACAGCATATCAGTGTATCTGTTTCCATTGATAAATTGAAGGATGATAACTGGATAACTGGAAAGGTGTGTTAGGGGATGAAAGTAAAGAAACATAAGATAGTTGTATTAACTGTAAAGATGACACTCTAGAGAGAGAAAATGATGTGAATACAACCAAGTGGCTGGGACTGACAGTACTTCCATGTCATTACTGAAGTCGGAATAAATTAAGTAAAGGCCATGTGTGCTAACTCTGCTCGTTTGGCAGTTTCTTCTAGGAACATTGAAGGAAGAATCACATGAATCTAGATTCATTGAAGAAATAATCATTGAAGAAAGAATCAAATGTGGCTTAGGGAGACAACTTGGAGTGTAAGAGTTACTGCATCAGCCACCAAACTCTTATATCAGTACAGTTCTGTGTTTCATATTAGAGGCTTAGGGCTTACAGAAAGGGGGCAGGAGGGTGAAAATAATTGAAAAATAGGCGTATTCTGGGCCAAGTATTTTGAATCATTCTGGTATTGGAAAAAGGATGGGACTGTGCCCAAAATAAGTCTATATCTTGTATAGATTTTTAAAATGGCTGTGATAATATTTCTTGCAAGATAGCTGCATGCTGTTGTAAAGAAAACTTAGGATCCATATTATGTTATTCAGATAGTACAGCTTTATTACTGATTCAAGATACACAGATAAAATTTATATCATTAAGAGAGGTACAAACCAGGTGTAATGTCTGAGGTTTAGGATTATTGAAAAACTACTGCCAGTGTTGGGTTTTGTCTGCAGTCCACTAGAAACAGCCCTCTGTAAAAGAAATATATGCTACAGAAATATTTAAATAAACATTTGCATTCCTCAAATGTAGAAGGTATCATTAAAAAGAAAATCTGTAATTCTATTAGAGATGTGGAAATCTATCAATTGAGCCCCACCCCCTGTAATGCAGTACTTGTCTTCCTTCTGTCTTTTGAATTTGATCTCAAAAAACAAGACCTTTGTTAATATAGCTGACTGTTGAGCATGTAGCCTGTTAGAATTTAACAGTATGCAAAAAAAAATGCTAAGCTGGCTGAACAGACATGAAGAGAAGGAAAAAAAATTAGACAAAGTTTTGACAATTGTTTCTGGTAATCCTTCTGTTGAGCTTTGTCTGTCTCTTCTGTCTACAGCACCGTTACATTAAGTAATGGAAATGCTCCCTCTCATAGGATCAGTGCACTGTGTCAGATATGGAATTTGTCTAATTTATCACAGCTACAGTGACAAGGTCCAGATACCCAACAACAGCCAGAACACAAGACGCCTCACGTTTTACCCCCGTGTGAACCAGAAGCAGCAAAGTTCCATACTCTAACAGCAGCAAAGTCTTCACATTTGTGCTGAACACAGACCCAACCTCATCCCCTGGCACATCAATTAAAAGTCAGTTAATAGCTCAGCCAGGTTTTTAGAGTGTGTAGAATGAAGAGGGACTTTCCGCTTCCAGTCTCAGTTCCTCTAGAATTCCTTGCTTGTAGTGCACAGATGTTGCTGTCACTATTCCTTTTCTTTTCTGTTTCTTACAGATGTATTTTTCTAGTTGTTTACACAGTGTTTGTTAGATTCCTGGGAGGTGAGAGCCTGACTTCCCATAGCAGAATTTGGTTATACTTAATATTCAGATTTTTTTTTGTTAACTCTTATGGGTGCCTATCACAATAATGGTTTTATAACCATGAGTTAAAAAACGTAGGTGAAAGATTTGACTTACATAAGTATCACTTTGGCACTGTTCAGTGCTTTTAGAATAGTAGCTTCAGGTATCTTACAAGAAATATATGAACTGTTCAAAATATCATTTCTAAGATGTTAAACACAGGGTTTTATCTCTGCTAGAAACCAGGGCAGGTAACTGGAGCTGCTTCCCTAAAGCAACATGCTGGAAAAATATGAAATGATGATAGTTTTGAACTTTTGTGTTTGTTCTTGTTTTGAGACTACAAGGCCATACCTCTCTGGAAGTCCAGGTGCTTTTGACAAAGATTTGGACTGGGAAAAATAATGAGAGCGTTCTCTGCAGTGAAATGCTCAGAATATCTCAGTTCAGTACACAAATCTCGAGTTGAAAGCATTTCATTGCGCGAGACTGGAATATTCACTCTCCCATTATCTGAATAACCCCTTTTAAAGGGGGGTTATTTAAAGGGAGGTTAAAGGATCGATTGGATCTTTGATGAATTGAAATATCCAAGACAGAAATGATTGTCATCCCATTGTGATACTGGCCTCCTGCAGTCAAGATTTTTCCAGACTGATTTTGGATGCATTACTCAAGTTTTGAGGTACCAGTTTGAGATACCAAAGGTAGTGTCTGGATTCCAGAAGAAAATTGCTCACAACGTTTTGTAATAATGAGGCCCTATTCCAGTGTCTGAAGCCCAGAGGGAAAACAGTTGCATGCATTTAGAGAAATCTCCCTGGTATCTCTTAGACCTCAACAGGGAATTAATAGTCATAGACACATTTTCCTACCAGCTGTTTGATGCAATATGAAAATGTTGATTATTAAAAGAACATATAATTAACTTCAAATGAATCTTTAAATTATGTTCAACTGCAATTAACCTTAACAGAGTTAATCATCTATGGTTACTTAACATTTATATAATTGTAGGTGCTTCTGCATTAAAATAAACAGTATATTAGTGAAGTCATAACTTTCTTCTATCCTTTTTTTTTGAAGATACAATGGAGATGTAAGTGATGCAAGGTTAAATATCTATTGTGATGAGAGATAAATTAGCAACATGACATCTTCATCTTTGGTACAAAGTCTGTGTAGTCCCAGTGTAATGTTAGAGCAACATCAAAATGTCTCTCTTCACCAGGAAGTCCTGAGTGCTCACACTCCAGTGCAGGCAGACAGAACCTGCCTCTTGATAACCGAGCTGAAGCCTACTGAAGGTTATAGGAAGTGGTATTCATGAGGAATACCCTCTTAATAGCACATGAAGAAGCAGTGTTAGAAACAACCTTCAAACTGGAAAATCTTAGTTTCTTATCCTGTCTCTGTGTTTCCTCTTCAGTTTCCTCTGAAGATAATAAGTGGACCTAGCATCTTAGAGAATGATTTGAAAAAGCTTTTTAAGGGCTATGTGTTGACACGGTTTTTGCATAGAGCCACTTCAAAAAGCTTTTAGTGTAGTCTAATACTGTGCTGTTTAAATTCAGGAAAACCTTTATTGTATGGATTTCTAGTAGACGTTCTGCCTTGGCCACTTAGTCCTTCACAGAGCATTGAGGACACCTTAGAAAGTGAAAGACTACTACACACAGGTTTCATGGGTGTGATGTTCATTCTCACTCTTGGAGTTTTAGAGAATCCTCAGCTCTTATTCCTCAGGAATAAAAGCTCAGGTAAAACTACATTCCTACTTTCACTGAATTCCTTAGAGCAAGAAGGATGCAAGCGGGAAACTACAGTGCTTGGATCCAGAGAATATAAAGTTTTAGGGCTGGAATAGCTACAGGCTACCTTTATTCAAGGTAGATTGCAGTGTTATGGCCTAGTCTTTAATATTTATGGAGCATTTTGAAGATGAATGGCATAATATACAGCATTGTATTGCAACAGTGATTGGGAATACTGCTGTGAAATAGTCTAGTATTTTTTAATAAAAGTAGTAACTGGAAAATTATCCATCAGGGATGGAACCAGGCCTGAAAATGAGCAATGTGAATGGTCCTCTTTAAAAAACAGAAAAAAGCCCTCCAAGACAAATAAACACTCACTGCCAAACCCTTATTTTATTAAATGAGCTCCTTTTGCTCTGTACTTGTTGTTTGTCTTTTTAAATGTCAGTAGTGTATACTACATCTTTTAAGAGTTCCCATTTGTGCCTTCCCTAAAGCTCAGCTGACTTACAGTTATTGTCTGACACAATCAAACTGTGGCAAGCATTTTTTTATAGTTAGAGCACACCCTTCTCTTTTCGTCAATCTTCTGCTGCCAGTGTAGTTTATAAAGACATAAATGCTGGTAAGATATGCATTTCAGATGTTGTGCTTGTAGTTCTTGTGATGGAGACGGTTGCTTTATACTGGTTACTGGTGAGGCTGCAGCCCCTCATGAGGAAAGAAAAGTACTTTAAGATTCTTGTGTTGTATGTGGTTATCAGGGGGAAAAAAAAGGTGTGTTATAGTGTGAAAAGTGTAAAGATTACTGATACTGTGGGGAAAAAAATATACTGTGGAAAGAGAACATTGAACCAGATTTCCTGCTTGCCATGCTTGACTTGAAGATAAGCTGAAGGCTGTTGTTTGGACTGAGGTTTTATATAGTCTCAGAGGTGAAGTGTTATGCAGGGTCTGGAGACAAGGGCACTTGATGTAACTCCTGAATTACTGAAGGCAAACCTTTGCATCATCTTCTGTCTGCAGCAACAGCTTTCTTTATGGTTTTCTGGTGCTATACACCCAGGGATAGTAATCCCGTTTCTGGCTTTGACATGAGGAAACCACAATGTGACTGAAAATACTAACAATTTTGTTCTTATTTGGCTCTGATCTTATGTAAAGATTTTGATCTGTGTTCCGGCACCTTCACGTGGTCATGGATGCTTCGTCAGTCCTGCCACCTTCCACACTGAGTGTGGATGCCATATCATATAGGTTATTTATTTCTGAGGAGTAGAATGTTTTCCAATATTTAGTTTCTTTGGTAGTTTTGGTTCACTGTCTTTCATATGACTTGTGAGAAGCTTTTCCGGGCAAAGCTGTTGCCCAGAAATGCACCCTCTCATCCCTATTGGCAAAACCTTTTCTTACTTTGATGAAACCTGCAAAGCATTTGGACAATTTATGACACTTAGGACAATTACATCAAAACACCTCTTAGAAGTCACTAGTTAAGTCATGAATGAAGAGGACATGGTGGGACAAATGCAACTGAAGGACTCAATTCAAGCCAGGACAAGTCCTGTCATCCATAGTACTATACTGATGATGCATAAGACAGAGGAACTGGCAGAGTTGGTTTTATCACATTTCCTTGACTATCAATGTTTAGCTTTCCAAATAAATAGCAAGGGCATCTGAAACTCCACCACTGGAGATAGTGTAGGCTGGGTTCTTGCTCTGGGGCTGAGGTGGACCTTAACTGAGGTACTAAATCAAAGAGAGTTTCAGTCAAATGCTTGGGAATAGGTCTAGTCATTGGGATAAAGTACTTTGGTGCATGAGGAGAAAGTGGTGAGCTTGATCCCGGGAGTGTTATTGACCCTGGGAGGGTAAAGTCATAATTGTGTTTTCCCTGTGTTAAGCCAGCTCGGATGGCACCAACAGTACTGGAAGAGAATCATTATCACCCTGCATCCTGCCAGTGGTAAAAGATGTGAGGACACAGCAGCATTGCAGAGATGATTTAGGGTTTGTTGCACAAACACACGTCTGAAGAGTCTATTTCCAAGGTGGGACCGCCTAGAATTTGGAGTGTGCTGCATTATTTGCTTCAGACAGATGTTGATATGGCATAGCTGAGAACATTTGCTATTCTGATCATATTCAAGGTACACCATTTTGGAAAAGCCTGCCCTACAGCTAAGAGAGCTAAAGGCAGGCTAGGCTAGGAACTGCTGAACTAGGCAAAAAAAAAAAAAAAAAAAAGGCCCACTTAGAGCCTGAGACTTCACTGGAATGTTTTTCATGTGATAAAGTTGTGACACATGTTCTTGAAAAATACATAAGCAGATCCACAAAGAGATGAACAGATCTCTTCAGCTGTTTCCTTGTTGCCTTTTGATACATTACGCCATATGAGTTAGTCATTAATATTTTAGGATGGACCAAAGTTCACATACAAAGTGATGAGTATTTGCAGGAAGCTGTTGACACATGAGAAGCTGACACCCCAGGGTTTATAGGCAAGAGTAGTCATTAGTGAAGTTTTACAAAGCAATATCCTCAGCTAATTAGATATCTCCTAGTTATATGTGCCTGACAAGAGGAGGAAGGAGTAGAGTGAAATAAATAATAAACACCAGTGAAAAGAGGAAATTAGAAGAGCAATTGTTAAAAGTTGTTGTTAATCGAACCATTAAGTAGTTCATTATCAAGCAGCACTGTGGTAATAGTCTGCCCTGTGCTAATTGCATATGTTGAAGCAGCACTAAATGGCTTGGATCCAGCCATGAACTTTGGACTTGGGGGGGTAGTGTTAATGGAGGTGTGAAAGTGAGAGTGCATTGAATAGTAATTAAAATTTCTGGGTCCTAGCTTCACATTAGCCAGACCCAGTAGCTCAATTTCCTTTATTTATCTGCACAGGTATTATGACCAAACACTTGTCTGTCCATCTGTCTGTCTTGGTGGCCAGTGCTAGAACTGCCACATAGAACTGACAGAGGCCTCTATCAGAATGAGCCCATGAAGGGTATGGTCTGACAGGGCCTCCTCAGGGAGGCAGGCAAGCTAAAGTCTTGCTTGGCTACTGAAACCCTCCTCAGCCAGTGCATTGCCAACGCTCTGCAAAGGTCAAACCCTGCAAATTTGTCAAGTGCTGTTAGATCTTTGGCTGAAAAATGATGGTTCCCTTTCTAGACCGTGAGTGGGTGCTTCCTCCTTGCAGGCCTTTGATGAAGTGTGCTGGCAAAACAAGGGTGGGAGGTGAAGCCACCTCTAGCTGAACTCCAAAGTCTGCTATTTATCTCTGTCCCTGCCGCAGGTCACCAGCAAACCTTTTCTCAAAGACTTGACATGTGTTGCTGATGTTGCACAGAGACCTCATGCTGGAGTAGGTAGAAAAATCACCTGAGCTTAAACCAGATGATTTCTGTCTTTTCTTATAAAAAACACTCATTAAGAGCTAATTGTTAGTACTGGTTTGGAAATAGATTAATACCTTTTCTTGCTAAGCAGCTCTTCCAGAGCCCAGCTATAAAATCCAGTCATTCAGCTGAAACGTCTGGGATTTTTTCTACTGAATGAAGTATAAAGGGAAAATGTGTTTGATGTTCAAAAAGATACAGACAAGTTTGTATTTCCTGTGGAGAGTCCCTTCATAGTGTTCACAGATGTTATGTTTCTCTGTCTCCTCCCTGCATTTTTGTCATAAATTCCATATTTCTGAGGAAAGCGAGACAATCTAAACGGGTAGTTCTGGTCCCTTTGTGCCTTAGTAATGAATGAATGCAGGTCTAAACCTCACGGTGGCACCAGTCGTCCCTGTCCTGCAGACTTTTCCACACCATGGAAGATTTCTGCTAGACTAAGCTAAGAATGGTTTTAAGTTGCTCTTTGACATGGATAACAGTGCCTTCTACTCCTCGCCAGCCTACTCTCCTGACCTGCTAAACTCTGTCTGTTTATCTTTAAAAGAGTCCGTGACTGGAAGCAGACCTGAGCCTGGCATGGTCTGCCCCAAAGGGTTATGGCATGGGCTCTTCTATTAGAGAGGGTGAAACAGGACCAAAAGTTTTAAAAAGAAAAGTGGATGCCTCATAGGGAAAAAGGTGGAACTTTGTTCTCTAAGCACTCTGTGATCCAGTTTCCCACCTGAAAAAGCAGGACCTGTCACAGGTTGCTTAAAGAGTAAATTAATTTATCGTAACGGCCTTGTGTTCCTTAGCCACAGAATTTACTTTTTGTCACACATCTGTACTTTAGTATCAGATTTTCTCAATGCAGTTGTGTTTCTATTATTTACTAATTGTACATCTGCAAGCGAGCAAAGTGGGAATCAATTTAATCCTGTTTGATTCTGCAGAAAGCCAGAAACAGTGGGTTGGAGAAATGAAAACCAACTCATTTTCTCTTGGTAGGGAAGACTGTGAACTCCATAATTGCTTTGCCACCACAATATGGTATTTTTGTCAAGATGTTTCAGAGCTCAGTGTTTTTGCAGTGCACTTTTCCATTTTCTGCCCTCTGGCATCCCTTGCATTAATTCCTGTCTTAGTGCCCTGCCTGTGGCTGGACTCCGACCTGATGCTGTTTCCAACAGAAGCCGAGAGCAGTACGCTGCTGTGTAACCCTACAGCCCCCTGGGAGGGGGCAGAAATGTGCCCAAAGCCCAAGAGCAGGAGGGATCCAGAAGTTCAGTTAGTGATCAGTGCCGGTATAATACCCCAAATCCTGGACTCAGCACTGAAGATAAGCACCTACAAATTATTTACTAATAAATATGTTAAACCTTAAGTGACAGTGGATGTCTTTGCTAGACTAGATGGGGATGTGACTAAGACATAGAATAACGTTAATTTGGAAGAGGAATTTAAAGGTTGCAGTAAACATGGTTTTGTCTCCTGTTGTGTTCGTGAGTAAAAACGCTCCAGCTGGGGTTATGAACTGAGATCAGCAGTCTGCAGTGTCGTATCTGATGGCAGTAAAAGGACACAAAGCCCTTGGTATTGATTGGGTGAACAAATTGTGTATGTGGGTATTTTTCTCCATTTTATTTAAAAAAAAAGAAAAAAAGAGCAAAATGCAAATCAGCTACTGCTAGTTCCTTTCTCCTGCCTCTGGGCTCACTAAATATTGTGATATTCTAGCAGACTTACCCTGGCTATAAAAATTTTATTTTCTTCCAGTAATTTACATATGCCCGGGGGAAAATTAAAGCAAAATATTAGTGTAAGTGGTTTGGTCACCTCCTGCTGTATTCACCCTCACCCCTTCTCCCTTTACGTGCAGTCACAGGGTGGTCTCTTCTCTTTTTGGTGAACCACTCCAGCTTTGCAAATGATCTTACCCTTTAAAATTATCTTTCTTTGTGCATGTGAGTGCATGTTGTTTTTCCCTAATGCAAAGAGCACTGAAGCGAACAGGGACCACGCATTCGAGGCTAGAGAGTGGCTGCATACATCTAAGATTAAAAATGAAATCTGTCTGAAACTCTTAGTCCCGACCTCCTCACTCCAAAATGGCCTGCAGTCCCCTTTGGAAGGAGTAAGTGTTCAGAGAAGCATGTTTGCGATTAAATATTCTGCTCACAGCAAGAACATTAGTAATGTCTTAAGGTTCTGTCATTCATTTGCATATTTTATTGCCTCCGGCTAAACAGGGAGACAAGTATTAAAATCCCATTTCCCTATATATGTCTTTCTGTTATATTAGCCTGTTTATTATCATCTTCTTCCAGCAGGATGTGTATGTCCGATTCCTCCATTCTCCTAAATCCAGATGGTTCCTGTGAGGTAAGATGTTGATGCGGTGACTCCATGGTTAGTATCACGTGAGCTTGTGGACATCGCTGCCAAGAGAGATACTGTCTTGTGGCATTAGTCCACAGACACTTTACATCCCATGATTCAGAATCAGATCCTTTCTGTTTTCCACTCACGCCCCCTTGACATGCTGCCCACGTTTTTGATGTCAGCAGCAGTGTGGTGTGGGTTGCCCCACACACTCTGAGAAGCCACCAACGAGGTGTGACTGGCCAACCTTTGCTTGGGAAGTGCTGGGAACTGAGACTCAGGTTTGTGGTCACAGAATTTGGGAAAGATGGTGATGTCATATCTGGGGACAGGACGATAGGATGAGGGGCAATGGTTTTAAGCTGAAAGAGGGGAATACCCCTTTGCTGGTGGTGTTTAAGCCCAGGCTGGATGGGGCCTTGAGCAACCTGGTCTAGTGGAAGGTGTCCCTGGCCATGGCAAGGAGGTTGGAACTTGATGATCTTTAAGGTCCCTACCAACCTAAACCATTTTTTAGTTCTGTGATTCTATGTTAGCACCTCTTGGGGTGTTGTGGAAAGTGTCCTCCTGAGCGTGTGACCCCTGAGGGTCACTCAGTGAGGGCGCTACTGACTTGCATTCATACTTCTGTTAGGGATTGGCTTAATAGCCGCCAAGAAAATAATCAGGGCCACGTTCTGGAAAGCTTCTGGGTGCTCAGCTGGGAATGTGGGTGTCTCAAACCAAAATGTGAGGTGAAAAATAAAGCCTTGGATATACTTTGCAGAACTACCCTTTGTTATTTGAATGTATTAAATGATAATACCACCGCTTGTATTCTCTGTTTTGCAGGGGTATTAAAGGTTAATAAGTGCTTAGTAAATATTGAGGGAAGGAAAATTTCTGTCTGTTTCTCATTGCATCACTTGGTTGGGTGGGCTTTTTTCTCTATAACTGCTTTCATCGTATTTTGGTAGATTATCCAGCCAGAATACTTTTCACCTAGGGTCAGAATATGCCTGAAGATCATACACAAACATACCACACTGTTTTAAAACATATTGTAGTGCATCATCTTCTTGAAACCTTGACACAACAATCGTGGGTGAAGACTCATATACCTAATGAGCTGATCCTGTGCCTACCTTTTTAATTTGGATGGAGTTGTTTCTCCAGCCTTGGAGAATGGAAACATTCTCAAATGGGTATAAGTCCTTTCAGCAGCTTGGTTGCTGTTATTCTCGGTAACATTATGTTGGCACCGGACCACACAGATGAAAAATGAGTGATTCAGAGTGCAAGGAAACCGCAGGTCCATTCAGGCTTCTCACGGACCAAGAAATATTACACTTGGACAATCCTTTCTTCCATTGCCAGTAACAGTATTTCTGCTGTTCTGTAGAACAGTGAAATAGCTGGTATGTACTTGACCCATGTTTTAAAATTAATATTTTAGGATATACAAATGAATTCGATGCTTCTGCAAATTAAAGGACTTTAGAGATTCAGAGAGAATTGGGCTTGTTATATGTGCACAATCCCAAAAGGCATAGGATCTCAGGAAATAACTCCAGTAATTTCCCTTATTCCTCTCCAACAGTAACTTCTGTGGTTATTATTTTTTTTTTTCATCCTATTTACCCAAGTTTTTATAGGGTGTATATCCCTTTGGTACTTGGTTAAGAACGTAAAATGTCTGTACTGGCCAGCTGTGGGTGCCCAGGGATGACTATAAGAACTGGGTTAAGCCTGTAATAATAACTCCCCGATGCACTGTTTCAGCATCCAATGATATGTGGTTCAAGGACTTAATCAGCTGGAGCTGGTATCTTTGTACTTATTAAATCATGATGGATTTTTATTCTGGGATTTAGTCCAGTTGCCTTCTGAGTCCTTGTAAACCCGTAGCAGCTGCTGTGGCCTGTGACAGTGAGTTCAACAGCTTAACTAGGTGAGGAGAAATCCCCTACTGTTTATTTTGTACCTGCAGCCTGCTATTTTCCTTTGATTTCTCCTTGTTCTTGTACTAGTAAAAAAAGTGAGCAATGCTTCCACGTGCATCATTTCCAGACCCATCAGCCTTATATTGTCTGTACACCTTCTTTCTGGCCTGTAAGCCCCCTGTATTGTGAGGTCAGGTCTGTGCCAGGTTCTCCTTGTCAGTGGGTCCAACATCAACAGAACTGTGTCTATATGTAAAAGAAGAGTTGATGCTAACACAGAGCATCTTGCATGTGAGGATGCTTAGTCCTGGTTTGAAATGTTTCCCTAATACATGAGGACCAGACTCCTCTCATGTAGAGAGCACAAATCATGCCAAGTTGTGGAACGGTATTTTAATCTGTGCTTGGAAGAGATATACAAGACCATTTTGCTTGTGACTTACAACTAAATCACTTAAATGGTAAATTTAATCTTGAGGTATTTTTATTGCATGAAGTTGTTTAAATAATGAAACTGGCCTAATGGGAGATGCGTTTAATAAACTGAATTTCAAATAAGGTTGGAATCCTGTAGACTGGGTTTTATCTCCGTTAATAGCAATACTAGTTCAGTTCCAGAGCTGCATCATAATGCAGAGATGAGATACCTGTTTGATATTGCAGTGGGTATTGAAAGATGATTGATGACACTAATTTTTCTGGTGCTTCCATTGCATGCCAACTGTATTAATTGCTAATTGTTTTAAGACACACCTCTACCTATTTGAAAATGGGGAGGAGGGGGGGGGTGAATGGCTGTCCTAAAGTGACAAGTAGTGAGTGCTGTGTAGGCGAGTGTGAGCCTTTAATTTACTAGATCCAATAAGCACTTAGATGTTGCTTTCTAAATCGCCGCATTTTACACTTGATGTCCAGCTGTTCCCATGGCCTGTCTCAGAAAGCTGGTTAATCCTGATGACTTTCAATTTACCAGACAATAAGCAACAGGCTTAAGAAGCAAAGTCTGATGGAACGAGGAGTTGTTTATTCAGCTCTTGGCTCCCCCTGACCGTGCACTTCATTGCCTTTGGATGGGCTCTGCTCTCCATAGCTCAGGGCTGGCGGGAGCTTATATCACTCTTCTTGCCATCTCAGGTGGAGCACCTGGGTTCCTTAATGGGCCATCGCTCAGGCTCCTTAAAAGAGACATTCTAGCAGATCCTATGCATTTGTATGGCGGACAGCCAAAGACAGATTGTCCTCTAGGTGACAGGACTTTGATCAGTTGCTGCCTTTCCAATAGTTGCTTAAATCTGGGCAAAATGGCCATAAAATGCCACCAAATTAGAAAATCAGAGCACAATTCTTAGTTCTACCACTGCCAGCAGT
The DNA here is from genome assembly GCA_013400375.1 of Thinocorus orbignyianus. NCBI lineage: Eukaryota > Metazoa > Chordata > Aves > Ciconiiformes > Thinocoridae > Thinocorus > Thinocorus orbignyianus. The sequence continues at coordinate 810,363 of VXBW01008054.1, read as the reverse complement.
AATACAGCAGAGCATTGTACATCGGTTCCTGTCTGGTGTAGTTTTAATTTTATGTGCTTTTTGCATTGGAGCCAAGGACAAGGGTAGAATACATTACAGAATTGGGTCATGGATAATTCTGACCAGGTTAACTTTGTGCCCATTTCCAAAATGTGGTTAGTAGAGTGGTTCATTAGCAGTGTGTGCCCCGTAACTGAGGGCAGTGAAGGCTGGTGGATTCTGTGTCTGTCCTGTCACAGAAGATGGGTACCCAAGAGCTCAACTCTATGAAGATTAAGAAAGCACATAAATAAGAACAGAAGAATCTTTTTATGAAGTAATCTTTCAGATGTTTTGGTCTGTATTTATCTTAAAACATTAAATTGTTTTGCACTTGCAAAAATATTTTTCTCACTACTGATCATTCAAACTATAAAAAGAAAAATTTTGCATTTTACCATTTCTCCTTCTAATTTGAATGATAAAGGGTATCAAAGGATTAGAACAAAAAAAAAAATTGTTTATTAATCTTGTCTACCACAGTGCCAAAGTCTTGCATTTCTGTTGAAAACAAGCATTCTTGTTTTTCTGTTTGTGACTGTATAATAAGAAAAGTTACTGAGAATTCAACCCTATGCTCCACTTAGCATAGTCCCTCAATGTCTTGGTGTCTATTTAAAAACCCTAGGGTATGGGTTTCTCAGTGCTGAGATGATCATGAGTGTGGCTTCTTCTAGAAGTACAAGGCAAAGTGTAAGAGCCCCAACAATTAATCTGTGGAGAAGTCAAAGATATATTCTTCAGAATCTGTGTCCTCCACTGGGAAAAGCAGCGTGTGTAGAATCTCTTGCCTGTGTACTCAGTCTCACACGTTCCAGACGTCCTGAACTAACTGCTCACTGGTGGACAGGCCATATATTGCCTGGACAGACCGACTCTTCATTACAAGAGCAATGAATCCAGAGTCTAGAGTAGACACTGTGGCCATTTGTCAGGAAAGCCAGCCATTTGCTGCAATGGCTGAAGAGAATATTACCACTAAAAGCAGTGACATTTCAACTGTTCAAGCACTGGCAGAAGTGTTTGCCTACTGCTGCTCCCAGGAAAGTGAACAAAAGTGAAATTAAATGCCACAATTTTTTTTTCTGATGTTCTTTCTGTATCTTTTACTTTTCTTGGCAAACCAAAATTAAAGGAATTTTTTTTTTTGCCCATTAGCAGAGAAATTTAAACTCTGGATGCAGAAACTAGAAGGCAGTATGTGGTTTCAGAACCATCCTCTGCTCTCTTTGTTTAAGGGAGAGACAGATCACAAAGTTCCTGCGTCTTCTTCAGATATTAAGGGTTGCTCTTGTGCTTTTGCATCCCAAGTTGGGCCACCAAAGTGGGCAAACTGGACGGCAGTGCCATCACTCGCTGGCCTGATGACACCTTGTCTTTAGTGACTCCAGGTCGATGGTCTCTTTGCATCCCTCCCTGTCTGAGGAAGAATCCCAGAGACTGGGATGAGAACTGTCTCAGACTACATTAGCAGTGAAGGATATACAGCTTGCAATGCTTAAAAGATTTGTGAGGGATGTAATCTGCCTTGTCCTGTGTTAGTGATTAGCATATTTGTAACTTGGGGGTCAGGGAGGAGGCTGGAGGACACATCAGGTACAAGGACAAATGTGTGGAGGTGGTACCAAGAAGTCAACTTGAGTACATAAGACTGGAAATTTAACTGCAGTTTTAGCTTCTCTAAATGTAGCTCTCTTAACAAGGAATCATTTGATTTTTGTAATCACTGTGGGTTTTTTTGATTCTTTCCTACTCAGCAGTATTTAGAACATCACTTTCAGTGATGAGAATTCATTTTGAAAAAGTAGGCTGTAAAAGTCTTTTTTGGGTCCTCCGCTTTGAAGGACACCTACGTGGGTTGCATGTTAGATCATGAGGTAACCGCCAGGAAATTAGGTGTTGTTTCTACCTGTTGAACAGCCAAATTGCTGCTTCTTTCCCTCAACACCAGGTCCTCAAAGACACTGCACTCATCAGTGATTATCATCTGAATCTTTGTACTTTGGTAGAAATAATCTGTGATACAAGATGTGATGGTGTCATTTACTTTATGCGCAGTGAGCCTAGTGTTATTTAGCCTGGCTTGTGATCTTTATGACAGAACATAAAAGACTTGTGTGTAACCTCCCACCGATTCAGTGCTTCTATTGCCTGCAAGATGGTGTGTAGATTCCTTCAAATGGAAAATAAGTAAGTTGCCTGAAAAGGAGCTGAATTGCAGAACCCTCACCTCACAGTCGATGGCTCAGTGAGGAAGCAGGCTCCTTTAATCACTAGGTAACATCCTGGCTGGAGCATATGGTGCACTTTCCTTGGGATACAGTATGCAACTGTGCAGCACAGTTGTTGGTTTGTCAGTAGCATTTGTCCATCTGCTTTATTCCCTGCCCTACCCAGAGGGAGGCCTGAGGAAGTGGCTCACTCAATAGCACTCCATTTACTGACTCCACAAATCAATTGTTTGCCTTATGTGAAACCTCTTACTCTGTCCTGCTGGCAGGAACTGAGAAAAGGTACTAACATGAAAACAAGGTCTAAAACCTTGAAGAGGAAAGACTAAAAGTCTACTGGTCTTGTAAAAGATGGTGTTTTCATAGCAAGACACTTGAGTCGTATGCCTCAGGTTGGAGACTGTTTTCTCCATGAGTCCTTGGCTCATGGGACTCATTGGCTGGGAGAAAAGATGGCTTCTCAGATGGCTTAGGACTGGGTATCACCCTGGACAGATGGCGTCCTCAGTGCCAAACATAAATGACTTTATACCCTAGTGAGGAACCACGTTTGTAGCAACTCACACCTGTTTAAATAATTGGAGTCATGTCTGTTATTCCTTCAGCAGGAGGAGCCATAGACCGGTAGAACATTTCAGTAACCCTAGATCTTACTAGTTATACTAAATGAAGTCCCAAAGTGGCATCTGCAGCTAATCCCTCAGGTCGCTGGTTTGGTAAAGTAGGACTGGGCAGATCATATAGGACAACAACCTGTCCCTGCTCTGTCCCAGGTAACACAGGCAATGGACATTAAGCTCCATTGCCTGAAGGAACCAGGTCTCAGCTCCTCCTCTCTTTTCTTGACATTTTTCTTCACACATGAAACATTCCTTTCAGCATCAGATTTCATTCAATTTTTTCCAGGCTTGGGAGTGCAGTTGAATTGGCAGGTTTACTCTCTGACCCGCAGAAGGAACCTGCTATTGCTCTCCAATGATGAGCATTACAAGTCTCAGCAATGCCAGGCTGATTCCCCAGAGCGTGAGGCTTTAAGCACACCATGAGCTGGTGATGACTGTAGGCCACTATCATTCTGGCCAGGATGTGAATCAGTGACCTAGAGAAGGCAAGTTTGATGTGTCTTTACCATGGCAATGGGCCATCCAGGGCTTATTTTCAAACTATATAAGGAAATTATCTGCACTGTTATTATATTTATGTATAAGTGGAGATAATGAGATGTAATGAGTCTTTTCTTTTGCTCCCTGTTTTCAATAGTGCGGTTCTGCTGCCCTTGATATACTGTTATGGGAGACCAATGATTAATGGGCAGACAGAATGGGGATGGCTAAAGCTTGCCTCCCTGGAAGGCCAGGAGGTCTAACCAGCCAACCATTAGAAGCTCATTACTACAGCAATAAAAGGATTGATCCCTTAGTATAGCTCCCTCAGAACTTTAACAATTAACCCACGTGCAATTATATGCTGGCAGTATAAAAAGGCTGCTGATAAATCACATTTTTTATTTCTAAAGGCAAGAGGGAAGAGAGATATTAATACACTGCAGCATATGGAATTAATATAAATTGGGAACTAATAAAACAAGCTGCTAGGAGCAGTGCTGCCATTGCAAAATTTTGAATAACTTGACAGTAGCAGCCAATTCATTGCATCTGGGCAGGGACTAGATTCTTCCTATATCAGGTGATTTGGCTCATAGCAAATATGCATCTTAAGCAGACTACAGAGGGCAAGGGAACTGGCTGGCAAAAGTGAAGTTAGATCAGCTTGAAGCCTGAGAAACAAGCAAACTGTTGTAAAGTACTAATTACTTAATTGTGTTAGATGCAAACACAGAACCAAGATGGAGTTCCTCCTCCCCAGTGTTAAAAGTTCATAATTTTCTAGCTAGTAATGTATGGCATGATGCGTAATAGATTCGGTAAAAGGCAGGTGGTGAGGGAGAAACATGCAGGACAGGGAGATGCTGATTCTCTGGCTTCTCTTTCCGCATTTCCATGTACTGAGGGCATGTCTGCGCTGTGATGAGGAGGCTAGGGCTGTGTTGCTGAATCCCATCCTGGCTTGCTTCTCTGGCCATAGTCTTAAGAAATCCAGTTAAATTACAGATCTATGGCCAGAGCTGTTTGATCTTCCCCAGGGCAGTCTTGCAAGATAAACACCACTTACACAAAGGAAATACACTGCAATAGTAAATCAATACACGTACACTGACTCCAAGAGAGGGCTTTAGTGGCCTCACTCTGCTTTGCACAAGGCAGATGCCCAAAGTTTTTGCATATTCTTCCGCTGTGTCCTCTTTCAGTGGAGTGATTGCCTTTTCTGGAGCACTCAGTGCATTTCCTAAGGCCCCATAGGGCTTACCATAAGACTGCTTAGAAATCAGCCCAGGGCAATTCTGTCTGTTAATGTAGTTCTTCAGCTTCCAAAAATCTCAAACATTTTACCTGGAATGGAATAAGAGGGGTACATGCACACTAATTTCTTGTTCTGTTGGGTCTGCAGGCTGCCACTGGGGTGCCAGCTGGGTACACCCGGGTGTTCAGTGGGACGTGGGGCATCCTCCCTTTGTGTTGGGATCACAGCAACGCTTCAGCACACAGATTTCTGCATGCCTTCTCAGGTGATTTGAGAAGCACTCTCAGCTTTAGGATGATAAATTAGTAATAACAGCGCTTGGTGCTAGCTCTTTTTACTGCTAGAAAAGCAGAGTCAGAGTACATAAGATTTGTGCAACCCACCTGTTCCAGGTTCTGGAAACATCACTAACCGGAGTCCTAATTCTTTGGTGGCCCTAAGCACCTAGTGGCTGGTAGGTACGTTGTGCTGCACTCCAGATATTCCAGTCCATTTAGGATAAATGAAGTATAAATTCGAGTGATGTAACATAGGAAAATGTCAGCTTTTCATCCCCAGGATTTTTTTCCAGAACAGTTTTAAAGCAGCTGTAAAGAGCTGATTGAACAAACTCTCTGATTTCTTCTGCTTCCCCATTGACTTGTGTTTATTTTACCTTTTAGATCTTACACAAAGTTGCTAAAATAAATGAGTATTGATCTATGTGCTTATTTAATTGCATAACTATGTGTGTTCCTCTGCTTCCCTTGTAATAAACTTCACAGAAACTCCTTACAGTAACTGAATTCTTGCAACTTACGAACATCAAAAGAACTGACAGCAGACCCTCAAATATTTTTGTTTTACTTTCCCCAAATATAAATATTTTCACTAATTTTTTTTGAGACATCTACCTGATTTGCATCGTAAATGCAAAGTTTCAAGAAGTCAGCAGAATCTTAGTTTTCAATGCAACAAAGATAAATACACTTAAGACATGAATGCATTTTATTAAAAATAAAAAGATACGGGGGGGATATAGGACATTTGAGAAGAAAAGCATTCTTTGCCTAACTCTAATGGTTGATCTATAAGAGAAAAAGTTTATGAATTTAGGTGACTTCAGCAGTCTAAAGGAAGTAGTCAGGAGCTGCTGTTGGTCTATCTAACTATGAGGGTCTTGGCAGGGTTGGCAAGAGAGCATGTCCTCTACTCCTGCCTCAAAACAGCAGCCTCCCCTGTGCATAGATTCCAGGGCTCAACTGATGTTGCTGTGGCAATATGTGCATCCACTCTTAGCAACTGCTTTCTTTTCATTCTCCTTTCATGACCTGAGTTCCTCTTGAGGGAAGGACTGCATATTTTAAAGCCACAGTTTTAAAGCTACAAATATGTGGAGCATGAGAGAGTATTTAGGAAAGTATTGCTGTGTGCTTGCCCTAGTTTTATACTTTTCCCTATGCATTTACAGTATCTCTGGAGACATAATATTGAGTTGGACTAACCTTTTGTCTGACCAGGATGACTGTTTTGTTTGTGTGTATCTTCATCAGAATATATATCCAGTTTTAGAATCGAGCAATACTCCAGAGGTTTCCACAAAGAATTGTTTTTCTTCACAGAGGCTCTTCTTGAGCATTCAGTGCTGTGTGAAGTGTCTTGTTTTACTTTTCTCTCTTCAGCATAGCAGGCAACACTATGTCTCTTCTTTTCATCTTACACTCAAAGATACAAGACATGAGGTCTTTGAGTGCCCTTGGAGGACAGGATGTGAAAGAAGAACTTGTTCACTTATTTCTCTTACGTGCACAAAGGGCAGCTCATGTCCACAGAGTCTTTCAGAGTCTGGATTTAGGTTGTTGGCATCACTTGACATTTTTAGGTGGCATTTCCAAAGAATGTGTTGATGTGTGCTAGCTTTAGGTAGTCTCTGAATACCGTTGAGCGCGTATCTGCCAGCCTAGGGTTTCATAATCATCATTCTCCAGAAACCATTTCAGCCCACATGCAGTGTGGTATTTAGTGGTGGTACAGGCTTAGCTAAGTGTTTCACAGAGACGCACTGTTGTTTCTAGGCAGAGGTACACCCTGCTCCAGGAAATGGGAAGAACATTTCTCAAAAGAAGCAGCAGGTGAGAAGTACTGACTTAGCGGCGCTGTTGGTTAGTTCCTCGGGGGAGGAACTAAAAGAGTTTCTGAGGAGGTGGTTCAAAAGCCCTCACTGCGGATTTGGGATTAATGAGGCTGAGAAATATCAGAGATTGCTGCTCCTGTGACCATGCTACACCAAACCAGCAGTACCGGCTGCACAGTGTGAGCTCAATGCGCTCAGAGCTGCGTGACTTATTACATCTTCTTTCCTGAGCGTGTGTCCGCTCTCCCACAGCCTTTCCCTGGCACAATTCCATGCAGGGCTGTGCAGATGGAAAGCACTGGGCCATTCTTCCATCCTTACACCATCAAAATCCTCTTTTCCTTAAGAGTCTACCTCAGGACCTATGACAGAGGTCATGAAGGAGGCCGGAATGGGGCCAGGAGACTAACGGTGTTTGATAAGTAGATATAAAACTGCCCTCTAGAATATAACTATAACAAGCTAACTAGTCAAAACCACCAAACTGTACCGTGCACACAGCACAGTCAAGGCATAAGTTTAGCAGGAAATTCAGTATTACAGTGTAGAGTGCATGGTGAGGAGAGCTGAGATACAGGCACTGTGGGAGCTGTAACCATCACTTTCTTGGCTTTGTTTGCATTTTTGTTCTTCATGCATCCTTTTTGAGAGAAGAGCCATTTAAAAAAAAAAAAAAAAAAAAAGATCTTTTTGGAAGAAAACCGTACAGGTGGGAATGAGCTGTTACAACCCTAGAAAACACAGGGACCAGGGAGTCCTTGAGCTGAAAACCAAGGAAATTTCCCTCCACTTTTGGGTCTGTCTTTCTGCAGTGGGCTGCCATCATAAGCCTAAGGACTGCAGAGTTATCCACATTAAACAAAATGCCAAGGTGGTAATTCAGTGCTGTATGTTTTATTAGCAATGGAGCAAGATGCTAAAAAAGCCGTAAAACCCAATTATTTTCCTCTCAGCTCTATGGTCGGAGTTCTCGGCACAGTTGTGTGCCGCTTAAACCTTATCCACCAGAGTAATCCTTGATGATGTGCAAACTCTTCAATGTCTTCTGCCAAATGATCTGCCTGAAGCAAAAGTGATATTCTTTACACAAAAAATACCCTGTTTCTGCCAAATCATGAGTCACTTTCACCTTCTTCTCATGTGATAGTCATCAGTGTGCAAGTTTTCAGAAGTTTCACCCGTTTATCAGTTTTGTGCTCTTCTCTCAGCCCATCAAAACCCTCCCTCCTGGTGCTTTCCCTTAGCTCACCAAGACTGGACGTCATACAGCATCTCCTGAGCACCTTATCTAAACAATTTCCTTAACAGCTGCAACAAAGGTGCCTTACAAATTTCCTATTCACTTCTGGTTGAGGGAGGCTGTGTTAGATTGGGAAGAGACCAGTAGAAATGCAGACTGGGCAGGTATGGTGGTAAACTCCCACTGCACCTTCTGATGGGGTCCACAGCACTGCCTTATAGGGTGCAGTAAGTGCCTGAGAGATTTGATGACTTCCAGGAGGAAAGTGGGCTTAGGCACTACGCCACCATCAGCTTAATGTTTAAAGACATCTGAGCAGAAAATTGAAGTAATATCCAACCAAACCCTCCTTGTCGTGGGCTCCAGTTTGAAATCAACTCTGACCAGTAGTCCTGATTTTTGAGAGGAGAGAAATTAACCCAGATTTCAAAGGCCATTCTAATACAACTTTCTGGGTTTGTGCCAGAACTTTGCTGTGTGCTGAAACTGAGACCCTAGTTCTGTTTTGGATCAAGGCCATAGATAACTCCTACCACATCCAAGCCAGAAACCTCCTGGGTCCCGTCTTCTTTTGGCATTTGCTCTTTTCCATGTTGTTCCACTCACTACGCCTTTCCCCCCACCACCCCCGAGCACCACTACCAGCAAACACTTTGCCCAGAATGTTTCTGGACTGTTAGTTCTTTTTGCTGCTGCTGGTCAGGCATGGCTGGGTCACTCATTCTTTCCTTGGACTGCGGCAGGAGCGCTCAGAGCGCACTGTGCTGGCTGAGCAAAACATGTGCTGGGTCTCTGCTTTTGCTTCCAGCTAGAGCTGTGGTGCCATCAATATGCTAATTCAAGGCAGCTGAGAGCAGAAATCCCTACCTGCAGCTTTTTAAACTCAAACATTTTTTAATCAGTTTCCTAATTGGGACCTAGGGGACCCCATTATGCTTTAATAATTCATTGGACAAAATCTCTTTTTCTTTTAAAATCCTTAATTATGAGGTGCATTTTAAATGAGTTTGATCATGGTGAATAACTATATGTTCCAGGCATTTTTTTTTGGGGGGGTCTCCTTTTATAAGATTGGCACACAAAAATGCTCTGGAATCAGACTTAAAATACTCCATATGGACACTTTACTTAAGGCACTGCTATTGTCTGGATCCAGTCACCCCACAATGATAACATTTTTTTCTTCAGTTGTGTTCTCTCTTTGCTTTATGGGTTGGTACATGTCGTTGTGGTCAGATTGATCCGTGGCCCAGACAGTTTAAAGGACTATGTAAGATACTGTGTTGGAAGTTTGGGACTGACAATATAGACCAATAATGTTTGTGGTATAGAAACACTACAGGAGAATAAATCAGTTCATCGCAACTCTTCTGTAAGCAATTTCTTCCTAACCTTATTTCGCACTTAGCATCATGCTATCCCTGAGTTTGAGGGCTGAGAGTTACTGCCGTTTAAGATTCTTATCCTATAAAGATAAAAGCCATTTTCTGGCATTTAAGCAGACACCATCAGAAGTACCTCACCTTGTAGGAGGAAGCTCACATATACACACAACCAAAAATCTCTCTTATTTACTCTATATATGCTACTGTACTGACTGTTTGGTTTGTAAATCATAGAATGTTAGAGTTAGAAGGGACCTTAAAGATCATTGAGAATTTCTTCCTAATATCTAATCTAAATCTCCCCTCTTCCAATTTTGAAACCGTTATCCCTCATCCTATCACTACACTCCCTGACAAAGAGTCCTTCTTCAGCTCTCCTGTAGGCTTCCTGCAGACACTGGAAGGCTGCTCTAAGATCTCCCCAGAGCCTTCTCTTGTCCAGGCTGAACAGCCCCCAAAATCATCTTTTTGTTGTTTCTTAGCTTACAAAGTGAAGACAGAAATTCGAAACACTTAGACTAACTATGAATTTAGTGGTTAGTCAATTTGCATGCAATTTCTAAGACAATGATTAAACTCCAAGCCCAGGTAATTTTCATGTGAAAGTTAGATTAGATTTTCCTAGAGACTATTTTGCACTCCCTTTTCTTGAGTCCTGATGAGGAACTCAGCAATGTTGTCCCCAAGACTTCAATGACCATCCTCATAATTTCATTTATGGGTGAATCCCCATCTATATCAACTCTTTAGACTGGAAATCACCGTAGTCTAAGGAGCGTGCACTTTGCTTAGTGCCTTCTCACTAGATGCACAGTCACTTACCTTAGAGGTATGAAGATCACATACCTTAGAGGTATGAAGACAATGAATGTCTTCTTGGTATGTCTGTAACCCTGTGTATGTCCTGCATTTTGCTGTTTGTTAGACAACTGCATTCTTTGAAAGAGAGCAAAGTTGGGATGGTATCTGTCAAGAAAAAGAGTGTGCTTATAGGGGGATTTGCTCCCACTGAGTGTTTGATGTCTGAATTCACATTTGTTGGCAGCTTCTTGAGATTGTGGAGTTTATACTTACCTCCAAAGGTCTGATTTATAAGGTGAGTAATAAATACTCTGAGTGATGACAGAGAACCTGAGGTTGTTGCTATAGAAACTAGCTGCCAAAAGATGTAGGAAGAGTTTGCTTTGGAACTTTATACGAGGCCTGGATTTTGGCCCTGAGGAGAGAATTTGCTGATAGCGAGTTCCAACATCACTGAATTATCTACCTTTTAAGACTTGCATTAAGGGACATGGTGGGAGTCTGTTTATTTCTTCTAGTGGCTGCCTTTTCTCCTATTTTTAAGTAACAACTAGTATGCTCAAACAAGATTGCTTTTGGCAGCCATGTTAGAAGAAAAATGCAGTTATCTACAGTAAATAATGCAGTTCTGAGATGACTTGGCTTAGAGGAATCTCCCCATCTCTTGCTGTTGAGCACAGGAGGAGCTGAGGGTGACTTATGTATTTGGCTGAACTTCTAGGATTAGGTCGGACAAGCTTGGACTTAGGTGTATAAGCAAGGTGATATGCTCAGTTTGAGGGAAGAAAGAGATTCACTGGTAATAACTCTCCGTGGAATTACTTCTATATTTGAGGAAAGGAAATACAGTAGAAGGTTTCCAGTAACTACTGGCTAGAAGCAGCTGTGCTGCCAACTGGGACACAAAAGAGTATAAGGACATCTAGTAAATCTGCTCCAGAAAGCTACCTAAGATTGTAGGAATGGCCGCTGTCAAAATCAGTACGTGTATGGTGTTAAATAATGGAAGGCCAAAGAAGAAAATAAAGCGTTTCTTCTACCCAACCATCCCCACTATGGAAATATGTTTGCTCTTTGACTTTTTATTGGAGGGAAAGCACAAAATGATTGTAATTGTGTTGTGGGACCATGGAGAAATCATATACAGCTGAAAGAAGACCCTGAGGGAAGCACTATGCAGTGTGAATATGGCTAGTATGTTTTAAGGGAAGGCAGTTCTAGATCAAGGGTACACAAGTCAGCCTGAACTACTTGCTTTGGTGCCAGAAAGGTCTCCTTGGTCCTATTTTGCTCAGTTTTGTGCTACTAGTAGCCATGTGAACTCAAATAGTTTGTAAGGAAGAAAAAGAGAGAAACGTGGTCTAAGAAGAGCAGGAAGCAGATAGGTGCAGGGAGGATCACAATTCATCTCAATCTTTCTTCACCCAGGCAGGAAGAATCAGGCCTTCTCCAATGTCCTAGGACGTGTGACATACCTTGGTTTGGTTGGCTTGCAAACTTTGTTTTCCTGCTGCAAACACAGGCAAATCAAATCTCTATGTCCCTGACACTTCTTGTTCTGCCATCATCCAAACTGGAAAAGCAGCTTCTGCAAAAGCAGCAGCAGACGTCAAACTGCATGACATATCCTCTTAAAAGAGAAAGCAAGTCCCTCTGTGTGAATAATTGCATAATAAATAAAAGCTCTTCTTTCTCAAAACTGTTGACATTCTGGGTCAAATCTCTCCCTGGTGTAATTCCCCTGTCTTCAGTGAATTTACATAAGAAAAGTAGCCCTCTCTGTTTAGAGACGGAGGCGGTTCTGCCCATGCATTTGGCCCACAGCTTGGAAAATTAGTTGTAACCTTGTGTCTGTGCATATAATATATACCTATAATATCTAATATATATCTGTGCATGTGCACATGCGGGTGTTTGTATGCATTAAGGAACTAAACTTCAGTTACGTTACAAATTTTAACGCTCTAATTTATCTGCTTAAGTGCATCCTGCTCATCTGCCAGACCCATTTTACCTGCTGCAATTTGCCCATTCACTTTTGATATAAACCTTACTGTCACTTAACTTGCAGTGAAACAGGATTCTCATGGTAATTTTTATCATTAAAGAACAAAACTCTATAGATGGAGTTTAAGTACCATAATAATCATAGAAGCGGCTATAAAGCAGCATCTTCCACTATGACTTATCTACTTTTTTAGTTTTGTCAAGTCATAGCTGCTGATTAAAATGAAGTTTTTGCTTCTCTTTGCCTTGTAGTCTAAACACAGCTACAGCAGGAAGAGCTGAATCTTCACTGCCTCACAGAGACGAGTTTGAAGATCAAGCTCCAAGTTTGAAGATCAAGCTCTGTTGCAGAATGCTTATTGAGGTGATGAGGTGAGAAACAGCAAATACCAACTGGATTGCCAAGTGCTGCAACTGAATGAAGCATTAGCAAAAGGGGCAATCATAAATTTGACCTCAAACCAGAATAAACGGTGAGACACTTAAAAAAAAAAAACAACACAAAAAAGTTACTTTCTGGGGCTTTTACATGTGCAGTGGAAGAGCACAAGTATAGATAGGTCTCCAGCACAAACTGAATTGCCTTCCTTTTCACTGGAAAGAATCAGTATGAGACCCACCTAAATATATCTGCAAGAAATAAAGACCGTCTTACTATTTGCACCAATGGAAAGAGATCAGAATAGGTCGAGTGTGAAATAAGAGCTGGTGTAGGAATCTGGGTATCTCTTGGGCAGAATACAAGGCTGTTGAACAATCTCTCTGGGAAAAGCATATATCCAGCAAAAACATTGCTCTTTAGTGCTCTGATGCAGATTTTTCATCTTGTCTGAAATGTCAATTTTACTAATATTATCACATTTCTCTACAAAAATTTATCTGAAAGTTTATAGGGAAATATACTGAGAAATTCAAAGCAGAGATAATTGTTTTTCAGACAGGCGATTACACCATAAAAATGACTATGGCAGGTCATCACTGAAGGCAATAGCTTCTCAATATATGAGAAAAGAATATTAATCTAAGGAACAAAATGACCAGAGGTTTTCATAAGTACTGCCAGTCTCACTGGGTGTTTTGGGAAAGGTTCTTGAAATGTTTGCCTCAGGGCCTAAACGCAATAACTGAAGTCTGAAATGGATGCTGGGGTGAAGGGAGATGGGTAAAGAAATCTATTACTGCACATCCTGTTACTGTCCTGCTGTGACGCACTCTTCACACCTTCTCAGAGCCTGGCACAATTTTGGGTCTCAGCCTTTCACCGGGACCTTTAGGTTTGAGACAAACATCTCATGTGCAACTTGCCTTTGGAGTATCTGGTGCCAGTCAGCGGCAGAAACAGGACTCTATGTGTAGCTGGATAAGGCTTTGACAATTTTCGTGTTTCTCTCCCACACAACTTAAAAACCCATCATATTTACATCCTGTATATAAGGTATTTATGTGTTTTTTCTCTTTTGTATCTCCCTGGTATCTTTCTGTGTCCTGCAGGGAAGATCTCACTGTAGAGCTATATACTTCACTACGACGAATGCTGATGTTTTCATAATGTGCAGTCTGCTTTTTACACTTAACATATAATTGCAGTTGCCTAATTAGAAACTGTATTATGAAGGAGGGAGAGCATTAAAAATATCAGCTCTATTTTATGTGCTGCAACACGGAAGGAAAAGTGCTGCATTTTGAATGAAACAGAAATGGTTAAATTAGCACTGTGTGGTGCCACCCTAGAAGAATAGGTGTTAGATGTACTGCGGAAAGGTGGCTGTCTTGCATGTTCTTCAAAACATCAGGTTCAGCCCCACCACCCAGTGAGTGCTGAAGCCAACAAAATTCAGTTGGTCTTTGCCACTCAGGCAAATTTTCCCTTAAGAAAAAGAGGAAAAATTAGAGATTTGGTGCTACCAGACCATCTTCCTTCTCTCTATCTTCCCATTTTTCAATGCATAGACTCGGTGTGTAATTAATGATTGTGAATAGTATATTCAATAGGCACTTTCCCTGCTAGAAGCTATCATGCTGCAAGCTAACTTAAAGCACTTCATGCTTGATGTGGCTTTTTTCCCACTGCCATCAGAAGTGTCTAAGGGAGGGCAGTGACATGCTCCAGGGAATGGGAAAATCTTTTGAAAAGGTTTGTGATAAAACTACTTTTAATATTTTTCATCCCCTTGGCTTCGTGAATAGCACATCCAGCTACATAGGCTGTAACACAACACTTAGATGGAAATGAGTGTTTCCCCCATCTGTATGTATTCAGTGTAGCACAGCCATTTAATTAAAGAATGGGTGTTCTCAAGCTAAATAGCAAGGCTTCTGATTTACTTTTTAAGATTTTTCAAAGAGGTGGCTGCACAGAGAAGGATCCAGGGTTTACTCAGACCTTACTTTGACTGTAGCGGCTATTTTGTTCATGAGAAGGGTATGTGGATTTGATCATGAGTAGGCAGGAACTGTGCCCTCCTGCTTCTTTGCTGTCACCCAAGTAGGTTGTATTATATTACTGCTACTAGAGTTACTAAATATGATCGTAGATGTAACAGTATTTAGAACTGAAGCCTTTATTGGTCTTATTGGAAGAGAGGCATAGGAATCCACTGCACCATAAGTTACACAAAGTACACTCTCTCCTTTCCTTGTATTAACCTTAACAATATTTCCTGGTCTCCCTTAAAATTAGCACACGCCTTGATATACACAATAGATATTTGTAAGGCTTCAACATGACAATGCTACTGTTTTAAAAATAATTTAAATATTGTAATTGATTTGACAGCAGGAAGAAGCTGACGAGATGGAGTATTATTTATTTTGTCATATCCCATTTCCATTTGTTGGGCTGCTTTTGTGAGGGATGATATGTTGGAAAATAGAATACAACATCTATCATCATGTACCTGAGCATAAGAAGTTGCATTTACAGTCTTTCCAATAAGGCAATGCATTCTGCTCCCCGTCACTCTGTAGTAATTTTGGACTAAATCTCTAGACTTCTACAAGACTTCTTGAGACAGTCGCAGAGTAAGGTTGCTTAACCAGTCTAAGTAGGATGACACAGTGGAATTTCCTCAGCATTCAAAACTTTAAAGCCCAACATTCCATACAGTTTAGCACTGTATTTGAACATGATTGCATCATATACAAATGAAATTGGACAACTCTGTTACACTAGTGTAGGCTCATCAGAATTTTTATTGTATGCAGTATTTCTCAAATAAGATAACCTCTCATTGTCTACTGCGCAGGGTCATGAAAAGATACTAGGGACCAGCACACAAAGTGGCTTCACAAATGTGACTTAGAGGTGTTTACTCAGTTGCAAACAACTCTTGGGAGGTATCTGAAGGTGAGGGAAAGCTCTGCCAAAAAGAGGTCACTGATGTTTTCCATGGTTGGGCTTTAGATCTTGGCTGTTTTATATTTTTAACTTTAGAGTTGTGACCTGCTTTTAACCTAATGTGACAGAAGGTCTGAGCAACCAACAGGAAGAAAGATGATCGATAACAACCTGAACCTGCAAACTCCCAGCACATGTTTATATCCACCAGTGAGAGAGCCCAGTTAAAATCAATGACCCAGAAGCAGTTGTGAACCTAAGCAGATACATGCAGGAAACCCCATGAGATTCCTCTTTCAGCTCCTGGAATAGTGGACTATTTTTGCAGTAAAAGTGTTTGTGTACAGATCCAACTCCAGGGATGCATGGGTCAGCAGTGGAACTGCAAGTCTGCAGGAGTGAGAATGCTCCTGGAGATCTTTCTCATAATTAAAATAAAGGATAATTTTTTCTCTGAATCCACAGTCAGGCTAGAACTAGGGATTAAGTTTTAATAGATTTCAGCTTTTGTGTATCTTATCTTAAGGAGACAGTTATTCTATCTAGAGAGCATCTTACTGGCTGGGTGAGAGCAGGGTGAAAAGTCAGACCTTTGAAAGACCTAGACTTGTTCTTTTTTGGGTTGCAGATTTGTTAGATGGCCTCCTGCAATGCACTTCCCTTCATTTTCTTTCCACTGCCTCCTCTCACTCTCCAGTGCATGTGGCAGATTAGAGAAAACCTTTGACTGGCAAAATATAAGTAATTTTTATAAATAGGAGACTTAGGAGAAAGGCTGCCGATACCTCTCAGAATTGGAGAACTCTGGAATGGTATTTACTGTAAAGTGAATTTCAGATAGGTGCTGAGAGGTAAACGGGTTATGGCCACATCACTTCTGCAGCAGAGCAAAGTAGTCAAAAGGGGCTAATGGACATTTTCAGCCCTGAGGAAGCCACAAATATTTTTTTGGGGAAAGTGGGTTATTTCATTTTTGTGTCTATTTTTGACATTTGTTTGAACATGCTGTGTACCTTTCATTGAAAAGATTCAAAATTTTGGCAACCTTTATTGACTATCTGAACGGCAGCAACACTGATTTATAGTGTGTGTAAAACGATCATTGTAGTCATCAATGAATTGCATCCATTTCTGGAGAGAAAAACAGCAGGTGCTTCACTGAACACTGCAATTCTAAGCAATAACATAAGATGAAGAGCCTGTCATATAGTAGAAGAGCAACAGAAAGAGTAGTAGTAAGTAAGAATTAATATATCGAGGACAGCCCTTTATTTCTAAGACAGGGATCATTGTGAAACATTATAAGTGGTCAGGATATAGCAGCAGAGTTCACCTTATCATCAAACCGCTAGTAACTTGGAAGAGTGTGACCTTTATTGAATTTATGAATTCATAAATTCATTGTTCCTGAAACCAATTCGTATCAGAGGTGGCTTTGAAAAAGTTCAAAACTGGATACCAAGGCAGAGGCAGGAGTATATCTGTGCTATACCGTGTCTTCTTTTTTCCTATATACTTTTAGAATTGCATCCAATTTTACGTAAATCATAGAATCGTAGAATCATCTATGTTGGAAAAGACCCTTGGGATCATCGAGTCCAATCATCTACTCTACTCTACAAAGTTCTCCCCTGCACCATATCCCCCAACACCACAGTGGCAAAAACCATAAACTGTTAAAGAAGACAGCAGATGTAGAGCATAAAAATCCCATTTGAAAATTCTGACTTTGTTGATGCCCTGAATGTTTTGATTATAGTCCAGGTTAGCAATCTTCTCTTTCACCATGACTTGAAGTGGAAATCCAAGGAATTTTGATCACCCTGAATTGCCCTGTGTGTCACAGTTCCAGAAACATCTGCAAGAATCCCTCTCTGCTGATTTGCTGTTAAAATTCACAGTGTTCAATGGCTCTTGATTTGTTTCATTTCTCATGACAGATGTGATGGTCTAGTGGTTGTACAAGGGGTAACAGTATACAGCACGTAAGCACAAATCACATTTTCTTCCTGCAACTGTATCTGCCAGATTTTAAAAGCGGGGAGGGGGGGGGGAGTATTTTGTTTTTCTGTGCACTGATGAATACTTTTTTCAGATCTCAGATGCATGCAAAGACATAAACTCAAACTATGCAGAAAATGAAATCAACATAGGTACTTCCATAGTGATGGAACACATCTACCGAAATGTCCAGAAGGCCTTCTGTGACACATAGAATCGTAGAATTGTCTAGGTTGAAAGGGACTTTTCCAACCATCAACCTAACTCTGATAAAAAACAATCCATCACTAAACCATGTCACTGAACGCTATGGCAGCCTGTCTTTTAATTACCTCCAGTTGATGGTGCCTCAACCACTTCCCTGGGCAGCCTGTTCCAATGCTTTGTAAGCCTTTCAGTGTAAAAATTTTTCCTGATGTCCAATCTAAACCTCCTCTGGTGCAACTTGAAGCCATTTTCTCTTGTGCTATCACCTGCGCCTTGGGAGAGGAGACCAATCACCACCTGGCTACACCCTCCTTTCAGATATTTGTAGAGAGCAGTAAGGTCTCCCCTCAGCCTCCTTTTCTCTAGGCTGAACACCTCCAGCTCCCTCAGCCTCTCCTCATAAGGCTTACTCTCCAACATATTTTACTGTGAATATTCATCAGAACAATTTGGAATAACTTACAGTAGGTGCCTAATTCTACTGGCAATTTTAATTGGGTAGATGATTCATCTTTGTTTGTTGGCTCATTGCTACATAATATTGTTTTTTCATTATTAAGCATCTGCATTGGTCCTTTGGGATTGCACATCTCTAGTTTCTGTCATTCAGAAAGGACTTGCAGAAGACCAAGCTGCATTCCTTTCTTACCTGTATATGGGGCTAATAATACTTTTCCCATCTTAACAGTTAAAATTGCACAGCTTTTGGGACATGGTCTCTTAGATTGGATTTATTCTGCCTTCTGCAAGGAAACTGGCTCTGCCTTCAGAGCCCGTTTAGCTCACTGTTATGATGAAAAACAAATTGTAGCATTGTCAGGACCCTCTCCCTTTCTGTGGGCTTTGTTAGGAGACAAGTGTCTGTGCAGCACTGAGTTAGGAATTCCTCTCATTCCAGTTAGGCTTTATTCCCAGCAAAGGCCAAAACTGAGTGTTGTTGTCCAGGCTAAAACATCTCTCTCCTTGCTCATAGGAGCTGTTGGAAAACAAAGTTTTCACAGAAAGCTCCTTAAACACTGTAAAACACTGAGAGCTAAAGAGGTGTAATGACCTGCAGTCCTCCAGAACATTTAGATGGAGGAAACTGTCTTCGGGCTTACTGGGAAGTGAAAGAGAGGCACATTGAATCAGGAACCTAATGAGAAGAAAATTCTGAGAGCAAGGGCCAGAATCTCTAGAAAAAAAGAAAAAACACTGTCAAAAATCATCTCTGAGCCTCAGATAACCTGTCAAATTCATTGTTGCTCTTTGAACACCCTTTGACAGTGTCTCAAGGAAGACCACCTGTTCAGGTCAGCTTCCATATCAAGAATGAAATATTCAGGCAACTGATTTAGAAGGAAACACTCCTGTCCTGAAGGAGAACCTGAAAGAAAAATAGCACCGTGAACCCCAGGGTATTTTTTATCTTCTTTCTTGGCCAGCAAGTTTCTGTAAAACTTTAGTTCCTATTTCATTACAGAATTGGGTCTATGGGGAATCTGGCTGTTGAAGTATAGAGCAAGGCAGGTGTACAAAGGTTTTTTTTTCTCAGGCATGTTTTAATAGCTCAGCTCCTGGTGGAGATGAGGGATGAGAGAGTGACATCCTGGGAATATTTCATTTCTGTGTCAATGTGGACAGCATTTTGGCTTCAACCATACTGCTAGGGCATGGCATCAGTGCTATTCTGACTTACACAGTCATAGACTCATAGAATCATTCAGGTTGGAAAAGACCCTTAGGATCATTGACTCCAACCATAAACCTCACACTGTGAAGTCCACCACTAAACTATGTCCCTAAGCGCCACATGTATGTGTCTTTTAAATACCTCCAGGGATGGTGACTCAATCACTTCTCTGGGCAGCCTGTTCCAATGCTTGCAACCCTTTCAGTGAGGATTTTTTTCCTGATACCCAATCTAAACCTCTCCTGTTGCAACTTGAAGCCCCGTCCTGTTGTCTTATCACCTGTTACCTGGGAGAAGACAGCGACCCCCCACCTTGCTACAACCTTCAGGTAGTTGTAGAAAGTGATAAGGTCTCACCTCAGCCTCCTTTTCTCCAGGCAAAACACCACCAGCTCCCTCAGCCACTCCTCATAAGACTTGTTCTCTCTATATACATTTTAGTACTTCTTTATATCACAGATTTTTATGTACAATAAAGATGATAACATGCTTAGATATGACATAGTCATACTACCAAAAATGCACATTAGTTATACAGATTGGATTGTATTTCAGTCCATGTAGAAAGGGCCCACATAGTATAGTGTAGCTATCAAAGATAAATAGTATAAGGAAATAAAACCTGACTTTATCGCTGTGCTTAGCTGAATCAACTTAGAATTATTCAACTGTGCATTGCAGGTCATGAAATAAAGTCAAGTTAGAGTCTACTAAACTAAGCTGACTTCGACACAGTCTAACAAGAGCTGCACAGAGAAGGGGAAAGGCTAATTTATTTTGCTTCTCAGCCCTCTGCAACAGTTGTGTAGATTGGTATTGCTAATGAAGACTGCTATATGGCATTAACGGAGAAGAAATATGAACTGAGATCAGGAAGGTCTGGGTCTGATCTTTGCTGCCACCTGCAATGGAGTAGTGTGCAATTCAGAGGTTATGAAATCCAGCAAATCTCTTACTGGCTTGTAGCAGTCACGGTGTAATTCCACTGCCAAAATTTTTTCCCATTCTTCCCATAGTCTGTCTTTCAATGCACATTGTAAAACATGCTTTCCTTCAGGATTTCATTTAAAAATAAATGCAGTAATTGAAGATTAATCTTTTCTCTGAGCCTTTGCTGATGGGAACTTAAAGCTGGACTCAGGTTCAGGTTTTCCATCCCCAACATCTGAAGCCCTCTGTTCCTGCAACAGGTGAAATACAGGAGAATGAATTAGGAAATCTGGACTTACCCCAAGCCTTTTTTAAATTTCCTGGCTTTCCTGCTGTGCAGGTCATTTAATCATCTAATGGGGACCGAACACAGGTTATCAGCCATGTCACTTAAACTAGTGCTTTAGGAATAGGTTTAGGTCCCTGCATGACAGAAAGGTGGATCCAGACATGGATTTCCCTTCCCCTTTGAAAGCAAAAGCATTTCCATTTAGGCCTGCCTCATCAGAGTGTGGATATTTTTTGCAGTATATCTTTAATGGAAAAAGCTGTACTTGGGCTTTTAATCTCGTCTGTGAGGTTTTCTCTCATCCCTTTCTCTCCTTTGAAACTGTGTTTCCTTAATTGTCAAAAAAATATTTCGTGTCCTGGCAGCCCCTCTGACCCTGAGTCCCATTGCCAGGATGCAGGAGGGGAGCTTAGCTCCTGGCAGTGCAGGTGGCAGTAGATGGCAGCAGCATTCCATGCTGGGAGCCCTCAGTGGCAAAACAAGTGATAGGATAGGAAGCAGAGGGGCTTACAGGAGGCTGGCATTTTAAATATCATCCTTTTTCTATTTTTTTTCTTTTTTTTTTTTTTTCCCTGGCACATCTCTGGTTCTGATTTTTTCCTCCAAATCGCCTACATGTTCTATAACAATTATCCAGAAAGCTTTTTTTTTTTATTTTATTTGCTGTTACACTTCCACACATGGGTGATCGATAGAAGGCTGGCTACGCACCCCTCAAAACATAAGCAAAAAGAGAATTTGGGAAGCTCAGATGATTTCACTTGGGTTTATTCTTGGTTTTCCTAACACTTCCCTCCACGCATACGTGCTTACAAACTTAGACGTTTCCATATGACTTATATGGCTCCTTGTGCCTCTCAGGCTGCTGATCTGCTTTAGAGCAGAGAAACCTGGAAGAACTGGGTTTTTTTTTTCCCTTTGAGCACTCTCTTCAGTTTTAGTTGCTGTAGCTCAATACCATGCCTCATAATGAAGTGACAAAGAGATTTTGTTTATTTATAGCATGAAGGATGATCCCATAGGACAAAAAGATGGCCTTTAGCCTGGAGAAGAGAAGACTGAGGGGAGACCTTATTAGTGCTTATAAGTATCTGAAGGGTGGGTTGAAGGAGGATGGAACCAGACTCTTCTCAGTGGTTCCCAGTGACAGGACAAGGTGCAACGGGCACAAGCTGGAACACAGGAAGTTCCATTCAAATATGAGAAGAAACTTCTTTAGGGTGAGGGTGCCAGAGCCCTGGAACAGGCTGTCAGGGAGGTTGTGGAGTCTTCTTCTCTGGAGACCTTCAAGAGCCACCTGTATGCCATCCTGAGTAACGTGCTCTAGGAAATCCTGCTTTAGCAGGGGAGTTGGACTAGATGATCTCTAGAGGTCCCTTCCAACTCTGATAATTACGTGATTACATGATTTTGTAATCTTACAAGCCAATACAGGGTTTTGAAATATTGCCGATTTGACCCCTCAAATGACCACAGTGGCAAGAGATTCAGCCACTGAACCTACCAAGCAGATGTTGTCCTCTGGATAGATTCAGGCACTGCTCCAGGGTCCAGGTCTGCTTGGTGCCCATGCAGACCCCACTGCTCTGGAGCTCACAATGCCTTTTTTTCCTCAGAAGCAATGCTGATTTATTCACACTCTTCTGTGACTTAAAACAACTGTTTCCCAAAAAACAACTTCGCAAGTCAGGCGTATGCAACAGCTACACAGACAGAGACGTTAGCTGGGAGCAGAAGTCTAGAAAGTGCCAGTGTTTTACCTACCGAACAAAACCGGAGGAGTTGTTTAACAAACAATGAAGTAGCTGCAAGGCCAGGCCCTTCACTCCTATCAGGCTCTAGGTGCTGCTTGACTCCTGGAAGGCAGGGTTAACCCTGCTTCATCAAGCTAATTCTCTTGTCATGAGCACCTGCACTCCACCTGGCTTGTAAAAGATCATAGAGTCATAGAATCATAAAATAGTTGGAGTTGGAAGGGACCTCATCTAGCCCAACCCCCAAGTCATCTAGTTCCAACCCCCCCTGCCATGGGCTCGGACACCTTCCCCTAGAGCAGGTTGCTCAAAGTCCCATCCAACCTGGCCATGAACACTTCCAGGGATGGGACACATCCACAAGAGCTCCTTGAAACAGTAGTTCCTGACCTCCCCACAGTGATTCCTGGATCAGTGACCTCTTATAATCATAGACCTTGGTGGCTCATTTTGCAAACAAAAATGACCTCTCCCTGAAAAATTACTTTTCTGGGGTATGATCAAGCCTGTTTTTTAGAGGTTGCAGGCGTAGAAAGAGGGCTGCATACATTACTGACACTCTCTCGTTAAGCTTTAGAAACGCGTGTTTCAGAGAGAAGCAGTGAGACTGAAAACTGGCCTGATATGCAAAAATGCAGTCTGTGAGTTTTTAAGGATATGGAGAGGGAGCTTGGTATTTCACACAGAAATCATAAACTGCATGAATGGATTTCCTATTCTAGTCATAGAAAGTCTGTGTGTCGATGTAATTTCATTCCCTGTGGCTCCACCTGCCTTATCACTACCCTTCAAGTGCTTTATTCTCCCCTTGTTTTAACCAGTTCTCCACAGGCTGTGTTAAGCCTAAAGCAGGCAGCAGGGGCAGACACAGACGTCACTAGAAGAGCTGTTCAGATGGATTTCAAGTGATAATGTCTTATGTTATTATAACCAGTATGTTCCTTCACCTTCCTTTTGGTCAGAAAGAACACTATTTTTGGCACTGGAGGATAGTTACGTGCCACCCGTGGGAAGCATATTTGGATGCTGAGCGTGATGTAGAGGAGTTAGAGTGAGCTACGTATGTTTTGCCATTTTTGTGGCTGACATCATATGCAAGATCAGAAGTGTTTCCAACAATAAGACAATAAGAGGGATTGTAACAAACTGGTAGGTCAAAATAGGGGTTGATGTCTTGAGTTTTACTTGAGTTATGTAGGAAGGCAAAGCTAGATCAAACCCTGTATTTTTAAACTAGTCACAGTGCGTAGTCTAAATACATGTAATGTACAATGGCATTAACTCTTTGGTAAGATTTCTGCCGCCTTGGATGTCTGACATCATGGATTACTTCCAAAAAGTAGCAGTAGCCTTTCCCAATTTGATTTGACTGGGATCCAGAAGTGAGGAAAAAGTGTCCATGCTTTGAATTTTTGGATTTGGGATAATTTCTCTTGTCTTGGGAAGAAATATATACCCGATGCATGGGTTAGTGATAGACAGAAAGGAGAAGAGTAGCTCTGTACTGCCGCTGACGGTTCCAAAGGTTGGCAGAAACTTGGAATTGATCAGTCTCTGAACATTAACACTGGTTTTGTACTTAGTAGAAACTATTGTCCTCAACTGCTGCCGTTAATGAAGGGTATACAACCCGTCACTCACAAGCTTACGGTGACAAATGAAGGCACACAGCCTAGTGGAAGTTTCTGACTCTTCACAGCAACTCAGCAGTTGGAGATGTGGATCTATAGTCTGCTACCAAGTGGTAAAGCACGCAGGTTGCAGTTAAAAGTTTCCAGATTATTAGAAACAACTTTGAAGGGGATTTGAAAGTAATATTAAAAATTAAAAGGAATCTAAAGTGTTCCTTAAGGCAGAGTAACCAGCAAATCCCACTGCATTACCCTAAGCACAGTGGCTGAACTTCATAATTAGCCACACATCTTCATTATCTGGACTATATCTTACAGGTGAAAATGCCAATTAATATCCACTTTGAATAAGAAGCTTGTGAAAAGTAAAAGTGGTATCTGTGAAAGCTGTACTGACCAGCCTCAGTGTGAAGAGTGGAATTAGCCCTCCAGCAGTGGATATTCCCATCCTAAGACATTACTGTGTGTAAGTCATCCACAAAACTCTTCATTTACATAATTAAAAATATGGCAGCACTTAGTATGGAGTTTTAATATGGCTTAGCAATTTAAGGGGGGGAAAAAGTTAAGAAATGTTTTAAAATACACACAAAGCCTGGAAGTTTCCTTGGAGTGTCTGAGTTTGGTTTACAGGTGCATAATACAAAATTGACAATATTGCTGTGTCCCTGGAGGGATCTCTAGAAAATGATAAACACAGATATAAAAGAGAATTATGTGGAGATAAGTGAATTTGGAAAGAACACGGAAGATGGAGAGTCTCCCTGTGTGGCTAGGAAATCTTTGAGATCTGTACAGGAGACACTGAGCTACATTCACTGCAGAGATATAGAAAATAGTCTGCTTGTCTTAGAACCATAGCATTACAGAATCATAGAATGGTTAGACTTGAAAGGAACATTGAAGACCATTGAGTTCCAACTCCCCTGCCATAGGCAGGGACACCTCCCACTAGACCAGGTTGCACAAAGCCCCATCCAGCCTGATCTTGAACACCTCCAGGGATGGGGCAGCCACAACTTCTCTGGGCAACCTGTTCCAGTGCCTCACCACCCTCACAGGAAAGAATTTCTTTCTAGTATCTAATCTAAATCTCCCTTCTTTCAGTTTAAAAGCATTATCCCATGTCCTATCACTCCACTCCATGATAAAGAGTCCCTCTCCATCTCTCCTGTAGTCCCCCTTCAGGTACTGGAAGGCCGATATAAGGTCTCCCTGGAGGCTTAGGTAACCTCTTTACTCTGAGTAGGGATCACTGTTGGTGGCTGGAGAATCCACCTTTGTAGTGTAAACAATACTGGTTCTCATTTTCAGGCATGGAAAATAGGGCTCAGACCTAGAGTCAGCACAACTATTCTATGGTGTATTTTAGAGCTGAATTTTGGATATTCTTTGTCAAGGAACAGAGAACCACTTAGGATGACAAGAAATGAGAAGAATATAGATAAGTGCGCACTTGAAGTGTATTCAAGCAAACAAGTGAAACATATCTGCAAATAAAGAGTGAAGAAAGCATCAATCAGGAAAACAAGCTGGTAACTGTAGGAAAAAAGGAGAATTGAAGAATTCAAGCTGAGTTAGGTCTTGCACAGGGCAGTAACGGGGTCTTAAAAACATTTAGAGAAAATGAGAAGATAGAAAACTAGAATCATTCTTCAGTGAGGATGATATTGAGATAGTAATTTAGATATACTTCAAAACAAACAGAATTCTTTGCTACAGTTGTTTGATAATTATAGTGATGGTGATGTTGATATTATGGGCACAGAAAAAAAGATTAGTAAGGGTGCAGGGATGAAAGTGGAAAATACTACAGTAGGTTAAAAACAAAACTCAAGAGAATAAAATGCTGTAGTTGAGAGATTGTAGTAATATGTGCTGAAGACTTGTAGCCTGCATTTCAAGTCAAATACCAGGAAAGATAAAAAATAATGCAATTAAAAAGGGGGAAAATGCTAAGAAATAGATACAGCCTGTTAGTAAAAATATTAACTGAAAGCATAATTAAATACCAGTAGAGAAGTGGGAAATGGGACTAAAAAAATCCCATGTTGTTCTAACCTAGGTATTTTTGATTTGTAAGAGGTTTTTGGGTTTTCCTTTTTTTGTTTTATGTTGGCAACAGAATTTGAACTGAAAAAGAACCAACACATTGGATGCACGTAATTAGCAAGTTTCCTCAAAGATTAGTCTTGTAGCTAATCCTGTTTGTTATCTAATTAGTAGCTATGAAAAAAGTGTAAGGAGTTTGCTGATGAAAAAAACATCTGTAGGAATATATTAGGGTAACATTTGTAACTGGAATGTCCTCAAGATAAGTACATGACCAGAAACAAGAAGAAACATGTTGAAGTAAACTCATGGTCAAATGTCCGGATCAGCAAAGCTAGCAAAGATATTTCTCAGTGTGTATTTCCAATAGAAGGAGGAAAATATTAGTGCCATTACGGAAGTTATGGGTGAGAATTTTTATGTGGAGGCCTCTGTAAGTTTCTGACTCCCTCCCCAAATTGAAACAAGATTAAATTAAACTGGAGCAAGGATTGATCAGTCTGTTATGGTTGAGCCAAGCAAAATGAAAAACGTGGTGGGTAACACTTCAGCAGATGCTGAAGGAGCCATTTAAGTTGTTGCAGGAGATACCCAGTGGCTGAGGTTCCTTGGAGAAAAATATCTATTTCTCTGTTGTTAGGACAGTTAAAAGCAGTATCAATTCCCTCTGCTTCATGCTGGGAATAATTTACAAATAGTGTAATTGGAGAAAATGCCCTGTCATGGGTTATTGAATAGCAGAACATTCTAGCATGTAACATGTTCTGCAGAAACAGATGGTTCAAGGGACTGAGGAGCTGGTACCACAGTTATGGTACCACTGGCTGGATGTAGACAACAATGTGTCTCTGTGCAAGATGGACTTCAACAGCCTGGAGAGTGACTGGTTATGAACTATATTTGCTTAGTAGTAGAAACACAGGAATAAGTCTGGAGGACTCCAGGCAGCTACATTGCTGTTCTGGTGATCTCCATTAAGGATGCTGCATGACGTAAAACCCCATTGGGTTTTAATTCTTTTTATTCTCTGTTATACTGAGAGTCAAAAGACTGAAATTCAAAGAGGGCACATAAGCTTCCTTTCCTGCAAGGTACTCGCAGTGTTTAAGTGAGTCCACTGTTTGATACCTTAGAAGTAGCAGATGGAGTAATGGTAGAAAAACATGCATGGGAATAAGGCAAAGATATAAAATCGCATCCAGCGTGGTTCCATGTCAACATGTGATGCACGTTCAAACAGTTTGCAGACCTTGGAAGCTGAGAGCGGGGCGAGGAGGATGAGAAGAAAATGCTATGACATTTAAGCCAGAAAAACAAAGTTGAATTTTTGAATCAAAAAGTTGAATTAAAAGGAGATCTTCTTCTCCTGAAGGCAATTATATTTTATGAAGTATTCATTCCTTCCAGTGCCTCACTTCCTTGAGATTATCTTAATTGGATACAGGGGTAATATAGCAGCAAAGTAAATTTTGGAGCAGCCAGAAGCAAAGCTGGCAAGTAGCTCTTCTGAGACTGCACCTGGTGCATGGTACTCAGTCAGGTTATACCTAAAAGACTTTAAAAAACAGGAATATTCCTATTTCATGCCTTCTGATACCTAACTTTCTATCCAGAAAGGATCCCAACTAGATCAGGAAGCTTTCAAGTATGCAAAGGGTGTAGCACCTAACATGGGTAGCAACTATCTAAATTGAGAAAGCAGAAAAAGGGATGTGATGGGGTGGGTAGATGTGAACCAAATAATTCCTTAAGGCCACACGACATAACCCAGTGTCAGAGCCAAGAGCAGAAACCCAAATTTTCCAACTTCTCCGTAATCTGTAGAACACAAAAGGTGCTTCCAGGCTGTGGCATTTGTCATGCTAGTTGCCTACAAGCCACTTCAGAGTCACACTTAGCACATTGCAGGGCTGGAAATGACCACTGGTGCTGCCTGACATGGGTAGCCTCTAGCTACCCCGGAGTAGTGTCCCTGGTGTCTTCTTATTCCAGCCTTCCTTCCCTGCAGCTCATTCTCTAGTAACATGCGGAAAGGGAGAGCTTGTGGCTGGACAAGAAAGGTTGCTGAAAGCTAAACATTAAGGCCTCTGCCACTTAGCCCTATCTATTCCAGTACACTTAATATTTCCTATTAGCTGCTGAACAAATGTAATGATTCAGACATTAATGAAATCTGTATAAAGTGTGCATGGCTTAAGTGGGGGTAGCCTAATATGCACAGCATAAAGAGGCGCTCAGCAAGAGATGGAGAGGGATCACCCGGGCAATGTGTGTGTTTGACAGCAGGGCATCAGGCAAACAGAAACACCAGGATGCATGTCTAAAAGCAGACCGTACTTTAGCCTGCCTGTAATGTTAAGCACTTCTTTGGTCATTCACAGAATCATAGAATGGTTAGAGTTGGAAGAAACCTTAAAGATCATTGAGTTCCAACCCCCTTGCTGTGTGCAGGGACACCTCCCACCAGACCAGGTTGCTCAAAGCCCCATCCAGCCTGGCCTTGAACTCCACAACTTGTCTGGGCAACCTGTTCCAGCGCCTCACCACCCTCACAGCAAAGAATTTCTTCCGAATATCCAATCTAAATCTCCCCTCTTCCAATTTAAAACTGTTAGCCCTTGTCCTGTCCCTAGACTTCCTGACAAAGAGTCCCTCTCCAGCTCTCCCATAGGCTCCCTTCCAGTACTGGAAGGCTGCTCTAGGGTCTCCCCAGAGCCTTCCATTGTGGAAGGATATTGCACAACAGCTGAATCTTGGAGTAAAGTTAGAAAGACTTCAAGAAAATAGAATATTCCCTTTGTTCTCTCTACTCCTTTAGAGCAACCTGTGTAACTGGGCACAATTTTTCCTTCCAAAAAATTCGTTCATCCCTGTAATCACTTCATGGCTAGAAATCTGCTGGTAAGGGTGTTATGAGTAAAGGAGACTCAGCCCTTGAGATCAAAGGGTTTAGTTACTGCTAAGCAAGGAGTAAGACTGTGGATTTTGGGTTTTACAGTAATGATTATTGTAGATTATGACATTGGTTCAGCTAAGTATTCCTGTCTGTACTTACCTGAAGCGTATCACTTATACACTGTTCTCCAAGTTCAGTGAGTTATCCTAGCTGTCCTGTAGTCTTTTGCTGTGCACGTGACAAAAGACCTTTCTAATCAGGAGACTTTGACTGATTTACTACAAAGCTCAGACAAGACAGAAATCTGCCCAGGTCTTAGGAGATAGATTCTAGCGTGCTCAGCTTGAAAATGCATAATCATGTGCCCTTTGTAATGGAGTTACATGTCTACTTGTGCCTGTGCGAAACAAGAGAATTGTTTTCCCCAACTTCATGACTGGAAATGCGGTGCCTGCACTTAAGACGCAGTGTTGGTGGCTGTGTTACGGCTATCACCAGCATGTCTGGGCCAGAATAAAAGTAAATCCACAATAAAATGGCAAATCCACTGTAGGAACATCATATTTTTTCTCTCCCTTTAACTTTACTGTGCTGACTATGGTGTGTCATTAAATCATGAGCATGGCAAGGGATCTGGAGAGCAAGTCTTATGAGGAGCAGCTGAGGAACCTGGGTTTGTTTAGTCTGGAGGAAAGGAGGTTCACGGGAGATCTCACTCTCTTCAACTACCTGAAAGGAAGTTGTACAGAGGTGGGGGTTGATCTCTTCTCCCAAGTCACAGGTGACAGGACAAGAGGAAACGGCTTCAAGTTGCACCAGGGAAGGTTTAGATGATATTAGGGAAAAAATTTACACTGAAAAGGTTATTAAGTGTTGGAACAGGCTGCTCAGGGAAGTGGTTGAGTCACCAACCCTGGAGGTATTTAAAAGATGGGTAGACGTAGTGCTTAGCAATATGGTTTAGTGATCTTTTTTTATCGGAGTTAGTTGATGGTTGGACTAGATGATCTGAAAGGTCCCTTCCAATCAAGGCTATTCTATGATTCTATGATTAAGTAGCTATAACGGAAACATGTTTTACTGCAAAATGCTCTCACTACTGTCAACTGTTGGAGCTGCTGGATGATCTGGGTGAAATCAGGAAGACCTGCCTAGTATGAGACCTGGGTTCAAGGTCCTGCTCTGTTGTGTCTTTCCTAGTGCATTAGGGAGGGACTGGAGGTTTTGTAAAGAGAGATAAAGTATCTGAATTTTGCTACCTTTTGAATTCTTGGCTGCCTGTGCTGCCTTCATGTTGAGCTGCCTCCTCCTGCTTAATAGTAGTTCATAAGGTACTGGACCACCACAGAAAACACCAGAATAAGTTACTTCACTGAAATAACTTGCACTTGGCTGAGGATTTCTCCCTAGCTGAACAGGGAGGGCTTAGGAGACTAGTTAACCTTCATTGTTTTCATTTCAGAATCAATGAGAAATGGGGAATTTATAGAACTGACACAATCTACTAAAAACTACCAGCTTTTTCAGCTTAGTTTCCTGGGAGAAGTAACTTCTTCCAGGAGTCATTCCTCCCTTAGTCCCCATGCTCTGCAATCCCATCTTGGTGCTTCCTTTGAGGCTTCCTTTACAGTGGCTTTGAGATTTTGTAGCTGCCTGAATAGAATACACCAGTAGCCAACACTGACGCAGTGGTTTAACATATCATGAAAATTACCAAATATCTCCTCTGCATGTGTGTGCTAAAGGTAAACTTTATTGCTTCATCTCACGAGCAAGCAAGTCATAAAGTTATATAGAGTTATAAAGAGGTTAATGCTGTGGCTGGGCTGGGAATCGAACCTTCATCCACTGAGCTGCAGATCCAGAGAATTAATTAAAAATTGATTCGGGTCCTAACAATACTATCTATGTTAACAGGAAGAAAAAAAGCCTCAGCAACAAAGCTGCACCCGAAATAGAGTACGGCCTTGCCCAGCAGTGCAGGTTGTTAAATTCTTTTCTCACCTCTGTGAAAATGCTGTAGTCGGGCACAGTGTGGTGTCTGGATGCCTGTTGTTTGCCATTTTGTGGTTACAAAAACAGATGACTTGTGTCAGATCAATAATCTTACATCCTTGAAGTATTTATCTCATCTAATCTCCATGTAATGGATTATACACTGTACTTGCACTAGGGGTTTGAATTTCATTATTCTTATTAAGATGTTATTTTCAGAGCTGCTTCATTCATTTTCATTTTGCAAAGGCCTGTGCTGAAACTTTGGTGGCTTTGCTAACCAATTACAATAATGTCTTTCAATTATTCTACAAATAGAAGACTCTAGCAGCTAATATTTAGAGTGTAAAATGTTCATCTTTTATTTGGCCTGACACTTGAGATGTGCAAGCATCCTCTGATACTATTGTTATGCTAAAACATTCATGGAGTGGGATCAAATCGCACATGCTTTAGACACATAGAAAGAGACATGTTACCTGCCCCAAGGAGCTTGTACTTTAGAATAAGGCAAGACTAAGGCAAGACAAATATAAGACAAGACACTTGACAACAGATCAGTTCAAGAAGAGTCTGGAGGAGGAGAGAGGGAAGCAGGTCAGGAGATGAGCTCCAGAAGGATGTTTTAAATGTATGGCAGCAGGTGAGAGGCACAGCACTCTCAGCAGGAAGGGAAATCAGGTGCTAGAATTAGGACCTTTGACTGGAGAGCTGCACCTCTCAAGAAGCTTGTTGCAAAACCCTTCAGGTACTGCTGTCAGGGTAGTTTTCATGGGGAGTGAGAAGTAGTTATGTTTGTCTAAAGACATGCAGGATGTAGTGAAAACCCGTCTCTCCTCAGCCTTGCCAAGGCTTTGCACCAGAGCTTCTTATGCCATATTTCATTCCGATCAATTTTTCTTCCTGTTAACATCTGTGTTGGTTATGTGTCCCAGGAACAGTGCCAGCAGGACCCAAGAGGAGTCAATACTGAGCTGATTTTTCCTTGCAGCTCATGACTTGTGTTCCCATAGACCCAGAAAGCAGAAATACCTGCAGTTAGCCCCCTTTTTTCTGGATGCAGAGAGTCAGGAGACAAGAACCATGGGCTCAGATTCATTAGCTCTTTTGTGGCAGTAGCATTACTACTTTGGAGAATGAAATGGAGAGACAGACGGGAGTCAGCCTGAGATCCATGACCTTTGTGAGTCCTTGGGATGAATCTGTCTCCTCTTGATGCGGGTTTTGAATGAAGAGCTCACCCAAGTGAACCATCCAACCACGTCTTGGTTTCAGGAGTGCCGTAGGTGTGACTGACACTTAAAAGGAACAAAATGAGAACTGTATCCTCAGGAGCTTGCGAGCCATTGTTTCACTGAAGCTTTCTGCTAAGAAGTGACGTCTCTCTAAGGAAAACTAACTGTATTACTTTCCATTAATTTGACATGAGAGTATGACCTTTGTCTCAATTAAGTAGGATCTGGGGAAAGAGATGCTGCAGAAGGCTCAGCAATGATTGCACGGTCACAGCACTCTGCCCTTCTTCCACCTACTGTCTTAAGGTCTGAAATCCTCACATGCCATGGAAAGAAATGCAATGTTTGGACTTAAAGATTTCAGAGAACTTTATTAACATTAGTAGTTTATGCTAAATGTCTTCTATCACTGAGGCTTGCAATGAAGCTTAGATTAAAGCTTATGGTGACAGGGCAAATGGGACAATATATCTTTGTGTTGGCCCTATCAACTCCCTTTGTGCTGGTGGTGTAATAAGACAACCCTGTGCTTTGGTCGCTGTGGAGACTGTGACTTTGAGTGGGCTTTATCTTTTGAATGGACTTTCTCTTTGTGGCTGGGGTTGGATGGCTCTTTAATTTGGGCTGAGACTGCCCTCAGAAGTGGTATGGCTCAAGCTCATGAATTTTAAACTGATTGGTCAAAGCAAGGGGAAAAGCCTAATTGGATTTATTAGCCACAGATCTGTGAAAGACAAGCTGCCCTTCCCTGCATTAATCATCTGCTGTCAGATTACCTGCAGTGATTATTTTGCTAACCAAAAGCAGGGAAAGCAGAGGAAGGATTGAGAACTTTTCCGTGGTGACCCTGCAGGGAGCGTGCTGTACAGATGGACAAACCGCAGGTGCTAGTGACAAATGCACGCACCAAATAGTTCCTTGGTACGTCCTGATTATCAGACCAAGGGAAATGGCTGATGTCTTCAGGTGCCAGAGGGGCATGTTGGCTTTAATGCCCCAGAGGGACATGTTGGGGTGAAATTATGAAACCTGCCATGAGAGTGAGAAAGGAAGTCAGGTAATGACTACGAGTTAGGAGATCTGGTTTCAGGTCTCTGTTTAGCGGCTTCATTTAATACTATATGCTTTAGCACCTGGTCTACCTGTGAAGAGCAGATAACGTTTCTAGTTATAGTAGTTATATCAGATATTGAGGGGCCCTCAAGTGCTATGTTTGCTAAAGGTTCACAAAACAAGGTCTGTTGCCCCCAGGACAGCCATTTCAAGTACTTCAGAAGCTATAGGATGTTTGCATTTCCTAGTTATGAAATGTTTTCAGAAAACTCTTGTGACACACATCTTATTTATGATTGTGGGACAGATTCCCTGGCCCAGTAGATATTTGGTTTCATGCCTTGCACATCGCCAAGAAAACCTGGAACAAAACCTATGGTTTCCCTATGCAGAACTAAACCTGGAAACTGTTCTTAATGTTATTTTAGCTCTGGAATATGACTCTTTGTGAGAAACTCTTTGTTTAGTAAAAAAACCAACCTGCAGTGGTGCTTCGTTAAAAGCTGTGGAAGAATTAAAAATCTTACATCATGATATTTAATTCACATAATTGCGCAGACGGATGAACCCTTAACACAGTATGCAGAATGAATTCTTTGTAACGG
This sequence comes from Thinocorus orbignyianus, assembly GCA_013400375.1. Classification (NCBI taxonomy): domain Eukaryota; kingdom Metazoa; phylum Chordata; class Aves; order Ciconiiformes; family Thinocoridae; genus Thinocorus; species Thinocorus orbignyianus. Next base: position 776,529 of record VXBW01008054.1, on the reverse strand, counting down.
ATTATAAACTACTTCTTTGAAAAGCATTTATTTGAAAGAAAAACATAGATGTGCTAAAGAAGCAAATTTATGACTTGTTTAATGAAACTTAACTTCTGTGATAGAATAAGCTGAAAACACATATTTGTCCTTTTTCAGTTGGTTCCTGTCTGTGTAGGTATTAGGTACATCAATAAGAAAGTCGTACACCAGGTAGCCAAGTAGTAAAGATGTAGAATTTAAACTGTACTAGATGTGAATCTGCATGGATGTGATTCCCATGCCTAGCAGTACCCATTTGAGTTCAAGTTTTCAGAATCCACCCCAAGTTGAAGCCTTACAACAACTGAAAAGGGAAGAGTTCAAGCACATTGCTTTCAGACTCCAACTGAGTGTAACACTGAGTGAGTGTAATTTCAGTGTTAACCTTGCTGTGATCAGAAAGCTGGGCTGAGGACCTCCTGAGGTCCCCTTCCAACCAGAGGGATTCTGTGAAATATGGAAGAAGCTCTCTTCAGGCAAAGACCTGCATGCACAAACACGCAGAGATTCAAGTCAAAGATGTGTCTTACAGCATAGTCTCATGACCCTGAAGTTTCAAAATTGTATAAAACATAAAAAAACAGATAAGAAAAAAATCTCTAATATTCTGTGATTCATGAGAAGGACATAAAAGATTCTCTGAATGTGAGTTTGGAGCACGCGGAAAATCATGAGATAATAACTTCTTCTGTCTAATAATATTAATTTTCAGGGCGTGGTTAATTATTCCTGCTTCTGCCACAAGTATATTGAGGTTGCAACGATAGAAAAAGGTTTTTTTTGTCTACCAGAGATTCTGGCAGCCTGTGATTTTGTGAGTCTCTCTTCTCTTTTTAAAAAAATTACATTTCTCGTCCTTGGCTGGAAGAAAAAGGCCTAAATTATTCTTCTGCGTTTCAGAGTAACACAGAAATACCCTTTAAGTACAGAACCATTTTGAGAAATGTATTTGCTATGACAAAGAAGAAAAAAAGCTGTGAGTTTCATAGTAAAATGTACTTGCAGAGGTGATGGGGGATGGTGGTCATCTCCACCATCAGTTCATAGAATATTTCTGGGACTTTTTACATTTTCAGACTGTACTGTGACTTGATTTAAAGTAACCTTCCTGCTGCAAGATAGGAAAAATCCTCCTTTACATTCACCTATTTTCTTCTGTCTGAAGTTCCCCTAGATTGGCTGCTGCAAAACTGCAGTAGTGGTTATAATAGGTTTTGCGGTTACACTTAGATGTGTTAAGGTGGAAGAATTGTATATACCTACCTTCACTAATCAGTGCTTATGTCTTGCTTTAAGCCTTTTCTCTCTAACAGTGGAATACTGGCATCCCTAAGTAATTCATGAGGCAAGGTAAGAGCGCCCTCAGCAATACTACCGTTAAAACTTTGTAATGCTTTTCTCCAGAAAAGTACGCACCCGGGAAGTATTGGTGTCATATATTGTGTTTCTCATATACAACTCCATACTAACATTTTATTTACTCGTTAATCAAAAAACACAGAGATTTTTCTGGAATGCCAGGGACCACCTGTGACTAAGACCAGAGTAGAAAGAAAAATGTCTAAAAACCTGCAGGAGAGTCTGCGATGGAGGTTGCATCTGTAGCCTGTGGTAGTACTACATTTCATTTGCTTGTTACCTCAGTTAGCTCTGAATATTATCGAATTCAATACATATTTAAGAAAAGCTCTAACCATATCGTACATCTTACAGTTTACAAATCTATTTTAGTTATGTAATGAAAGTGTAATAATAACAGTCCTGGTAAAACCAGACCACCCCCCCTCAGGGTGCTGGAAAGAGCAGCTGGAAAGAACTGAGGCCTCACAAAGGGAGAATTATGAAGTTTTGTGGACAAATGTATAAAAGAGCTGAAGTGAATACATTTTAGATGTGCTTGATTTCAGGCTTTCATTCTCAAGATACTTCACAACTTGATAAGAAGTAGATATTTTTGCATGCGTCTGCTAAGTTTTTCAGGATTTCCAGTTTCTAAGCATATATTTCAGGGCTGAGGATAAGATTCCCAGGACTCCCAGCTTAGCGGCTACTGCTAAATAAAAGGTTATATACACCATGATATTTGCTGTGATATTTGTGGAGACGTACCCTGATAAGAATTGGAAAAAAAAAGAGGAAATGATCAGGGCCATTGAACCTTATTCGTAATGGGAGTAAAGCCTGTGCAAACCCGACTGTACAGCTTGTGCTTTGTGCAAAAGATACTCTCAGGATGGGCAAAGGAAAAAGAAAATTCTAGGTAAAATACTAACTTTGGGCAGATATACAACAGGATGTGTGAAATACCAGCAAGTCTAGCAGCTTCAGATTGACAGGATTCATCTTATATGAAAGTAGATATTGTTGGTGAGGGCCTCTGGAGGCAAACTCTTTTCTAGTGAAGATAAAAGAATAGGAGCTTCTCTGAGAAGGTGAGAAAAGCTAAGGGGTGTTTGCTAACAACGCCCTCCTCCCCAAACCCACAATAGGAAAGGCTTTGCAGATGACGTCTTAGCATAACATGTCCTGGGGGAAGCTGGGGAGAGAATGCTCTGAAAATCCCTCTGAAAGCCGATGCCTCCCTGGTTGCTAATGATGCTAGAGACTTTGCTGAAGAGGATAGGGTAAGAGAGAATTTTTTCCCCCAGGGAAGATGTGGTTCCTCATGGCAACAGTGTGGTCTGGGGCAGGAGACGGGATCTATTTGGAAGGATTTGGCTTTGTTGATATGAGGCATGTACTGAGCCAACTGCTTTCTTGAAGCCCTAGAGATAATGATACAGCAATTTGTTAGCGAAATTAATGATTGCCGGGTTATTTTCTACAGTGATATTTTCTGCTGGATAGTTTGTCTGACCTTTTCATTGAAAATAAATGAAGGGATTTTCTGACATGGATTTCTTCAACTGGATCCATAAATTGTTTTAAAAGAACAAAGGAATTCAACTCAATCTTAAATTGCATCCTTTTATAGTTGAGGTTGCATAGATTAAATCTTGTCCCCTCTAGCATTTTCATCCACAAGTAGAGGTAGCACATAGCACAACCAAATAACATTTTTAGTGGCCTGTGCTTTTTATGCTGCCATGTCTATTTCTGCTGGGGTCCCCATGGATGCAGAAATAGCAGCAGAAGCAAAAAAGCTGCAGGAGACAGTGGAGCAGTCAGACAAAAAAGAGAGCAATCAGCACTATAGCTGCATTTAGAAAATATTCTCAGATCAAACACCATGATGGTTCTTCAAAAAGGGGAATCTTTTTGTAACCCAAGACTTTGTTTCAGTTAGATACCTTAATTCTAGAGGTCTGCATGTGAAAAAAGATCGTTTGGAGTAAAATGAGATCAAAAGTCCTGCCAGACACATAAAGCAGTGTAGCTGTAAACTACATGTGCAGAGTCCAGTGCCGTCTGTTTGAACACAGCACATGCAAGCACTGAGAACTGCTTCTGTCATGCCCTGTCTGTAGATTGTTTGGGTTACACACAGGAGTTTAAGTTCCTGATAACCAGATTTAAAGTTTTGTTGTTTTTCTTCTGGAGCAAGGTCAAACCTGTGAAGGGAAGCGTCATGAGCACTGATAGCTGACGGGGATGGATTCTTTGAAGGAGTTCAGTACAAAAGGATATTCTTGGTAACTTGATTGTGTGCAGAAGACAGACAACACATTTTGGCCTTTATGAGGACCTTTATGGACCTGCAGCTCTGTAGATGTACACCTTCATAGGTCCATGCTGTCAAATTTCACCTGTCTGCATTGCTGGAAAGCTGCTGAAGGATTTCACCTGTCAGAAGATCGAGCATGCAGAGAAGTACAGCTTGTAAGTACCCTATTTAGAAACTGAATTCCACCCATGAACCTTTGCTGAGGTATCACTGCTGACACTTCAGAGGTGAATGGGTTGTTACTGTGTATGAAAGACTGAAAGGGAAAAAATAATCAGTTAGTCCTTTACCCAGTCTGAGGTACTGTGGAGCTGGTGTCAGTGTTATTGGAAAGACTCTGAGGCGCTATAGAGACATCTCTGTAAAGATGCTATAGAGAATCTGAGAGCAATGATTTGGGGAGCAAAAGGCGAATTTCTTGAATGTGCTGAAATAAGACTTTTGACTTACATAAAGAACTGGCCTTTTAGTATGTAAGTGCTCTGTAAAAAGAAGGGACTGGAAGTTTATATTTTAAAGACAACATCATAATCCTTTTCAGTGCATGACCCAGGCATCTGTCTTCACAGCTATTTACAGCTTTATGTTCTTAGTGCATCATAGTGCTTCCTCCTCAGAGCAGGAATAGCAGACAGGTATTCATCTCCATCTATTCCATGGCTACTGTGTATTGCAGACAAAAAACCCCATTAAACTATGCTATGGGTTTCAGGGTGAGGAATTGAAATAAAGTCCTTCTTTTTAGATGGTTATGCTGTAAATAGACAGGAAATCTACAGAACTTTAGTTTATTTTTTTCATGATTGTGTCTCCTCTCACCCTAAAACAGAGTGAGAACTTTAAAGGGATGTGAGATAATGCTTTTCTGTATTACAAGATACACAAAAAGGCCAATTATCTCAAAAGATGAGAATGTGCCAGTGGAACCCACTGGGAGCACAAGCAGAACAGCATGGCATGAATTGGGGTGAGAGAATGGGGATTTCTCTGTAAAAGACTGGGCTGTCACAGCCCTTCGTGCCCAGTTAGGTACTGTCTGCAAAGAAGAGTAATTGCATCCTTTTGTGCTACAGAGGTAAAGCTGGTGATGACATTTANTTTTTTTGCTACTCCACCCCTTTATGTAAGCAAAAGCAGGGAATATTATATTGGGCATCCCAAACCTTTATATGACGCATTCTCTTCACTCAGTTATTTTGGGAATTCGACAGCATTAACATGTGCCACATCCCTCCCCACTTGCAAGGTCAGAATGGCAGATGAATTTAATCAAACAGTTTAATCAGTGAGCCCCACTAAATGCCATATTACTAAACTGTTCTAAAATTCTTTTTGTAGTAAATGTGGCCAAAGAATTAGTCTTTCCTTTTTATAGGACTGCCATTGATCCCAGTAAATGCATTTAGTGTTCTCCCTCTCAGTAATTACTAGGGTTCATTCTACAATTGTAGATGTGATGAAATGGTTTGCTTGCCTTTGAAGCATGCCAAAGACAATTACACATTAGTAATAAAAACATTTTCATAACCCATTTCACCCCTGCTTACAATCACTTTGCATTTTTTTATAGAAATAGAAGATCATTGCCAATACCTTGACAGGTGACTCCACATTCATGAATCATAAGGGAGAATTGAACCATCCATTGGGTGATTTTTAAGGGAACTCATAAATGAGGTCCCAGAAAATCAACACATCATGCCGTGTGTGTCAGCAGGACTGAAAAAGTATGGGTAAATGTCAGGTAGAAAGGAGTGTATACAAAGCAAAGGGCTTACTCTGAATCAGGGAAAGTCAATTTTGGCACTTTTGAACGATTCAGTCTCAGATTATGGTGCAGCTCTTAAGGGAAACAGCCTTTAAAAAAGCAAGAGCCACTGCAGGTGCCAATCGTTAGGAAGAGCACTGCCAGGCAACAGAAACAAAAACACTTCCAGAAAAATCCTTAGCTCAGCAGTATTCACAATTAGAGCCTTAAGACTCAAAGGATAAATCCCATTCTGATGCCTTTCGGAAATAGGTATACAATGGAAATACCCCTTTTCCTGAAATTTTACCTGGACCACCAACTTCGGTAAAAGTTATTCTATGAAAAAATTACTAAGTAATGCCACATGAACTTAATTTGTTAGGTCTGAGAACGGAATAGACTGTTATAATAGTTGGCAACCTCTGTATGAAAGCCCTGCTTTATAAATATCCTTTCATTAATGTTGTAGAGAGTTTGTCTTTTGTTTTGATTAGCCAGCTGTTCTCCAGCTATGAAATAAATATGAGTTATTGTAGACTATTTGATGTGCTCTACTTTTGGAAGTGATGAAACTCGGAAACTGAGTAGTAAATGGGTAGTCCAGAAGATAGTCCCAGATTAAAAACAAGAAAGGGAGATAGAAAGCAATTTTTAACATTAATTTAAACACAAATTACATCTTTCTTTTAAAAACCTCCCAGGATAACATGCAAGTTGCACCTGCAAGGAAACTGATGTACGCTGGTAGCCTTTAATTCTCTCTAAAAAATTTTGAAGATGCTCCCCAAAAGCATAGTAGTTAATTGCTGATGGATTTACGTGTTCTTATACCAGAAGATTTAGATTAAGAGTAGACCTCTTCTGTCAAATTGGCTAGTGGTTTGTGTATTAACAAGGACTACTGCTGGGTGTAAAACGAAGATGTAGGAACAGACTCTTTTAAAACCTGAGTCTCCTGAAGGGGAACACATCCAGCTGTGTGAAGAGAAATAAACCCCATCTAAAGCAACTCATCCAGTCTTTTCTCCACAACAGAGAAAGCTACATGCACTTTGCTCTCACATGGCTGAACAACCACCACTTCAGAAATATCCTGTAGCATCTTAATAGGAAACATTCTTCATATGCGACTCAAAATTTACCTCTTAAAAAGGGGTAAAAACCCCATTGAGAGTTGGAGGAACAGAAAGCTGTCTCTTAAAAGAAGCAATGGTAGCGTAATAGTTGGGGAAGGGGTGTAAAGCAGACTGTTACTAAATTTTACTGCATTTTCTGCTTATCAGTTTTAATCCAAGACAGAAAAATGAGTGCACAATCCAAGACAGATCTGGTGTTCACTCAGAAGAAAGGGAATGAAAGGCTTTTCTTGGAAAGGGGGGAAAGAGAACTGCAGCATCTCGGATCCTGGCTGCAGAGGTGAAGGCTATTTTCTAAAGACTACATTTAAATGAATTTGAGAAAGTTACAACTTGCTTCTTTATGCTTCAGAAACGTCTGACATTTGAGGAAGGATGATGTGAATAAAGGAAAAGTCGATATGTTTCTTCTAAAACAGGCAGAAAATAGACATCCTTAACAAATTTAGTACCTGCCTTGTAAGTAAGAAAGCCTTGTAGAGCATGAAATACATTTTAGGAGGAAATGTCTTTTCAGGAAGATGCACCAGCAGATACATTTAATCTCTGGATAATAAAGGGCTCTCTTGTTAATGGTTATAATATGCACAATTTAGTTTGTTGTGCCCTCCAGGCTCTTGTCTGTGTCGTTAAAACCCACCGAATGTTGGGGATGCTTTTATGAAGCATGAGGATATTTGTGTGAAAGCGCTGCTCTGACTGATTGACTTTTCTTCTACTACACTCAGGTGTACTGAGAGGGTCATATCAGAACACTTGAATGTCAACTGCATACTCTAATTCTCAAATATAACAACTAAAAGGTGGAAATCAGTTAAAATAGTTGCCTTTTTTCTTCTTTCTTTTTCTTTTAGCATTTATATAAACCTTTCTTTGTTTTCTTAGCATGTTCCCTGTTGTTACTGAGGTTATCTGTAAGCATATAAAAATAAAACAAGACTGCAGCAATGTATTTTTATTAAGAAATGTGGCACTTGAAATGACACACTGTCAAAAACTCTCTATAGCATATAGTGAATATATAGCATAGGAAGTTTATATAGCGTATGTATTTAGTACAGATAGATTTTCTATGTCTGTAATATTTATTTTGTATATATTTATGACTGAAATCACTGCTACTTTTTTTCATACTGAACAATCAGAATATGCATTCAAAATGCATTCAGAAGACAGCTCTTCCTTCTGTGAGGTAGAAAAAACATACAGCAATTGCTTCAGACAGCAGAGAAGTTTTTGAACTCTAGGCTGAAATATTATTTTGTATTTCTCAGGGAATTCCTGCATAACCATTTCACAGTCCTTCTAGAAAATGCAATCCTGAGGACAGGGTTGGGGGAGAAGCAGGATGCCACTGGGAATCAAAACCGTTTTGAAATCAGGACTTACGCACTAGAATTTGCCTGTGAAATTTATGGTGGGTGGGAGTCCATTTTGACATGTAGTCAAAAAGTGTTTCCTTCTCTATACCAGTGTTAAAAACTTCATACACAATAACATTAAGCAGAGATTGATTAAGTTCTTGAGAAGTTTGTTTCTGCTTTAAAGTTTCCCATTTTAATAAGTGAACAGTGCACACATCTAATCAGGAGGCAAGACAAATACAATATATCCTTTGGCAGATTCCTCCCAATTAGTGAACATGGCCTGATCTTCCTCCTATTTACTAGCCAGGTGCCCTTCTGCATATGTTATTTTGTACAGCCGTCAGTGTCAGACCTGTGGAACATGGAAGGGGTTGCTCTCCACTGATGTGTGACCGGTGTGAAAAAATTAATATAATCTGTCTGAAGCTGAAGGGATTTATAATGCATTTCTTGCTAAAGGCATCATTTTCTGTCAACCTAGTAACAACTGTTTTAAGTCACTATCCCATGTGTAAGTTTTCTCAATGACTGGCCTGGTTGCCAGACACTTTCAACAATCTTGGTTCACGAGATAGCTGACAATGGCTGCAAGCAAATCTCTGCATCCCCAAGCAGATTTAAGAGGCACGTGTAGGTTCTTCATGGCTTTTGAGAAAAGGGAATCAGATAATATTTGCAGTTGACACTGACCAACTGCAAGGTCACTCCTTTATACAGAAGGTGCTTTAATAAGAGGAAATTTCATTTTTGCTTTCTCCCAGCTCTGTCTAGGCTGTCAGGTGGGCATGTCCTTCTGGAGCCATGGTACTGCTCATCATTCAGGGTTACTGCTCATCATACAGTTGCTGCATGTCAAGTGAAGGTATCTCTACAAGTAGGCTAGTCAAAAATTGAGTCACCAGAATGTCATGGTTTTAATTGAGCAACAAAGTCTATGGAGGCTCTGTGGGCCTCCTGACTGTGTGATTGAAGCTTCTGAAGTGATAGTCCAAACTGACATCTTGCTGGCTGGAGAACACTTGGGGAAGATTAATTTACTGCCAGTAGAATGGTGAGAAGCAGAGACAGAACTAAAACCACCTTCTCTTCTTCCTTCTCCCCCAGCTCTGTCCAACATGGGGGCAGCGTCTGGTATCTTCTCACAGAGTGTTGTGACACACACACCCTCCTAATCCCTGCTAAAAAAACCTTGCCACATCTACACAATACAGTTTTAATAATCTTAAAGTTACTTTTCAGAAAAGGTACAGTTGTCTTAAAGAAATTACAAGTGTTCTTGTTGATTTGATGGGTTTCTCCTCAGGAAGGACATGCTCAGCCTGTACTTCTGTAATAGCCCCACTAGAAGGATGCATTGACAAGGTCTTTCTGCTGTCGGATTCTGTTTGTTAAAGCCCTGGAGGTGAAGCTTGTTGATCGCCTTAGCAAAGCAAAATGAAACTACTCTGTTCTGATGTAACAGTATTTCTGTGATAATGGAGTGAGAAGAATAATTCCCTTTACGCTCCCAGGTGTTTGCCATATACAATAGGTTCAGACTTCAAATACAGGAGCAATCTAATAAAGGGAACAAGAGATTTCCTCCCAGACTGGTTTTCTACAGTGTTGGTTTATGCATTAGAAGAACTGAATCCTCAAGTCATATCTGCAGTGAGGGGAAATACAGAAGCCTTGCAACTTACTACCTCTAAAATACTATTTTGACATCAGTGGAAAATGCATAATCACTACCAGAACACAGCTTTCCAGACAACTTTTCTGCTTGACAAACTTGATCAGGAGCACTTCAGGAAATGCAGAATGAATCATCTGTAATTGCTGAAGGTTTGAAAATAGCCTCATCATACGAATAGATCTTTTTTTTCGGTTTGAAAAAGCATTTTGGAAAGAAGTGAGGTAACTTATATACCCTTTTAGCTGTAGTTGGGGAGTATTTCTATCAAAACTTCCACACTGATGAGAAATAGGTACATTATTCCCTTCCAGGAAGTTGGAGAAATTAAAGGTGCAAGTTGAATAGAGTCAGATCACATAAAAGCTTTAACTTGAGTATTAATGATTTAAAATATTTATATATTTTACATACAAAGCAGAACTATGCATAGATGTGTATAAAATGTGGCTCCTCCCTCTTTTTGATAACAAACCCATGTAGTTTTGAATATGAAACATTGAAAATTCAGAAGTACGTTGATAGTCCGTGCACTTTATAAACAAAATAGGAAATAATGCTCACTAATAATACCAAGCATCTTAACTCACTGGCAGTAGTGAATTAGGAACAAAGTTCAGTTTGTCTCTGAGTTTGTAATGTCCATTTGTTCTTGAAAATGGGCACAAAGCAGAACTGGATATGAGATGTTGCAATCCAGAACAGCTGACTGCTGCCATGTGGGCTTGCTTAAGTATGTCATTAGTTGTTTTGTTATGTTATGTGTAAAGATCAAGAATGAATGATTCAGAGGAAAAAAGAATCACTCCTTGATGTGGCTTGCAAAGGGGATATATTCTCTTTCTTACTCAGCCCCAGATGTAAGAGATCTGCTGAGGGGAAGAGATGGAGACAAGCATCACCAGGAAGGAAGAGAGATGTGAGAGACATCAGGGAATATGATGTTTGCAAAGAAGATGTTGAGGGTCAGGGAGGTTTTCTGTAATAATTTCAAAGCCCATGTAATAGCAAAAAAGTCAGGTTTAATTCCATTTGAGAAAGGGCTGGTAAGGGATTTAGTTCAATTTCTTGAGAATTGTTTTCCCTTATGTTCCCTTCTAGATCAAACACCCCAACTGAATGGGAGGTAAGTTCCTTTTAACTTCATTGAGGTCAGGACTTCCCTTATGATTGCCAGATTTTATGTAAATGCTACTTATGTAATTTATATTTAATTTACAAATGTACATAAAACTTATATGCTAGTTCTCAGCTGAGAAGCTAGGGATATTCTCTGTTTGAGGGTAAACACTAGAACAATCCCAAATAAAAGATGGAAAACTATCCTGTTTATGTGGGACATCAGCTCTCCTCTCTGCTGAAAAGCCATTTTTCCTGCCTACCACGGAAATCTCTGTCCTGCAGACTACATCAGCTGAAAACACATTCATCTTTCCACACCATTTAGGCCATTGCCTACTTAATGGAACATATAATGGGATGAAATTGCCACCTGGTAGTTGAGATATGGGATGGCTCCCAAGGGTATAATTCTATAGACTGTTTTTTAATATTCCAATGGTACTAGGTATGGAGATGTTTCCCTGTCTGTGGATTTAGTTCACGTTATGGCTTGCCAAAATCAGTGGCATTGTTTTCCTTTGTGTTTTCCATAATTCCTGAAAAAGTCTATTTCAAATATGAATTAACTGTGTGTATGCACTGAGGACTATGGAACTCTGGATTAAGTGCGGTTGAAGGAGCAGAGAACAGAAAGGGTAATAGTGAACAGTAATGTGTTAATTTGGAAAGAGCTAGTGTCAAGTGAAGCACTGGACTAACTTCGTTTTACTCAAGACATACATTGCCGATCTAAGTAAGTGGAATAAAACCGCTTTTTATTGGAATCTGCAAGTGTTGCCAACGCAGAGAATTAACATAAACCCAGATACTGACAGTCAAAAAGCCCATACCTATGTATTTTTTGAGAGATTCCTAAGGCAAGGAAGGAAAAAATTCAAGTTGAAGGCAAAAGGAGAGGTGGCATCCAGACCATGTTCATTGCCCTCAGTTCTCTTGAACCGGAATAGCAAGATTTGGTGGGCAGGTAAGATGGCCAAGCACAAAGGCATTTACTTTACATGAGACAGCAGGTTGATTTACAAGGAGCCTCCAGAGAGAGAGGCCATCGCTTCCATAGGTGCCTGTGTCACTGCCATGCAAGTGGAAGCATGCACAGAGTTATCCTGTAAGAAGGAAAAGAATCTGCCGTGTGTAGTAGGAAGGAATCAGGCATGTTCTCTGAGAGATGCAAATCCATCCCAAAGTGTAGTGCCAAAAAATGTGTCTAGTCATAAATTGTGTCTGGAATTGCATCTCAGTGTGATATTACAGAAAGATTTGGCGAGACATGTGCTGAGCCATCTTGTCAAGGAACAGAGAGGACAACTGACTCAACACCTGTAACCTAGGTTTTGTTTAAGCACTTTTCTGAGAACTTTATTTGATTTTGTTGCTGTTTGCATGGGGACTATTATACTATGCAATGAAGTATGTTTTGTTATCAGGGAGATGTGATCAAACTTGAAGTTTAGAAGGAAAGAGGAATGTTTGAAGGCAAGAGTGCTCTGGGGCCTTCAGCATGCCAGGAAAACTAACTTGTGCCTCCCAGAAAGGTGACACATTGGCACGAAGTTGTGGCTGAACTGCTGCTCTCATGAGAAAAAGAGGCAGAGGGAGAAAAACATGAACCTGCTGTGCTGTGCTGGGAGGACAGCTGTGAAGAGTCAGGTTTGCTGTTCCTATGAGTGATTGATGGCAGGAATCAATCTTGTATTGACTGCTGTTCCAAAACTACTCTTCCTATATCCTTACATTTTCCTAATTGATGGTGGCAGCAGCAGCAGCAGCAGCAGCAACCAAACTGGGCAAAATAAGCAGAGTGTCTGTTTGATCCTTTGGCTGCCTCCTGGCTACTCTGGGCAATAGTTTACTTTGCTCAGTGCTTAGGCAAGACCGTAACTTAGTTGTATGCTCTGACTTCTTAAGAGGGATTAGAGTCTTGACGTGAGGCTGTGACAGAAACTGATTCAATATAATGAAAGAATAAAGCCCTTCTGGACCTTTTTCCAGCATGGAAATATCCTTCCAGAGCTAAGGAGCATCTTTGCCCCGTCAGATCTCTCAATAGGCTCTGCTCTTCAGTGCTGTCTCTCCAGCCCTTCTATCTTACTGCTTTTCATAACCTCCCCTTCCTTCTCATTTCTATTTCTTCTTGAAATTGCTGGGTTAGAGAGCATCCTTAGAGATTATGTTTGTTTAGTGCTCATGATACAGTGGTAGCGTTTGGAAAATAGCTAATGGCAATAAGAATCATTACTGTGGCAGATGTCTGAGACTGCAAACACCAGCAAGGAGTGAAAGAAAGGAGTGACTTTGAGCGGTCCAATGAAGTGGATCTTAAGGGAATATCGACACCATGAAAACTCAGAAAAAATTAAATTGAATAGCACTGAGAGGAAAAAAGCTCCTTGTTGTTACCAACAGTGGAGCCTGCTAGGCTCTGCAATAGTCTCCTGAGGAATTACTGTAGTCACTTGAAAGTGGACTGAACAGAGCCCTAAAGAATACACTGTTTTGTACAAGTCTCCAGGGAGACGGGCTAAGTGTAATCTAACAGGCCGTTTTTATCTTTTCCTTATGTGTCTCCGGGAGCTGTAGCCATGCACTTCATTACTTCAGTGGCTGAGTTCACCGAGTGTGATCAGCTATCAGCATTTCTTCTGCCAGCCTGTGGATTTAAGCACCGTGTTCACCAAGATGCTCCCTCCTTTCCGAGGAGGAGGAGTGTGGGGAAGGAGGAGGGCAACAGGGTAGGGAAGCTGATGAGTTGGAGGCTGGTGGTTAGTATGCTGTGCAGACAGGCAAATCAATCGGCCCCTGCCCGCGCATCTTAATCAGAAGCATGTGGTTCACTGCAGTAGTTAAGCGCTACTGTGCTGGTGATGGCATCTTCTTCAAGAGACACTATTGATTGCTCTTCTCTTTCTTCTGCGAAGACATTCCAACTGTGTAGACAGCATCAGGGAGAGAGCTGGTGGAGAAGTGCCCTCTTACAGCTCTACAGGATTAGGATCGACAGTTTAATTTCCCTGGGGGCAGGCAAGCTGTCATTCTAATGCAGCCGGACTAGTGTGGGAAAGAGGAAGGAGACGACTGTTTGAAAGGTCCATTGATTATCTGGATGAGCCTGGTGTAAGGCCAAAGATGGTGCAGTGCAAGGACCATGCAAACTGAGGCAAGGGGGCACGTGTTTGGGAAATCTCTTTTGAGGGAAAACCACTTTCAGAGTGAAAAGGAAGAGAGCAGCGTATTGCAGAGTAACCTTTCTTTGGAGTAGAAGAGAACCCCAGAGCTGGGTGGCATCAGGGTAGGGATGTTATAATCCTCTGGCAATGCTAACATAGACTCAAAAGGTGATGGTGGTGGCTTATTGGGGGAAGAAGCCCTTGTCCTAATCTGTTTAGCTGAAGCTGCAGAGCATAGTGACATGTAAGAAATTAGAGTTGCTCAGTGGCGTTCAAGTGTGGTAAGTCACATGAGACTTAAAGTGCTCTGTGAGAAGAGACACGATTGACCATTTTTCATAAACCTCTTTTATTCCTAGGTGAAAAATAGCCTTATAACAATTTGTTTCACTCAGCATCTTTACAGCATGCATCTCTTTTTACTGAAGCCATTTTCAAATGTATGTCTCTGATTCAGGCTCAGCGATAATTCCAGACCTCAGCATAACTGCATTGTTCAGGATGAAGAAGAGCAGTTAGCTCCACCAGACAGCAAAATAAAACCAACCTGGGGAACAGCATGTGGATATCATTTTGAATACTGTCCATTTATGCTGTGCTGATACTAAGGCTCACTATTATCCACTGCTGATAGGCTTAAAGGATGCCAATTTTTTCTTCATTTTAGGTCCAAACCTTGATGAAAAGATGTGTAGAGTTTGAGAGGTCAGTCTCTACAGCTAGAGATTGGAAGACCGTTCTTAACAGTTCTCAGTCTTTTCCCTACTGTGCCCTATCTTACAGCCTTGTAAAGCTTTCCTTCGTGCAGGAAAGGCAGTTGTCACATCAACATGGGTCTGACCAGAAACTCATGAGTTTGGGGTCTCTATGGTGGGTTGTTGGTGTTAATGCAACCCATTGCATGGGATTTCATACTCATTAGGTGGACCTGCTGTTCGGTCAGCAGCCAGTCCAACCAGTAGCACATACTGGTGGAGCATAAATCACACTTTATATCACAAAATGGCTTTGTAGTGTATTGTAGCATTTCGGTCCATCTAACAATTTTAGCTACAGCTGCGGTTGCAGCTGGTGGTCTTGCTGACAAAGCCCAAGGACTGGGTCAGAACTGAAGGGTGGGACATTTGACTCACACGTAGTCCTGTGCTTTGCTCTTGCAGAGCAGCACGTGTCTTCCCCGAGTGTCAGTAATTGCATGGTAGTGATACTGTCTTGTGGCTTTTGAGCTGGATTGGGCTGCTGGGCTCTGAAATGGTGAAAATGCTCCAGGCTCTTGTATGTTAGACTCAGGAGTTTGCTTATTTCTTGCACAGAGGAGATAGATTTTTGGAGAACGTATAGAGGTTAAGCACAATCTAATGTTTTATTCAACTGTGTATTCAAGGAGAAAAAAAGCGGTAGGTGTTGGGCTATACAAATGGATGGACCACAGGGTGATACCTCTGCCATGACCTTGTCTCGCATGCTCTGCAAGACAAACTAGACCCTTGAGACCTGAATCTCAGTCTTGGCAGAGCTGTGAGGATGTGTTTGTGCAAAGCACTGAAAAAATAAATCTAGGTATTTTTGCCTCATTGTTCTTAACCAATGGAACTTGGGACAAAGCTATCTATCTCTGTACTACAATATTCTTCGCTCACTTCTGGCCTCATTTTATTCTTTTCCAAACTGCAGGAACACAATTACGCAGCAGGATTTGGCCCTTATTTGCCTGACGCTGACAGGAAAATGAACATCTGATGAAGACTGAATCAGTTTAAACGCATAGTAAAAAATAGATTCTTTCTTTGGACAAGGTGGAAATAAGAGCCAGCCCTGCTACAGAACATCTTTGTAAGCCAAGGAGCTTGCAGTGTGTTTCAAAGTGACCTCCCATTCCCCCTCATTATCTTCCACTTATTAACCCTGATCTAACTGTTATTGATAGCTCCATTATTCTGCTTGGGACAGCAGCGATGGTCTCACTGACCTTGCCCTGTGTGATCAGAAACTCATTTAATGCTCAGCGTACACTTTGCACAAGTATACTGAGGAGAAAATATATTCAGCATGAGAAGCAGGCATGTGTTTTTACAAGGATCTCTTGTGGCGCTGTTAATTATTTCAAGAGGTGCCTTATGCTCCTCTAAATATATTGAAATCTTGTCTAAGAGATAGAGGTTGTAATAAGAACTGCTAATCCTTGATGCTGTATAGTCTTAATTGTGGGAAAATGGCCCAGGAAAGCAAGAATGAATGAAAAAATGAATCTCAGATTTTACTTGCTTGCATGATTCTCTCTTTCTAGCCTGTCTAGCTGCTTTCTAAACACTCACTGTCACAGAGAATAAAATTTTACCTCCCACCCTCAAAACTTTGCATTAGTGAATTTATTGGTGATGTGACAGCACTTCTGTTCCATAAAGAGTATATAATCACAAGTATTGCGTTCTGGCAGGACCAGATCCTGAGCACTTCATGTAAGTTAAGAATAATTAATGCTCTTAGGAAAAATGGATGAGAATTCTGTCTGGCTGGTTCTTCCTTGAAAATTGGAATTTTATGGTACTCTGGCTTGTGCCACCGAGGCTTAGGTTTTTACATGTGAAGTTGGAACACTTAGGTTATAAGAAATACGTCTGTGACTTTACATTGATTTATTCAAGCTTATAGAGATATATTTATTTATTTTAAAGTTATAATACATCTTCTCATGATGGAAATGCATTAAAAAGTTCATGATATGTAGCAATTATTTCCTTCTTTTATATGTCTCAGTAACAGCAATGGAACTAGTCAGTTGGTTGATTAATCACTGGTTTTAGTTCCCAGTTTCGGTGCACTTGCATGTAGCCCCACCGCTTGTATCACACATACTGTGCAGGAGTATTTAATTGCTTTAAAATAAGGTTATCAATGGGAACTAAAGCAGATGTGCTTTCCATCTGCTCACACAAACATGCATACTAACGTTCTGGTTTTGGAAAAGTACTAATTCAAAAATCTAGTTTCACAACCAAACCAGACCTTTTAATCTCAATGGAGATAGTACCTGTGGTGTGCCTGCTTAATTGGAGACAAGAACTTTGGAACTTTCATCCTTTGGAACTTTCAAGGTGCTGCAATATGTCCCAGCTGAGCATGAGAGCTGCAGTTTTTCAAAGTCTTATCTGTTAAATGGGAAGTTCTCATCAGGCCCATAAAGGCCACCACTCAGGTTGCAGAAGAAATCCAGTGAAGTCTTTTTTGAGTTATGAATTTCATTAAAAGACCAAGTGGCCATGTCTTCTGACGTGAGTTTTTAGGAAGGATGCTGCCTCCAAATCCAGGCTGGAGACAAGGAATACACATAGTTTTCTTTGGCCAGGAAGGATCATTCAGTCTAGCCTTGTGTGTATCATAGGCCAGTTAGACTCATGAGGTTTTTCTTGTACTGAATCCAGCACCTTGTGCTGGACTGAAGTTATCAACTAAAAAAATGTTCATCAGAAATTGCCAATCTGTTACTTCTTTGGACAGTTTGTTTGAAGGGTGGGGTTTTTTAAGTAAAACTATGTTTAATATTATATTAATTTATTATATTGATTTTAGCTTGATTTTAATTTCCAGGGATTGCTTCTTGACTTGTCTTTCTGAATTAGATTGATAGAGTCCTATAGTAGAAAGTACATCTTCCTCTAGGAACTTGCGTGAAACAATCAAATTATTCTTATTATTTTAGTAATAAAAGTGGTTAATATGTTCAGTTTCATTTAAGATTGCACTGAAAACTTTTTTCTTTCCCTCTGGTTCTATATTAGTTTTTATCTTTTTCCTCTGTGCCCTTACCTTCTCAGGGAAACCTATCCTCAGCTTTTTTTCAAAATGCTGTGAAACGAGGGACGAATATTGTTGCATCAAAAAGGAAATAGAGACTCAATTTTGTTTAGAGAAAGACAGACACATTATTCCAAAAATGTTTAAACCTGGATTTGACTTAGCAATTCAGTGGGGGAAAAAAGTCACTATGGTCTGTGCATCTTGAAGGATAGCTGGAAGTGCAGTGTATGTTTATTCTGTGTAATAGCATACCACTGGCCAAAGTAATTTGAGCACCTTGTACTTGAAGATACCAGGAGTGATTTACCGATACTGTCGAGTACGCTTTGCAGCATTGTGATGACAAAGATAAAGTAGTGTCCTCTTTCTGCAGAGGAGAAAAGAGGTAAAGACTATGTGACATGAGGGAGTTGATATGAGTTTGAGGAAAAACTGAACCGAGAAGCCCCCAGAAGCCCAGTTTCTTGGATTCCCGGGTTGATGCCCAGAATTAACTGGTTGTGGGTTTGAAAAATACCACATGGCATATTTTCTTGGAAAAATCATGGAATCGTTTAGTTTGGAAAGAGCTTTTAAGATCTTTGAGTACAACCCTAAATCTAACAAATGTTGTTGTATAGAATTATCATACCAGTTTTGAGATCTCCTCATATAAGTGAAAAGAGGTGCAAAAGTGCTACAGTTCTATTCAGCATAATTTCAAGTTTAAATCCTATTACTTTTCTTAGTACAAATCTGTTCTTCGATGTAGGTGTAATTGATCATTAATGCAAGACACACTGCGGTTAGGCAGAAAGGCAATTCATCTCATGTTAGCTTCTTTATTTCAAAGGCATAAAATACTTCAAGTAAGATGAAAATGAAGTGTTTAAAAATCCCACACTGTGAATCATTGCCATGCTTGCTCCATTTCCAAGGGTGAAGGATATTATTTACTTTTAAGAACACTCAAAGATTTCAGTGATGAAATAGCCACCTTGTGCCTTGAAAGAAAACATGGGACAGCTGATGTTGCATCCTGTCTGAAAGGTACTGAGGTGCCAAGGCAGAAGACCAGTAATTAGCGTTTATGCACACAGCAAGGTGCCAAATAAGAGGGGAATAGAGGCTGATGAGAAAATGATGGTTTAAGAAACTATCCAGATTAAATGAGTTGTTGATATAGTGATAGGTATCACCAAAGCACATAGGTACAGTGATCTGATCAGGCACAGGAGGGATGTGCACATCACAAAGAATTTATACCAATGCATGCAAGCTCTTCTGCAGTAGTAAAATAAATGCTCAACAGGGTTTAGGGGAGTGAAGTGTATTTCAGCAATAGATTCTTACAGTAGCATTCCCCAAAGTGTCCCATATGCTGACACATCCATGCAAGGTACCTAGTCACATTTATTATTTACATTTTGGAGACAAAGAAATGGACATGCAGGGTAAAATTTTCCAACCCAAACTGTAAGAGAAGATCTGGGACAGAATCTAAGCTCTTATCCTACCCTTTTTCTCCTAATGTAGATTAGGGATGTGGAATTGTTTCCACTCCCCAACAAGCAGCAATTGAACCATTCATAATATGTAAAGAAAAAAAAAAAAAAGGAAGAAATTATTAATTGATTCTCAGTGGATTAACCTGCTGCCAGAATTTAAATCCTGCTTGATATTGATACCAGGATTTACCAGTCACTTCAAATTAATTTAGACCAAGAAAGCAAGATACGAAATTATGAACAAGTAATTTTAAGCTGATTTCAAAAGAAACTTCATGTTGGGGCAGAGATTTTAATAACCTTAGCAAACCCAGCAGAAAAACATTCTGTGTTTGTGTTAGGCAAGTCCTGTGGCTTTGGGTTCACCACTGCTGCTCCTCTGGCTTTGTGAACAGGATTGGCATCAGGATAGAATGAGGGATGCTTTTTGTTCCAGTGAGAGCCAAGTTCTGGAGAGTGTTTTAATAGGTGAATTAATTCTTGAAATTGCCAGGTATATGGCAAGAGATTCCAGTTTCAGTCTCACTCTGTAGCTCTCTCCTATTCAAAGCCAGGATGAGATTGTTTGCTGGACTTGACAGTCAAGGTGCTTTCAGTAGGTAACTAGGCTACTAATTGCCTGGATTGGAAAAGATACAAGTAATTGTTAGCTTTCATGATGCAAACTTTCTTATTGAAAAAAAAGTTTGTAATTGAATCAAGATTTTTATACAAAAGCATCACTTTCTGAGAGATACTGAGATTATTTTGTCCTTTTGTCAGGAAATGTAAAAATGATGAGTTTTATGCACCAGATATGATTTTAATTAAGAAGTACTTGTCATTTTGATTCAGTAGAAAAAACAGATTAATTTCTTTGATTTTAACAATTAAAAGCTCACAAAACAACAACAGAAGTGCCCAAATAAATCCATCTTCTAAATACAAATGTCAATACGGAGTGAAATGTTTCATTTAGCTTTACTGAGTGTGTACAAATTATTTAACACTTTTCTTTCTCACAAATCATTGTGAGTTTTAGGTTTTGGGTTCGGAGGTGTTTTTTTTCCCTTAATCAAGCATTATTATTTTTTTTTCTTGTTTGAACAGTTCATACGGTATGAAAAAACTTTGGTATCTAGTGCTACCTTTCTGCAGGTGCTGGTAGGCTTTGAGAAAGGGAAGCTGGGTGTGGGGGTTATATATTCAGCTCATTTTGAAACTTGCACAGATTTGGACAAATCACTTTCATTTCTTGTCCTTTAGCATCCCAAACACAAAAGGGAAATAAATGCTTCCCTCCTGAAAGCAGATGCTGAGAAGCTCAGATGGAAACTACTGGAGAAGGACGAAGCTCTGTGTAATATTATTAGCTTCGTTAATTCAGGTCAGCCCATTTATTTCTCACAAAGACTGTAACAGGACTGAATTGCCTCTTTTCAGCTATTTGTATTTCCTCTGTGTTCTCCAGCCCATCTCCAAACTGAACAATTTTAGCGGTTGCTACAGGGTTTAAAACTCTTGATTTGTGGCAGTAACTCACACAAAGATGCATTATAGGCGCTGAAGTGATTATCTTGAACCGGCAGAAAACAGGCAACCTGACTGGCAATCTCATTCCACTGTCTGCCCCTCAGCCTAGCACCTGCTTTACTGACTCACTGCTCCATCCCAGAGAGCTTTATTCATTAGTAAGGGCCATTCAGGCATTTAATGGAGCTCTTTACATTGAAACAGCTTTGTTTGCTCCTATCTATCTTTTAGGCTTCTTTCGCTTTAAAAGCATGTAATTTTGCTATGGCTCTACTCAGCCAACCTCTCCTTGCTCACCTGGGTGGCTTTGCTGCCCCTCACCTGCAAATGGAAAAAGTACCCAATAAAGCAAAATTGTGCAGCTTCCCCCACTCCCCCCATCTTTAAAAAAAAAAAAAAAAATCTAGGCAAACCATTAAGAAAGTTCAGTTTCTTCTTACGTATATTAAAATGCTGTTGTAAAGCTATTTTTTCTAATGTTTGGAGGGGATCAGAGGATTTTAGCAGTCTGTAAATTTCTTTTTCGTTGTATGATTCCTAGGGGTTTGGACCTTGGACTAGATTGTAGCAGTAGGCACATTCTAATATTAAAAGTAACCAATTATTTTGGTTTTAATAGACTTTAAAAACTCTCAGAAATACACCCCGTTAGCATGGAGAATAAGATTGCTAGAAAATCCTAGGAAATGCATGAGTTTAGAATTAAACCTGTCACACGGCAAAGAACACGTGGGTAAGAACAATGGCAATAATATATTCAAATGAAGCAAATAAGCCATTTCATTGAAAAAAGGTAAAATTGAAGCATTAATTATTGAATATCCACATATAAATTCACCTCTTTTCAGACTTCTCTATGAACAGTATCATTAAACTATGAGCTTAATCCTGTAGTGGGAAAAAAATTGAGTCCATCCTTAACAAGAAAGCAGAAACTTTCTCATTTAATCCTTTCTACCTCACAGACCCAGTTGAGTAAGTAAAGAATAAGGTTAACTACTCTTGATCTAGAGAATGTAGTACATCTGGGTGTAAAAGTCAAAAAAAAAAAGGTGAAGTCCTGGGGCATCAATCCTCTTTTTGTCTTCAAGACTGTGCTTTTCTGCTGAATTTTAGCTTTAGGAAATTAAGTCAACCTTTGTAAATAATGATCCATGTTTATTTCTCCCTAGTTAGCTTCTGAACATCACCATGTGCTGCATTTGGGTCACAACACCACAATGCAGTGCTACAGGCTTGGGGAAGAGTGGCTCGAAAAAAGGACCTGGCAGAAAAGGACCTGGGACTGCTGGTGGACAGCCAGCTGAATATGAGCCAGCAGTGTGCCCGGGTGGCCAAAGAGGCCAACAACATCTTGGCCTGTATTAGGAACAGAGTGGCCAGCAGGACTAGGGAATTGATTGTCTCCCTGTACTTGTCAATGGGGAGGATGCACTTTGAGTACTGTGTCCAGTTTTGGGCCCCTCACTACAAGAAAGACATTGACGTGCTGGAGCATGTTCAGAGAAGGGCAACAAAGCTGGTGAAGGTGTGGAGCACAAGTCTTACGAGGAGAGGCTGAGGGAATCGGGATTGTTTAGCCTGAAGAAAAGGAGGCTGATGGAGGACCTTACGGGTCTCTACAACTACCTGAAAGGAGATTATGACAAGGTGGGGGTTGGGGTCTTCTCCCAGGTAATAAGTGACAGGACAAGAGGAAATGGCCTCAGGTTTCACCAGGTGAAGTTTAAATTGGATATTAAGAAAAATTTCTTCACAGAAAGGGTAATCAAACATTGGAACAAGCGGCCCAAGGAAATGTTTGAGTCACCATCCCTGGAGGTATCTAAAAGACTTGTGGTGTTGAGGGACATGGTTTGGTGGTGGTTTTGTCAGTGCTAGGTTAATGATTGGACTTGAAAGTCCCATTCCAACCTGGACAGTTCAATCATTCTATGACTGTATGATTCTATATTCCAGGCTCTGACTCCTGGCTGCGCCAAACTTTCTCTTCTTGTTGTGATACACAGAATTATTTTGGGCTTTCAAATTATTGATTTTAGACTTTAAAGACTCAGTCCTGATCCTTTTTAAATTGGCTTAATATGGGTATCATTTAGGGCTTACTTTAAGTTGGACAAAATACCCTGTTAGATATGCAAAAGTAAACTGCTGCTGTATTTCTTTCATTTTAGGCTTGAGTTTTATTTCTTTAAAAGATTATTGGCTGTCAAACTGTGTGCAGTAGTAGTTCCATTTGTATAGGGATAAAGGCAGGATATAGTTTCAGTCCAAGTCTTCCAGTCCAGAAAGTTCAGAACTTGACTAGCATGCTCTTTTTTCCCTTCGTTTTTGCATCTCCTGCTTTTGTCCAAAGTATTAATTTCAAGACATCCTCTCCAAAACACTCTGGAAACATCTATGGGTGTGTAATTTCTATGTAGTAAATGATCTTTGACTATACGTCATTGTTGAGTTGTGCCAATACACACCACCCAAACAGAAAGTATTTTTAACATTTATATTTCCTTGCACTTGAATGAGCAATACTCTTTAAAATGTAAATATATATGCCAAAGTGGATATATGGGCCAATAATAATCTATTAGCTTTTTCGTCAATATAATAGTTTTCCAACTGGACTGACATTAAGTTTATGTTTAAGACACCAAGCAAAGGATAGAGTAAGGTGATAGGCCAATTTTTTCCCTAATACAATGTTTACAAAGTCTGTGATGTTACTCGGGGGATAAATTTGGTGGATAAAACCAGATCTTTCTCTGATATAAATCAGCCTTCCACCTCTAGTGGCAAATAAAAGCAGGTTTTGCTATATCATCGTTTATGGAAATTACCAGGGAGGTAGCACAGAGGGAAAAAGGATCTCTCTATTTATGGGATTTAAGTATTTAAAAGCATATCATGAGCCCATTACAAGTTTGAACAGCTGAAGAAGATACCAGTCAGCTGTTACTTGTCTCAGGTATGTGTTGTGGCAATAACTCCTTCTGGTTAAACCCTTATCAAAAAGCCAGTGGGAACCTGCACAATTTCTCTCTATTTAAACTAATTGATTTTCACATTTGGATCTAATTACAGGCCATAAACCCCACAGATAACATGGAAACATTATTCTGTTATTCTACGACCAGTTTGGCTTTAAAGAAACAAACTTCCACTCAGAGACAATGATTTTTCCATTCTGCTTCCTGTAGTCACTCACCCCTACTAACAGCTTAAAACTCAAGAGTGGCACAATGTTTACTAGTAGCGTTTAAAGCAACATATAGTAAATACAGGTTTGAGCTTACACCCTGAAGCTCAGGAGACCAAATCAAGCAGGGGAAATACTAAAGCTTCATTTAATTCTGTGGCTTTGACTTGTCCTAAATTCATAACAAGAGCTGGGCTGTGCTTCTGACTGTGATTCACACTTTGCCAGATGGGTACAAGCCATCATTTGCCAAGAGAAGCACAACGTGTTTTATCGTGAAATACAGAAAAACACTCCATGCTAGGATAGCAGAGTGCTTTTGACTGAAAAATAGACAGGCCTATGTCTGAAATTATGAAATCTTTTCCCTTTGCATTATCTGTTTGGATCAATATAACTGCTAGGTGGGATTATTTCCACTTGATCATTATGAAATAAACATTTAGATTAATCCCAAGAGATTATTCTGTTTGTTGGCATGTAATGGAATCTCCAAGTAGGAATCTGTGTGTGCTCACAGACCAGGAAAGGTGCCCCTACATTGCATTTGGCTGCTGATGCTTGTTCCGCAGTCTACAGAAGCTGTTGCTTTCTAGGCTTGTTAATCCACAGAACTAAGTAATTGATAGATAAAAGGATTGAAAGTGCTATTTTTGGCATCATCTTTACATGGGTTCAGAGAATGGAACTCACCATTGTCCACTGTATTTTTACAGAACCATGAAAAATAGCTCAGATAACAAACCTGGCTCAGATTTGTTGCTTTCTGTAAGTTCTAGCTGTTCTACACTGCTTGTTCTTCAGCTGCCTTTCTTTGGGTTTTGGCAAAGAAATTGCATCAAGTTCATAGATAGTAAAAAACACTCAGCAAAAATACAAACAAAACTAATCTCTTTACATTTCTGTTTGTGAACCAAAATCAGATCATAAAGAAGTTTGTTCCTTGAACCAATGAGGCCATGCCGTAACTTAGAAGATGGTCTTGGGTATACCTATACACAGTCTCTCCCATGTGGAGCTTTGCATCAAAGCATTTGTCATTTCATTTCACATAATTATACATCAATGAAATGTGAAAATGCCAACAGTTGTTCCATATTTTTTTGGCTCTGCAGCTGATTTATAGGGTGCTGCTTTCCTTCTATGTCATTATTAGGAAAAAAGAAATGTGAGAAGTGAAGTAGAACTTCAGCATTTGAATTTCAGATGCTGGATTTTCAAAGTTTGTGCAGAAAGGCAACATAAGTTAGGAATATTTATAGCAATGCTGAATCCTAAATACATAACTGTACATTTTTTCCCTTTTTGGTCATTCACTGGTTCTCTTGGTGCTCAGCCACAAAAATGTATATTACAGGTTTTCGGGAAGGCCAAATGAGTTATATGAGTAGAGACACTTTCACCGTGATTCTGAAGAGCCAGGACCTGTAAATT
Organism: Thinocorus orbignyianus; assembly: GCA_013400375.1. NCBI lineage: Eukaryota > Metazoa > Chordata > Aves > Ciconiiformes > Thinocoridae > Thinocorus > Thinocorus orbignyianus. The sequence continues at coordinate 751,209 of VXBW01008054.1, read as the reverse complement.
GACTGCAACATTGCATTTTCATATAGTCTCTCACATTGGAACAATTACTGTCCTAAACACTACCCTTTCTGCTTCTTTTTGTGTTTCCTCAGGGAAACACAAATACAGTGTAAACAACCCATAGCAACACTTATGGGAAATGCTTAAATGGGATAAAATGTCCAAGAAGAGGCTCCTGTCCCTTTGCTGCTCCCTCACCTTTTTGTTCACTGTAATTTCTTTTCTGAATGCCTGGCTGGACTTCTGTCCTCTTTACCACAAAGCTTGAACCGTGGTGGAGCAACTCCTTTGCCTCACAAGTTTTGGTTTCCACCTGAAGGGTTCTCCACAGCTTTCCAAACTGTGTAGAATAAGGGGAGAAGCTGAGCCCACCAGGAAATCGAATGGTACAAGGAGTCTTTTGTCAGGGAGAAGTAAAATCACATGCTGTGATTTAAAGAGAGATTGCACAGAGGTAGTTTGGCTAGAGGGTGCCTGGGAGACGTGGCAGTTACTTTGATTGGATTTGTGCTTTGATTAATTATTATTTTTTATAATGCTAGTGGCACCATTATTGCCATGTGGCCACGATAGTGCTGAATTAAGCAAGCAGTGGTTTACTCCAGACCCAAGCAGCTGCCAGTTTTTCTAGTTTAATATGCATTCATCTTTGCTATATTCAGAGGAACGTGTAATGAAAATCACCATATTAGTTACGAGCTGTCTACAGTGAAGAATTTCAATTACTGAGGTAGAGTGTCAGCTCACTGCAGAGAGGGGATACAGCATGACACATCAGAATAACAAATGTGTGGCAGATCCATTTTAATTGTCTTTCTTATCTGTACTTAACCTCTATTATTGGAAGAAAAAGGAGAAGGGAAGAGAGGAGCTAACTTTTTTTTTTCTTTTTTTGTAAATATAATGGTAGAAGGTAAAGCAGAGGATGGAAAAGTAGCCATCCACTTAGGAAACAACAATGTCAGGGAGTCCCTCCACGGAGACCGGCTGGTGTGTGTTTGCTGTCCTGATCAAAGCAGTTTCCATATGATCATCTGATTGGATATTCCTGCTGCTTGCCACTGCATTATTCATCAGATAAAGAGGACCAGCTGGTAATCTTTTGTCAGAAGCGGGGTTTTGAAGGTGGTAGTAACACAAGTTCTGCCAATGGTTCTCTGCATCCACAGAGGAGTGCCTTTAAGCTGCTCCCTCTAAAGCAGTAAGGACTCGCTTTTGTCCTGTTGATCTGTCTCTAAACTTTTCGTCTTCTCTGCGCCAGAATTATCCTTGTTCAGGTAGTGGAAGAGGGTTTGTTTTTTTAAACTATGTCAGTAGGGTCATCTCCAGACTAGTAATCTACCCAGCTTGATTCCCTGTGACTGCGCATCATTGCACAAGTGTCTTTCCTGCCAGGTATGTCTGGGGCAATGATACAAGTCCTGGACTACTTTTTTTTTTTTAAGACCTTGTATGCTTCAGTACTCAAAAGCAGTACCATATTGAATGTACAGAAATATGCTTCTTTTTGGTGAATGCTGTAGAATAGGGTAAGTCGAGGTGGAAGCATTTAGAAATCAGTAGATCATTGGGTGGACCTTGTTTTATTTTTCTCTAGAAATAAAAACGGCTTTAAAACCCACGGACTTTTCCAGGATGTCAGAATTATAATTACTGCAGTAAAAGGAAGCCCTAATTACCTCTAATCCATCCCATGTCTGCCAAGTGTAATTTGAATGTTAGGTGCTGATTCTGGCCATCTGTACTGTGGGCAGAGCAAGATGATCCTAGGGTTGTATTTCAAGATGACTGAAAGGTGCTAAGTAAACAGTATCAAAGATGAAAAAGCAGTCTGGAACTTTGAATGGGCTCTTGGGATCTGACTCATGATTTCTGCTTGACAGTGGCCTTTCACGTTAGTCTAAATATGTGACATAAATATTCATGAGCAACCCTGATGAAACATGCTGCACAATTTTTCAGCTGTGTTGGTAGATTCTTCACCTGGTTCTTTAAAGATGCTGCCAGTATGCTGTTAGCTTAGAGGTTATGTTAATCATTATGATGGACTGGATGTAACATTTTAAGATACAAGAACCAAAATACATTTTTGATACAATGTTTCAAGATATAATAATCAAGATATTTTTTTTTTTAATTATGCACCTGTACCCTGTACTTGCCTCCTAGATATTTTTTCTTTAAAGCCTTAGAGAATTTCTGTTGGAGATTTTAAACAAGAGCTTGATTTTTAAACAGAAGAAAAACTACTAATTCTTTAACAAATGCTGGATTTGGTAAGACTACTTGGGTTTCATAGAAACATCCTGAGACTTTTTCTTAATTGCGTTGCATTTCTACTTTCCAGTGGGGTGGACAATTTAAGAGTCATTCAGTTCTAAAAGGGATGTTCTTTTCTCTGGTGGAAAAGAAAACCTGGGTCTTTGCAAGTAGTGCATGTAGCTCATTGTGCTGTGCTTCCTTGACTTCTCACATGGCTTCTGTTCTTTCATATTTACATTGCCAGAACACTACTATACCCTAAAACCCTTTCTTGTGGGGCTAGGTGGCTATCTGTGCTGGATAAATTCCAATTTCTTTATTAATGATTGACTGTGCCTGATTTGCGGTGGTGTCTGTGTGTGATCACTATTGGAAGATGATCTTTCCTTAGTGTTGAATCCCAGAAATAACAAGATCCAGTCCTTGGCTTCCTCTCAGATCCAAAATCTCCTGTATTCTCATGCTATTTTTGTAGCCTCTGTGTTTCATTTTGTCTGGAATTCATGTTCCTGTGTTAGAATTTAATACATAGCCTACTTAACTTGAGTTAACCAAAGCTGCTAAACCGCATCAAATGGTTCGAGGATCACTTACTGTCAAGTACAAGATATGTAGAATGTTGATTTTTATTATTGCGTGTTCCTTGCAGGTACAGCACACAAAGCTGTCTGGATATTTTCCAGTTTTCTGCAGTGCTGGAGAATGTGAGCCTTCCCAGAGCCTGGAGCTGCTCGTCCACACATTTTCTCTCTCGCCCCTGGCAACATGCACTGTTCAGAATCGTACCTGAACAGAGCGTTTGATGTCTTCAGAGTTAAATATCTCAACCCTTTGACTTCGGTCTTGTTACAAGTGGGACAACGCTCCCACTACCTGTGTACTTTGTCAACCTCAATTTCATCCCCCTTTTAAAGATACAGAGGGCAGTGTTGTCAGGATCACTAATGCTATGTACAGAAGTGTTGACTAACCAAGCCTGGGACTTGCCTAGGTGCTGAAGCTGTTCCTTTGGTTTTCACGTCCAAATTTTAACCTTCTTGGAGTAATTAGGATACAGTTCCACTTCTGACAAATACGACTCTAAACAGTTTCTAGGATTAGTTACAATTAAAGAAAATCCAAACATGTATTTCCAACTGGCTATCCCCTGTCAAGTCTCAAGTTAAACATAGTGTAGTTTTAACCAAAGTAAAAAGGGAGGGAGAAGGAGGGATAAAAAAAATGCTTCAGCTATTATTCTCTGCGGAACTATCAAATTAGATTACAAAATAATAAGGTTCTGTTTTGTATGCTTCACTGAGGTGCAAAACCTTATCATGTAGCTATTTAAATGATTAGTGTGAGGGTACAGGATACAGGCCACACAAGAACCAACAAATCCACTTTCCAGAGCAGTGTAGCTTCTGGACTATTTTTGACCCACTAGGTAGGTGAAAATTGGTCCAAATGAATGAAAAATTACATGGAAAACACAGGCCTGTCTAAGTATTTAGCATGGCTTTTATGGCTATCTGCTTTAGAAAAAAAAAAAATTATCCCTGTATTTGTGTCCAAAGCTTTAAAGTGTGATTCTATGCTGAAGAATGATGGATTCATCCTAAGAGATCTGCTCTTTTTCTGTGTTCAAAGAGAGACTACCTGACTTCTGAGATGACTTATTAATGGATTTTGATGGTATCCACAAGATGTTAAGATGACGTGATTAGTTTAGTAATGGTAATTAAAAGACAGAGGTGTGGGGGGAGTAGAGTGAGGGGAAAGAAATGAGTATCATGTATTAAAAAAAATCCAGTTCTAATTGTCTGTATTTTATTAGACAATTACTTTTGTTGGGAGAGAGAGGGAGCAACTCTGTGCTGAAACTTGGACTTTAAATCAAGTCAATTAACAAGTTGCTTTGGCAGAAATGGTCCATACATCTTTTAAAAGGATTTAAACAGGCATACTTGTGTCCTAAAAATGAGCTCCAGCACTTTATTCACTGGAATGGAGACTGAATGAAGAAGATTGTGGCAGAGCTAAACAAGCAGCTAACTAGAGGGTGGTGGGAGAAACAGAGGGGCACAGACCAGGTCACAGAAATCAGCTGAAGGAGACAATGTCAATGTGAAGCTCTTAGGGAACCAAAGTGTCTGAAGGCATAAAGCTTTCTGCCAACTTCTAGTCCATGGCCTGTGTTCCCTCAGTCGATGGCAGAGCATCAGTATGACCTAGATCATAACCACAGGTTCACAGCCGTGTTACTCAGATGATAGGGAAGAAGAAGAAGAAAGCTTAGCAAATATTGATGGGGATGGCATTCTATTAGAGAAAACAAACAAGCAAGCCTCCTCAAAATCTGTGTTTAAATCTACACTCCTGGCCTGGATTTGCTGGGATTCCAAAAGTCCACGTGTCAGCAAACAAGTCAGTGTCACTTAGCCACTGGGAGGCTAGGAATGGAAAAACCTGTGTAGACTCAGTTGAAGGAGAAACACTCTCAAGTGTTACAAAAGTAGATTATGAAGTCCCAGCATACCTCCAGTGCCCCCGAATTTGACTATTTCCAGGTATCACTGGCTCTTTACCACCTGCACATCCCTGGTGTGCCACATAGGAAGACTATTGGAGCTGGATCCTGGCAGGTTTCTGGAGCTGCTCTTCTACACCCCACTGTGGCAGGACATGGGCTGGACCCACTGCAGGCTCTTGAAGCCTTTGTGGAGAAACAGTCATCTCATCACTCCTGGGTAGTGGGGCTCTATCCTCGACAAGCTGGGACTGTCCTGATCAGCCTCTATGAGGGGCTGTAGCTCTGAAGCAACCTCCCTTGTGTTACTGGTTTAGCTTTGGCTCCATGCTAGCTGTTAGACAGCAGCCCTGGGGCCCAGAGAAGTGGTGGAATCACCATCCCTGGAGGTGTTTAAAAGATGGGTAGATGTGGTGCTTAGCAACATGGTTTAGTGGTGGTTTTGCCAGTGTTAGATTGATAGTTGGACTTGGTGATCTGAAAGGTCCCTTCCAACCTGGACAATTCTATGATTCTCTGATTCTGTGGCAGCCAGTGGCAGCCCAGAATCCAGGCCAACAGGAAAGTCTGTGGTCAGTAGACAGGTCCATGGTTGAGCTGGGAATGCAAATTAGCAAATCTGATCAGGCCCAGCAGGGATAACAGGGACACAGCCCAGGGAGTGGGTGGGGGATACTAGGCTGGGTCAGTAAGGGCTATAGTGGGTAAAACTGTCCTGTGGAAGTGCCACTTCTTCCCTTCCTTGTCAAAGCTGTGCTTAGTGCTGGAATGTGCATTTCTTGGTTTGAATTTCTTGGTTAAATTCTCTCATAATATATGTCTGCATAGCAGCCAGGAGTAACCAGGTTATTGCCCCCACAGAATACATCCCCTCACAAAATGTTGGAAGCAGCTAAGGTGGCCGCAGTTCTGGTCTGACTGAGCTGCTGTGACCTTCCAGGATAGTAGTGTGCTGTGTTTACACCATTGATTTAGCTTTAACCGCCTCACATTTCACTTGAATCTCCAGATTGCCTCTGTTTGCTTTGTGCTGTTTTGGCTCCTGCTGTAATTCTGTTATTGGAGAAATGAAGCAAAGTGATTAATGACATTTAAATTAATTAAAACAATCAATTAATTAAATTAATCAATTTAAATTAATTAAGTCAATTAGTGAAATGAATTCCAGTAACTCAGATCCTGCTGCCTGCTTTAATTCTGTGACCTTGGTACCGGAGCACATTGTGGTGGGCTCCCTGATGGACACCAGGAGGAACTCCCCTAAGCCTCAGGTGCAATGAATTAATCACCAGAGACCTCGAGGGGCTGTGATGTGCCTCCAGAGACTTGTTTAGTATCTGTTTTTCAACACTTTTCCCCACATAGCAGGAAATGGCTATGGAGGCCCTGGTTTTACTTAGTTTTGAATACTAATGTGTGTGCCAGCGAGAGATTATAAGTGTAGGTGTATTTACTGTTTGATTGTCTGCTGTCATGGGGCCTGTACAGAGTGGTCTGCATTGATTACTGAGTTTCTGTTTAGACTGATCCTTAGCAATGCTTTTGGTATCAGTGCAGCCCTAAGGATGTTTAGTGAATTTGAATACTACACTGTAGAAGTGTAATTAAAACTCTTAAGAGATGCCTTAGGGTAATGCTAATGACCCCAAGAAGTTGACTGATGTCAGCTGAGAAGGTTGTAACAGGGGCATAATTTTATAGGTTCCGTTTACTCGTAAGGTGGATTGAAAGCATTTTGGGATCATATTACCGCAGCACTGGAGAAATATTAAGAGGCAAAAGTCGTCTGGATTATTTTTGTATTGAAACTAGTCACCAAATTTATGCAGAATATAAGGCATTTGTTTGAACATTTTGCATAGTCCTAATTACTGTTACTTGCATGTGTACCCTAACTGTTGTCTCATTAAACATTTTGTGCCCAAAGTAAGTTATAATCTCAGTAGTTAAGATGAAGAGCGGAAGAAAAAAAGATGTTGAAGGCAAGGAATAGAGATAAAAAGACAATAATGTTGTACGCACACCGCTGGGTTAAGGAATTTCTAACAGATTGCAAATGTAGCCTATATATCTAGATCTAGACTATGCTTTCTGAAGCACACCAGGACTAATGTGTTTAAGCATCTGGGTGTTCAAATATCTTGCCAATACATTTCCACCCTAGGGCATATAGAGTTTCTCCATCTCCAAGGTGATGATTTGAAGAGGGGATGGGAGGAGACAGAACTTCATTATCCCTTTAGAGCCTTCTGTTTTGTAATGATACAGCTCTAACTGATGATCATGTGCAGAATTTGTCACTCAAGAGGTAAACCCAGATCTTCTAAATCCTGATCTTTTCAAATCTAGGAAATTTTTCTTGTGCTTAGGTTCTTGTACTCTGTGTTCAAGTTTGTACCTTATAAACCTGAGGGATTTCAAAGTACAAGGTAAATATATTCCAGACAAATTCTTGAAGCATATAGCACAAAACTACAGAATTAAGGGGTTACTTGTTTCCAAGGAACATACAGTATTCATATAACATCACAGACAAGCCTGGAAAACATCAAGGGACTTAACAGAATACAAGAGCTGCCAAGAGCAAGAAACAAAATAAAGTAGAAGAAAGGATGGCGTATCCTGGAGGGGGCTGATTACTGAGTCTGTCAAGAGAAGCAACATAACTTCTGACACAGTTTGAGTAGAAATTAAGGGCATTGAAAGGAACTGGATGATGTCTCCCCCGAGACCTTTAGAGCAATTAGAGAAGGGAGAGGATCAGGAGATGTGTTTACAGATAAAAGAGACTAAGGAGGCCTAAGACTTTGATTGTAGGATTAATTACTTGGATATTGATTTAGGTAACAAGTATGCAAAAGCTAAGGAGGATACATGTTTGCAAAAATACTTCTAAGGATTGCTGCCTTAAAGAAATATACTGAAAACTATATAATATGAGGCAATTTGGGGATGCTGAAACATGAAATGAATGACAAGCTAATATCCAGTATTTCTCAACAATATTTGTTTCTCATGGATCTCAATAGAACTTTATATGTTAGTGAATCAAATCTGACATTTTTTCTGCATCCAGAGCCCTGTATTGTTGTACCTTTGCATAATAGCTTGAAATAAATGGAACAATTGGCAGGGTCAAGTGCCATTTGGTACTGCACAGCAATGCAATATTTGAAATTGCAAAAGCTTTAGTATGGCATGTAGATTACACAGTAGAATCTTCTCCTTGTCAGGATATGCTTAAACTGTGACTTTGATGATTAAGATAGCTAAAAGGGCTTGTATTCCTTCTTTCTTCTCAGTTTTGTTCATAGAGCTCTTTGAACCACAGTGCAAACTGATTCTTTGAAATAATTCAGTTTAAGGGTAACCCTTTGTCTTTTTTGCCAAAGAGGGGCTGAATCCAGAACACAGTGGTGTAACCTCACTACCAGTTGTACTGGTACAAAGAAGGGATAACACAGTGGTGCATGAGAGCATTAATAAGCAACAAAGAGCAAGAGCTCCTTCAGCCATTTTCAGCCTTGTATAACTCTATGCTTACCCAAAAATTAGTCCTGTTGATGACTAGTAGCAGGAGAGATGACACAGCTGCAAGAAAATTAATACATTGATACGTATATTGTTATATAAGGTTATTTTTTCTTAACATGTGTCTTTTCTTCCTAATATGACACTGGATACTGTATTCCCATACAGGAGAAAGGGATTAAACATTTTCCAATAGATAAATGGAGTCATGGAGCAAAAAGTCAACCTAGTTCCCACACAAAAAAGTGTGCAGATCCAGCAGAGCTTCTGGGGCTTGAAAATCTTCTTCCTCTAGCAAGTCCATTACTTTCACAGAAAGGATGCTCTGTAGTGCAAAAAGGCATTAGAGCAAAAGGTAGGCATGTGTTCGTTGTGAGGGGGAGGAAATGAAGGGTTATAGCATTCTCTGTACATTAATATCTGCTAATGTGGCTGTGTGTGCTGTTATGTGCTGTAGTAATACCCACTGGCTGATCTCAGATTTCTCATGTACCTTGAAATGAACATAGCGTGTGTCTTTCAGCAGATTTTGTGATAACCAGGCATCCTAAGGCTGTCCCCTCTTGTCCTGACTTACCCCAGGTTCAGGCAGAGAGAAAGCTTATAAATGTCACTGTAGAGGTTGGTCAGGCTCAGCAGTTTGGGGGGGCTTCCTATCTGAAACAGCATGTTCCCATGTTGAGTTAACAAGTAAGACACATCAGGGCAACTAAACAAACATAATCTGTGACCTGCTCTCTTTAACTGGTACTTCAGTGTGATGAGCTCATTAAGGGTAAATCTGCTAACACTCATTTCATGTTGGCAGAAGACTGGTGCATGGTGCATGCTGTCATCTCAACAGGAGATCAAGAGATAGCCAGCTCTGACACAACCCATTATTGCTAAATAGCAAATTTGTGTAGTTACTTGTGTTTCATGAAAATGCTTGATGCACATTAAAAGAAACCTTTTGAACCCAAAGCTCATTAATTTTTGTTGTTATTGTTGTTGTTCATCAAATTTGCAGGCAGGCTGCTGTAGAGCCCGGTTCTCAGCACTCTCCTGTCAACTATCTAATGAATATGGATGTTATTTGTAATGCTCTTTTGGGGCAAAGGCCCAAATCCTCATGCCTGTGTTTCCCCCTTGGCATTAACTAAATTTGCAGCAATTAGGGCTCAATCTTTTGAAGTGCTGAGAGCCCTTAACTCTGCTGATTATAACAGACTTGGCATCCTGACCAGAAAGGCCATTATGCCAGTGGAAATGAGTGGAAGAATTTGGCATGGAACCGGTTCCATGTAGTCATTTTTCCAGCTTTTTGTGTACAGTTTCTGTTTCTAAATGAAAAATGGTTAAGGCTTCATTTGACTCAACAGCAGATCCACAATAACGTTTAAGTTTTGCTTAAGATGGATTTACTTTCATGATTTTTATTTTTTTTTTTAAATTGAAGTCTTAATACAGAGAATTGATCAACTAGGTAGATACATGCTTGGGAATCGCCCAACTGCTTGGTACTTGTCGTTACATATTCCTACTTTTCCTGCTTAAATGTATCCAGCCTCAGCAGTGCCCAGTGGTTTGCCACAAAGCTATAATCAAATGGTAGCAAAGTTCGATGGAGTTAGAAGGACCTAGTAACACAGTGGTCAGTCCTCATTGTTATGTGAGGGTGGTGAGGCACTGGAACAGGCTACCCAGGGAAGCTGCGGATGCCCCATCCCTGGAAGTGTTCAAGGCAAGGCTGGATGGGGCTTTGAGCAACCTGCTCTAGTGGGAGGTGTCCCTGCCCATGGCAGGGGGGTTGGAACTCGATGATCTTTGACATCCCTTCCAACTCTAACCATTCTGTGATTCTATATCTGGTTATAAGTAGGACCCACTTTTCTTCTAAGGCTGCCAGTTGGTCCAGAAGAACTTGTCAAGACAAGTAATCTCAGCTGCTAACCAAAAGATTGAATTTGAATTGGGACTGCATTCGGTCATAGATAGCTAATTATTCTAGTAGTTTCTTCAGGATAAGGTTGTAAAGGGGTAATGTGAAGGAAATGTGTGCTGCCACTGCTTCTGGTCAGTCCTAAGTGTGTCATGCTGTTTACATTAAATAGTATCCTCCGTAAGATACTTGTCCATTACATTTTGCTGCTGCTGCCTCTGAGAGGAAAGCAACAGACTTTCCCTGACATCTAATACTGCAGACTGAACTAGAGTCCCTGAGACACAGGTACACATTTTCTTATGATAACTCTTCTGCAGAGTGCTTACCTCTAGAATATGGGAGAGGTGGCAATTCAGTGGAAACATATTATGATCAAATTTTAGCAGTTAGAGCTCTTAACATGAACAGAAAGGAAAGCTGAAAGATGTAACATTGGACTAGAACATTCACCACGTATTTTGGTAGACTTCAAAATGATCAGTAACTAATACCAGACTTGGGAGAGGCTAGCATGGTGGGCAGCAGTTAAAGCTTTTGAACCTGAAAATACAACAGTTACAGGGTGGAAGTGCATTGGCAGGGTTGGTATGTATACACTGACAAGGCAGGTAAGGCTGATTTTTGACTGGAGGAGTGGAAGGGAGTCATCAGGAATCAAAGGCAGTGGATGAAATAGGTCAGGAGCACGAAACCATGTAGAGGATTCACCACCAAAACATCAGGCAGTTCTGATATAATTAATTTGAATACACTGGCAGAGGTGTCGGTTAAAGGACATGTAAGTGAAATTTGTTTACCTGACTGCTCTACCCTGTGCTAGTAGTTGTACTTGCAAGTTTAAATAAATAAATCCTGGTAAATAAAAGCTGATATTGGCTTTTATCTTTTCCAGGGCATGAATAGGAATCAAAGCTTGCTCTTCACTGCTGCTTAGATTTCAGTGGGCTTAGTTTTGTGGCAACAATGAGTCTTCTTACTGAAACGTTGTAAGTTGGACTGAGGGATAAAGATATGGGGGTTTAGATGCATATATATGTATGTAGTGAAAATACGTTGATATGCAAGATCTAAATACTAAAACCTATAAGCTAATAACTTACCAAGTGTCTTGTCATTTATAGCCTCTTCTTTGTGCACTATCTCACAATATAATGCAAAATGTAAGCATTTGCATTAGGCTTATTTTTAGTTGGCAGTTCTGCAATAGATATATCAGGAGCATAGATTAGGGCAAAGATGGTCATAAAACCTTTTCTAGTTAAGGGCTTTCAAAGCCTTTGCAAGATGAGTTACAAATCAGAGGTGCATGGGCTCATGGAGACAAACAAGAAACCATTAGCATTCTTGCACGCAACAGGGCTGTGTGTAAGGTAGGGAAGAGTTTTGTGCCATGGCTGTAATCAGTAGAATTGCACAGAAATCTTTGTTACAGCATGGGCACAAGAAAAGTTGATAGCTGACCCTTGATTATTCACCTTGTCCCTCTTCATGAGGTCCATCTAGTTTTCTTAAATGTGGAGTGGGTTTACCTTTTCCTGTCCTGTTAAGTCACTTGACCAAAAGGTTCTAGTCAGAGAGAAAGTCCACTAGGGAAAATGAAAAATGCCTTGAGTTAAAAAAAGCCAATCAGCTGATGAGTAGCAGGACTTATGGTGAGAAGGGGCAAAGAATTCAGGCAGTAGGACAGACTTTCTATTTGTAAGAGTAATGGAAAGTGAAACACTGGAAAAATGGCTGTGAAATCTTTATAATTAGAAACATGAGTTGGTCCTGCCTTGGATTAGATTCTTTTTGGGGTCCCTTCCAGACCTATTTTCTACCATTATGATCATTTCATCCACCTACATGACACAGCCCAGGAGATATCATCAAGTCCAAAACTGCTGGGAGAATGAGAAAATTTGGCCTGCCTTCTCTGCAGCCTGAGTCACTGTGTTTACGCTTTCTGGCCCCGAGGCCAAGCACACAGTCATGTCGACCAGCCACCCATATAATTTGTCGCTGAGTTTGTTGCTGGGTGTGCTGTCAGGGACTGCCTCCTGGGCAAGCCAGGACAAACTCCAGGGCACACCACTCCAGGGTGCTCTTGGCTGTTACACACGTAAGCTCCAGGACTCTGCCTCCATGAGCAGCTTCCATCCATCTGCTCTCGTAGAGGTATTAGTGGCTGATGGCCAGCAGGCCAGATGGTATTGAGTGCTTTCCTAGAAGAGTCCCAAGCATCAGCTGCTATAGGGATAGGAGGAGTTTCTAAGCACTCTGAGCACAGGCCAGGTTTAATTAGCTTCTGGGATAGTAGAGGGGAAATGAGGAGGTGAGGCAAAATGTCAGGTGTGGGGAGTTCTCTGGGACAAGACAGATGTAATGCAGGTTAGGTCTATCATATATTGGTACAAAGTTAATTTGCCTACATTCAGCTTTTCCTTACTTTAAAGAGCCCTCCTCTATACAGGGAAGAGATTCCTCACAATGACTTGGACATCATTCAGTCAACATTTGCTCTGTATTTTGTTAACCAAGACAGACTGATTATTCACTGACTTCCTCCGACATCCTCAAGTGAAAACTAGCAATTCTTTCAGTTGCTGTTTCTGAGGTAAACAGTCAACCAAGTCAAAGTGCTTTGGGGTTTTTACTAAAATGAGAAGAAAAAGAAAATCGCTTCTCCATCTTTGTAGTTCAGCTTGCTGTTCTATTTGACACCTGGTGTTGGACCTTATGTCAATCTGTGCTTTGGCAAATTTTAAGTTCAATAAACACATCCTTAACACACCATTTGGGCTAGACTAGACACAGACATAATCTACACTGTCTTTTCTGTACATGGTATCCCGTATGATTTCAAAAGCAAAGATCCATGTTTAAAGTTCTGAAGACTATTGCTAAAGCCTTTTATTTTGAATATTAAAAGTGTGCCTGAAGGGAGAGAATAATAATTCTATCTGAGACTGCAAATGTCATGAAATAAAGGGATAGCTTAGTGGAAATGTAACTAAATGTGTGCATATCAGAGGTTGCTATAATTTATAAATAAAGCTCCTTTTATTTAAAATAGACCAAAGCAATGATAACAATTAAAAAAGAAAAAAAAGAAAAAAAGACCAATCCTAAAGATTTCCACCTGGTCATTAACATGAAAATCACTAACTTAATTAGAATTCTACTTAATGAAAGATTTTTCAGTCCTTATTCCTAGGTGCTTTCAGTATTATTGAAATCATCAATTAGATTTGTTTTCATGCTTTTAGTTTCTGGAGAAAGACTGAGCTGACTTTTACATTTTTTAATGCTGTGAATGGCAAAAAGGGATGGAAAACTGAGAGATAAGATCGACTGTTCCCTGTGCTTAACCTATAAAAACTACCAGGAGCTATTGATGACTTTGTGTGTGGTATTGAAAACATGATCTAACAGAGCGGTGCTTTACAGCTCGACATGTAGAGTAATGACCAAACCAAAAAGAGCCTTTCTTCTACTCCTTTTTCAAAGGAGACCTGTCAGGTCTCATGCTGTTCACAAGCAGCTGCAGTCTCCTGCAGAATCCTGACTCGGGCAGAGGAGCTCCTGGGTATACTTTGTGCCCTGATTCACTCTTAGCTCTCCTCAGCCTGGCTTCTCCTTTTGTGTCCTCTTTTCATCGCGTCTCCTGTTGTGGTCCAGGGAGCATGGGTAACATGAGACAAACATTGATTTTGCAGGATTCAGTCTTGCTACAGATGGTTGGAGACAAAAAATCCAGTTTCCAAAGCATTATATCCCTCTAGCAGATCTTTTTTCTACTGAGGTTGGATGATTCCACAGGAGGAAGGGTTGCTGTGATTGGTTTTCTTTCTGCTGACTACTAATATACAGTAAAGGGCCAAGTGTGCTGAGAAAGCACAATGGACAGTACATTAACTCAACAGAAATCATGGTCATTCATTGAGAACTGAGGACCACAGATGCCAGTCTCCACTACTCAAGTTAAAAAACATTTCCATGTTGGGCTTGCCAGCATGGTTCCAGCCGTGGCCAGTCATCTATGGGAGATAATGGCATGCACTGTAATTGTAGTAATTCCTGTCCTTCATCACCTTTTCCAGACTGGCCACCATAGGCCTTCCAAACCCTTACCTTGAAGTGACAGCTTCTAATCACCTTTCTGAAGTCCCTCTCCTCATGCTGAATTGTGTCTCTTGCATGGTAGTAGTGAGGTTGCTGAACCTGTGATTTCTAAATAGATAATAAAGGCAAGTTCTACAGAGATAGTGTATTTTATTAGATCAATGATGAGGTTGGCAAAAGCAAACAAGCTTTCTAAGCTCCCAGTTCCTTCCTTGGATCATTAGAAGTGATGCAGGAACGTTCAGGATGCTGAATTCCTTCAGCCAGGAAGCACTCACTCTCTTCTTTTCCTGACAAGTGCTCTTAACAAACTACCTAAACTCCTCTTTCATAGTAGAGCTTTTCCTTTATTATTTATTCTAGGTATAATTGTCTGCCACTGACAGCCTCTTTTCAACTGACATTCAGAAGACTTTCTGCCATCTGTTCCAGACCTTTCTGCTTTGGTCCAAATTTGCATTTGAATTTTTGCATTCAGAATGGGCTTGTATGAAGAAAGCACAATTTATCATTTTCTTTCCTCTGCGTTAAAAATTACAAGTGATCAAATTCACTTAGAAACAAGACAGTTTTCTTTTTCCAAGGGAAACAGTAGACCTCTGGGTTTGTTCCACCTCTGCCTAAAATAGCATAAAAAAATACATGTACTTTAAAAAGCCATCCAAACTTAAAAGTTCTTCAATGGTGCTTTTGAAAATCTTTGTTTTTCTCCTCTTCTTGCAAAAAAATTAGCACAGAGCAGTCAAATATCTGTCTATTTTTAAATTTTATCTCTGCAATTTCATCACAATTAAGCTGATGCATAAAAGGGGCTCGAATGAACACTCTCGGTCCTTTTTCTTTAGAATTTTTTAAATACGTTACTAGTCAAGTGTCTGTTTAAAATGGACTTGTCTTTAATGAGTTGTGCTAAATTTACTTCTTAAGACTGAAGTTTTTTGTTTGTTCACAGGAATGCGATTTAGTTAGCAAGGACAAGTGTTTTTTCTCATTATCAATTCTGTACTGAAGTGCAAACACCTTGGAAAGTCACAAATGAAAAATCTTCAAGTGGCACAACAGAAGACGGGATGTGCCTTTCTATCATGTTTGTTCACTTCGCTCTTGGGTGAGTGAGAGAAGTTTGTGATCAAAGCATTATTTCTATAATAAAGAGACTTAGAAATGCTGTTATCTGCTAATCAATCTTATTGAGGCTTTAGTGCTGCTCAAAATAGAATAAGACCAGATGATCATCTTATACACATGACATTGGCCTTTGGAAACAGTGGAGGTGATCGCTACTAGGAAATGGCATCTGGCAGCATGATATTCATAAAGCTGACTTATGCTGAGAACTCGGTGGGATTCTACAGTTGTATTATTCCTTTTCTTCTGGGCTCTCTGAGTTGGCTGGTAATATTTCTCGAGAAGCTCAAGCTGTTATTTCCATTCTGCAATGGAAAACATTTAGAGTGCAAGCTTAGGAGTAGTAGAAAGAGGATGGGGAGCTGGGCACAGATGGCATTGGTAATAAAGCAAAGCAGCTGTCAATATTACTTCAGAATGAGTTATTAATGATTAGCACTCCAGTTTGATATGTTGACAAGACCAAGCTTGCAGTTTAGAGGGTGTGAACTTGCATGCTGAGAGCAATATGGCTAAAAGCAGAGAAGAGGGATTAGCCTTTAAGAGCTTCTGATTGCTTACGTTCTGCTTTTTTTTTTTCTTCAGTAGAAGCTGCAGTTATTTGCTGCAATGCCTAATATAAAGAGCTCATAAGTATTTGAAAAATGGTAATGGTAAGAGGAAAAAGCAGGCAGTAAAACAATGTAATTCACTTGGAACAAGTAACTCCTGAAGCATTTTGAACCTCGCCCTTCTCTCATGCCGAGATCAGCATGCATCTGTAAGGATGTTGTTTATAGAAGTCAGACAAGAATCTCCTGTCATATAATGATGGGCTCTGTCAATAGCTTTTCATTCTCTTGAAGCACTAAGTGTGAGCTCTTTCCAGAAGCAGGATATTGAACTGGGTAGACCACTGGTGAGACACAGCTTAACTCCCCAACATGACCTCATCTATTGATTGAATGAGTGTGTCTTTTTATTTACCCCTTTCTCTCTCAACAGTGCTATCCATCTCCTACTCTGGAAATGTGTTTACTGCAAAATATTTACAGAAACTGGTCCTATTAGTGTGAATTCTAGCCTCCCTCAGTGGTACGATATGCACAGGATATATTATGGTATTGTGCTGTACACGGCTGCAGTCTGAATGTCTCACAGGAGTGCTCTGAAAACGAATGTCTCTTATTCTATGCCTGTGATGAGCACCTGCCAGACTGCAGTTTGTATTAAAATAAGAAACTGACAGGGAGGTAACTGTATCACCTGTCCATCTGAAAAACTGTGACATAAATGAAAGTGAAAAAGGAAAATGCATCACCTTTCAAAAAGAAAGGGAAAAAAACAATCCTTTTTTAAAATTTTTGATCAAAGATATTTGGTTGAGGCGCTTCACTTATGTCTGCCTTTTCTACTGAGACCATTTTTGCATTTTTTTTTTTTTGTAGGTATCAAAGGCAAAACCAGCTGTCTTGTGGTAAGAATTTTTGCTTATATTTGTTTCTTTAAGATTATTTAAGCGCACATGCGAAAGTTTACAATGTTAAGTTTGCTTCTGGAAGGGAGCTTCAGAAAATAAAACATTAAATCAAAATTTCTTACAATGCAAAATCAAGTCCTGTGATAAAATACAAATATACTATATCAATTAATTTGCCTTTAAGCAACCAAACTAGAAAAACTAAAAAATAGAAGTTTCATCTAACCAATTCTGTCTGTATTTCCTGAAACACTCTGCATTTCTGTTCAGAAATTTTTCCATCATAGTGTTCCAATGTTCCGCTAAGCATGTCTGAATCTTCCTGGTCAAGATTTTCCTTTCTTATTACTGAGATTTGTAGTTGCAGTTCTCCATCCTCTAACATTTCTCTAATTCTCACAAATGCTTACCGATTGGTATTTACAGTTTAGAAAGCATTTCACACTGATGCTAGTAAGACTGTTGTCAGGTCCTGGAGAGCATCCTCCTTCTAGGAGTTCAGTTGGCAAAGGTATGGAGTTCAGCTGGTTGAGTCCAAGATCAGCTCCTTTGCTGATAGGAGCTGTTGTGAATAGACTCATAGAACGGTTAGAGTTGGAAGGGACCTTGAAGATCAAGTTCCAGCGCCCCTGCCATGGGCAGGGACACTTCCCACTAGACCAGGTTGCTCAAAGCCCCATCCAGCCTGGCCTTGAACACTCCCAGGGATGGGGCATCCACTTCCTGCATCTGGAAGTGGACTCAGATAGAAGGCATAAAACTACAATATAAACCCATGGTGTGCATGTACCAGTAGTCATGTCATTTTTGTTCCCAGTCACATCTTTTGTGGGTGTTTTATAGATTTCTGTTGTAGATCTGGGCTAAAAGGTCAGAGGCTGATAGGTCAGATGAGATGAGTGCTTTGTGAAGAGTATTATCCTCCTTGTAAATGGATATTTCTGATTTACTCATAGCTCTAAGAAAATTTACTCACTGTATAAGCAGTTGTTTGATTTCATCCACAGAGCTCCTATGATGGCACTGAAGGAAGTGGGTTACATTTTGGGGGAGCTTTGAGGTGGGGACGAGGTGAACATACTTTGTTGTGTATGTGTGAGAAATGCACTGGAAGATATTGTATTTGTTGCTTAGGCACAGTCTGACTCTGGTGTAAGTGGGCATACAGAAATTTGTTACTGAGCATTTTGAAAGGAAGAGCTTTATTTGAAGAGGAGAAAAGGGAATTTGAAAGAGGGATTTGAGTTATGTCTGTCTTCCAGGATAGTTCATAGTTTGAAGATTGACTTTCTATATATGTTTCAGGATAGGATAGTATGTGGCTTATAATACTTTTACACGTGCCTATAAAGAAGCTTCTTCAAAGAAATAATTAACATGCATTTTACCTTTTCTTGTCCCAGCAAGAGCTGGAGGGGATGGTTTTATCCTGTTGCTGGCTGACAGTGCAAGCAATAAATACAAAATCCCTTGTAAGTTTCCTAAGTTTTTCCTCTTGAATCTTCAGGGACTAGAAAAACCTCATTTGTTTAATTTCATCAAGTCAGATTCAATATCTAATTTTGTCTGGATCTGTACCAGAATTTTAAGTGTCTGGGTCCAGATTACAAAAAGTTAAAAGTTGAATTCAATACATGCAAAGTTTGGGTGTTGGTGGATCTGATCCATTTCTGCAGTCTAACTACTAATTTCTGATTTCCACTGTGTACTCTTTGTCTTGTCACATTCCTTTCCATTGTTACAAGGTGTCCCAGTGCATTTTAGCTCTATAAAAAAAAAATCAAAACCAAACCAAACCTGTGTCCTACAGTCTGGCATATAGGACTGAAGATAATGTTTCTTTCCCTGTGCCTTTTTTGTTTTATTTCTATTATTATTTCACTGGTCCTCACCTTCTATAATTAACAAAGAAGTATTATCAGTACTTAGATCAGTTTCAGAGAAATTTCAATGATTTCCAAAACTGTGAGTTGTCTCGGAAGTGAAAAAAGACTCTTCAAGGCTTAGGTAGTTTTCTGCTTGAAACTAAACTATTTGGAACCCCATGACAGAACGCAGTAGTTGTCAGAAGCTGCTAAATATTTCTACTTCCCTGATGGTATCTGAAGTCAATAGGATTTTCAGTTGATGATGTAGTGACTGTATCTGGTAGTTCAGCTATTCTGTACTTATTACAGGGGTGGTTTCTGGGGGACTTAGAAACTACTATATTCCATATGAGTGTGTGGTCTGAATTAACGTCTCCAGGAAAGAAGTTGTCACCGAATTAAGTTTCTTGAAGTCCGTCTGTAACCTAAGGTTGCCACATCCAGCAATGGAGCCAAGAACAGAAAGGAGAATATGACTGAGGACAGAGTCTCCCTTTGTCCCTAGTATGAGGATTGAGTGAGAAGCCTGGATCAGAGGTGCTGATCCTGGTGGAAGATTCTTTTAGAGGCTGCTTTGGAGGCCATATAGGATTTTTAAACATGTTTCTACTAAACTGAAGTGGTTTACTTCCAACACTGCTCTGTCTGTGGTATTCTTTCTTTTTGATTCTTAAAACTCTTCTATCATAATTTCACAGTTGTTTTGAAGATGACACTATCTTTTTTGATAGGGAGAGAATAACTTTCATGTTACTGTGACTGTTCCTGAGAATATCAGCCCAGAGCTGGTCCAGTTAGTTGGAACAGATAGACAGTTCTGTATCCCTCAAAACTTAAAAAATCTGATATATTTTTAGAAATAGAAAAATACAGTACAAAGGTAAAATATATACCTATGCAGGTGACATAGAAAAGTATCACCAAAATTTGCTGAAATAAAAAACGCAGGGAGGTTTTCTCTCCTGGATGATAGTGGTTCTGATGATTTGGGGAAGACATATTTCAAGTTTGATAACTACTCATAATGCATGGATGCAATGGTGTTCAAGATGCTTTTGATGCAACATTATAATCAGAGAAGTCTTCTTTGGTGAAAACATGAATTTTCACTTAATAACTTAGATAGCTGGATAAATGTTAGATTAGCAGAACTGTCCCTGGGTACATGGTGAATTTTTATGGGAAACAGTAAAAAAGAAATCATGTTCAAGCCTCATCTCTACTTGTTTCAAACCAATCATTTTATTCATTCTAGTACTCGGTGACTTCCTGAAACATCAGTTTATTTTGTGCTGAAAGTCAAAGATGTTATAGTGTTGGAGCTGGCTTATGCTATGGAAAAAGTTATAAAAAGAAGACATGAAGGTCTTCAATGTTACAGCTTAGTAATGAGGAAATTAAATAGAGCTAAACAGGACAACCTGAGGGAGGCCTGTTCCAAATTAATAACTAATCAGAATGTGGACAAACAGCTGAAACTATATCTTTCTCAGTTCAGCAAATCTTAACTTTTATTTTTGGAGAGAATTTGGAAGAGCCTCATGACATCACAATATGGAATTAGAAGACCTGAAAAATTCTTATGACATTTTGTGAATGGGCAAAACAGTTTCTTTTCATTGGAGGCCAAACAGTGACCACGACAGGATTCTTCTTGTTATCATGGGTGGAATAGCTATCCCCCGGAGCTTCCTTTCAGCCTTGTTTTTCTGTAATTATCTCTGAAATCCTACTGAATGTATTAATTTCCTTCCTAATCCCATATTCATACCATTAGCTGCTCTTTATCATTAATGAGTTTATATATCTCAATATTGACATTGATTGCACTCTTAATTACGTATTACTGTTGATGTAACATTGAATCAAATTCTGAGAGTAAAATAAAATAATTTGGCAGCTAAACAGGGGAGGGACACTTAAAATTGGAAAAGGCTAGACATGGAATTCATTCTAATAGTTGCAAATTCAGTGTGTTTTGAGGCCACGTCGACATGGTTACCATCAGCTAAATTTTTTTCAGAACCAGTCTCCTGAATTTTTAAATGTGCTTTACTTGTTCTGCGCTGGCTTTGCGAGTTCAGAGTACATGTGCATCTCCCACCTGACCTTATTTGTTAGGGTCAGGATATTCTGTTTCTACCCATCAATGTGACTCTCCAGCATCTGATATTTTCTTTTTCTTTGTGCCAGCCCACTTTCTTCCTGACTACATCCTTTTTTACCATATACATAAAAGAGAAATCACACAGGATATTTCCTGACAGTATTGACTCCCATTTCAAATGCACTCACTTTTCACATGTTCACATACCTCATGCATAGCTTTCTGGGATTCAGCTGACTGGCATGAGGATACTGTGGAATGATGTGCAAAAGCTTTAGAAGAAAATGAATGTTAAATTTGTTAAAGCAAGTCTTTGATCCAGAAGTATGTAAACATTTATCCAGTCTGGGAATAAAGTTCTCATGCAGCTTATCAGACCAATTAGTTAGCCAGCAGTTCAGTAAGCCCCAGCTTAAAGACCTCGCATGTGTGAATAACCCCCAATACAAAAATCTATCAAACCACTTTGGTACTTTTCTGATTTGCAACTACAGCAAATACTGAAACATTCAAGGAAACTACTCAGCCCAGTGTAAAGAGCTTGAAAGTTCTGCAGTTATTGATTACACAAATGTTTTTTTAACAGATTCAATAGAGCTGTGACTTCATAGTCGCTGCTGTTGTGTTAGCAAGAGAGATTATATTAGCAAAGCAGTCATTTCCATGTATTTTTTTAGACTTACCTGTGAACAAACCCAACTGCCCAACACTACTAAAGACAGCATAAAGAAATATATTTTGCTATTATTGTAATAAATGGAGGAAAGAAGCCCAAATCTAGAAAAGGTTTCACTGAGGCAGCCATGCACAAAATGGAGAAAAACAGTATGCCAGGGTTTTACTCAAGACAGAAGCATCAATAGAAGAAAAGGCAGAGAACACATTTGTTAGGCTTGGGTCATTAGCAGAGGATTATTTTTGTATTGTGCAGGTTTCATAAATGAGATTTCTTGTTCCTGATTGCGCAAGAGATGGTCTTGCTAATACCTGCTGAAGGTGATCTGCTTACAACAGAGTGACAGGGGCCTAAGCACTTATCTTTATGTTAAAATACATTCCTGGTTTCCTATAAATGCATAGCAGGTTACTGGCTGTTTCTGTTCTCTGTTGGGGTGGGTTCATTGAAGTGTGAGCCCATGCAGAGTGTGGCTGGGCTGTTGCTTCCCTGGCCTCGTTAGCGCTGCTTGGAGCATTGTGCTGCGCACTCTGGAGGGAGAAGAGATGCTATAGGTGCTATAGGTGCCCAGCTGATCCCTTGGCTGCAGTCAGCCTTACACTCAAACCGTGGCTGACTCCAAACACAGGCAGGACAGCCATTCATCACATAGATGGACTCTATGAGAAGTTTCCTACTTGCTCCCCAAAGGATCCAATAACTGAATGAGGAATTAACGAGAAATATTGACCTATCTTGTATGAATGACCCAATTTCCACTTATTTTTCTGCTCACGAACAGACAGATGCAGTAACACGATACCACAATAAATGAAATAGGCTGTTGGTCTTTCTTGATACCATAGTCCCTATTCTTTGAGTTAGTTCTTTAGGAGGAAAAAGCTATTGTGACACTGTTCTGAAACCAGGTCTCCTAATATATTGTAAAAAATTAGTTGCCTAAGCCTTTGTGACAGTAGTAAATATTCATTTTAATTTGCTTGATTCCGATGTATATATAGTTCAATATTTTATTTGATTATTTATAGGGTTATAGCATGAATCAATGTGACATATTAAGGGATTCTTATAAATAATGTATAGAAGGATTACACAGAGTGATAAAATTACAGTGATTTATTTCTTGCAACTACGTAAAGATCATGCAGCTCCCAGGAGGTGAGAGAATATAAGGTATGCTATACCTGGTAGACTACTCTTATGTATTTATCTTCACAATCCTTCTGTTAAGTAACTTAATATTTTTGTATTTCATATTTCATCAAGTTCAGGACTGGTTAGTTACCGTGCGATCCGTGAAAAATTTTATTATTGTTTAATTGAATTGTGGTCTAATTAATGTAACCTGGAGTTTACTTGATGTCAAGACAAATTGTCTACTCTAACATCAAAGCTGATTTTAAGATCACTAATGCTTGGGGGTTTATTAGGTTGAAATAATCCTCTTTTATTTCACCTGCCCTTCTTTTAAGTCCCCAGAAACTTGCTTTGGCCAGGGACGTGAGTCCCTTAGCTGGGAGGCAGACCACATTTGTTCTTCATACTATTTTTCAAGAGCTTACTTTATTAGTTAGGTTTTCTGTGAGATCACTGTTAATTATCTCTGGAGGTAATGATTTGGCAAAGGTTAATGACTTGCCTCATACAGAAAAATTAGCAATTTAGTTCTACTTTTAAATGAAGGTGTTGATTCCTGTGGGCAAAAAAACCCCTTTAAATGGGCTCAAACTTTAAATGGGATATTGTAAAGACTGAGAGATCAGCACTGCATTTGGAATATTTTGAAGCCAAACACAAGTGAGAATCTTTTTTTTTTTTTTTTTTTATGTTACACAATGCTGTGTTTAGCACTGGGCAGCACAGAGACAGTGCTACATATTTACTATGATACTGTGTGATAGTTATGAATAGCTGATAGTTACTTTGATAGTATGATAGTTACCTTGATACATGGCTCATACAAGACAGTTATGAATGCATCTTACTTTGATATATGGCTGATGCAAAAAAATAATGGGAGGAATTTAAAGTTAGGAGAGTTTTATAAAATGTTACCCCCC